>VDFB02000363.1:128842659-129110739 GCA_007258455.2 Sequoia sempervirens | reverse complement strand
CAAGATTGGAACTAATAATTGGGCAGAATTGTAGGCTGTTGCACTAGGACTTACTTGGTGTTTAGAGTTAAACATCAAGAATATATGTATAGAAGGGGATTCGTTGCTTGTAATCAATGCTTTGCGCTCAGGAAAATTCCAAAATTGGAAAATTAATGCTTTGTTGGGTCCAATATTAAAACAGTTGGGCCAGTTTGAAAACTATGAAATCTCCCATATTCTGAGAGAAGGCAACCAGGAGGCAGACTCTCTATCTAACTTGAGTGTTGATGGGCTTTCAATTAAGGAAGTGTTCTGGGAAAATTTAATGATAGAGTAACTGACGTGGGTGGCTGGGATCTTGGGAAACAGGAGCTTTATGCGGTGTTTGACACAGGCTCTACCGATTACCAACTATCTTTACTTGTGTGTGGTGGAAAATTTAGAATCCTTCAATATTTAACAAGTTTTGTGGTTTGAGGGAAGGTCCTAGAACTTGTAATCTTCATAATTACCTATCAGCGTTCATTATCTGGTCGGCTTTCAAAGGACGATACGTCCGTGGGAAGGACATCATGTTGGCGAACACAGGAAGGCACATTTATCTGCATACATTGCAGGTTTTTTTTATTGTCATGTGGTTGGAAAATGAGCAAGTTCATTTTGTTGGTGTTTGGAAAGGATTTGGAAATGTGGGGTCTAGAAACACTAGTTGCTCTGAAAGGTTCTAAGAGGAAGATTGCCTTTGCAGGGAAGATCACCACGCTTCGCCTTCAACGCCTCATTAAAGACCCAAATTATCCGATCTTTGCGGGCATCTCCTGCATTGCAGGAAAATAGTTCATGGAGAATGTTGAAGGCTACAGGCTCGATTCAAACATTTCTTCCAGGGTGTTGGCGGGTCTTTTGGATGTCGTGGTTTCAAAGGGAGATGCCAAGATAATCATGCAGAGGCTTTTCAGGAAAGATATGTTGGTAGGCTTGCACGGTGCTTTGGTTGCTGTGCGCCTTGGGAAAGGAATTTTGCACCCTCACAACCTACATTTGCTTGAAGATCCTGATGCACTGGTAAATTATTACCCGTTCCTATTGGATGTTTCCGGGTTTGAGTTAATGGAGCATAGATGGTTGGCGAATTTGGTGTCGCCTTCCTGCTGAAGGAATTTCGTTTGGTTTCCTCGACGGACTTGGCTTGGAAACGTGATTTTCGTATGTTCGCACAACAAAATGTCTGGTAACTGGCTTCAGGACTCTGTGTATGTTAGTGTGTTTTCTCGGTCTAGGGTTTATTAGTTCTGTCTCTTCCTAGTTGCCCGTTCTGCGGCTGGTTTAGGTTTCAAATTTTGGTCTTGTGGTCTTGTGCTCTAAAATTTTCATGGCAAACCTGTTGGTGGGAATTTTGGTGTTTTGGGGTCTGTAGGCCCGGTTATGGTGGTTGGTGTTGTTTGTCGGGGTTCTATGTTAAGGGTTAGAAAGCCCGATTTTGGTGGTTATTGCAGTGGGTTTCAATCTGTGTCTTCCTGCTCATGCAGACGAATGTAAAGTTGTTAAATCAATATAATCTATAAACTCTCTTATCAATAAAAAAAAACTTATATATTATATAGCTCCACAAAATTATATATCATTTTTAAATTCAATAATGAATTTAAAAAATAAACTTACTTTTTAAATCTTATAAATATAATTATATATCTTTAATAAATATTATAATTTAAAAATAATCATCAATATTGAACATCTTTAAATTTTAGTAATCAAATTTAAAAATTATAATATTTTAGATAAATCTTTAAATTTTAGTATTCAAATTTAAAAATTATAAATAAAAAATTATTTTTATGAAAATTTCTAGTATTAATTTATATTAAAGATATCAAAATTTTAATATTTATGATATTTAATAGAAACAATTTTTTGAAAATTTAAATATTTTTTATACTAAATTTTTATATATATTTTACATTAAAATAAAATTTTAAATTTTTATTAAATTTTATTAATATTTAAAAATATATATATAATTTTAAAATTATAATTATATATAGAAAACTTTACATGAAAAAAATAAAATAAATATAATATATATTTAATAAAAAATAAAAAATAAATTATAATCTTATTTTTAAAAATAAATGTTAAACTTTTATATTTAAAATGTTTAAAATTATTTTTATTAAACATGGCGGGCTTTCGTTTATACTCTCCAGCAAGTCAGGATGACCTTTTTTTCATTGAACATTAACAGTTTGCACAGAATCTGTTTGCACTGACAGCGAGAAAATCAAGGCACGAGAGACATCATGCATGCATCCATGCTGGGTGCATTCTTGGGGCTGGATAGCCAGGGCCCTCGGATGGATCCACTAGGTAGTACAATTTCTAAACTTAATTAGAAATATATGATGGTTATATTTTGAACTCAGTTTGAAGCCAAAAAAAAATTGGTTCTTCATAAATATGAGCTAGGGGAAATGAACCTAAAATAGGGTGGGAGCCTATACTGGGAACGGAAGTAGTCCCATGTGGGCCCCACACTAGAGCAAATTAATATGTAATTGTTAAACAGTTTTCACCCACAAAGTCAACAAGGGTACTCGTATCACTGTACGGTCAAAATTGTATTATAATTGATGAATATTTGTCCCATACACAAATACATATCTATTTTCTTACATGTCGGAGAATATTCAAAGCACATCTGACACCACAAAAATACAAGCCACATTGCTTGTTACTAACCTATAGTTTTAAAACATGCACCCAAAATATAAAATTAGTATAACCCAAGCTCCCCTATAATGTCACCACTTGCATTACATCACAATGCCACGAGAACTAGGACCAGAAAGTGTCCCATCGGCAAAACCAATCCAACTGAACCCCCATCCCACTTGCCCACCAACACAACACTTAGACAAAAAATCAATCATTCATATATGTGTCCCATCGATCAAATTGATGCTCTCTACTACTAGTTCCTTCTCCTTTTTTTCCACCTACAACCACCAAAACAATGGTGTTAAATCTCTTGTCAAGCAAACAAGGATTGCACGCCATTAATACATACAAACTCTACAATTGAAGGCATTAGATCAAGATTTCAAATTTGAAAAAAAAAGGACAAAAATTAAGACTCCATACCAAACTAGCATTGAATATATAAGGAGATTTTCAAATTCAAATATGCATTACTCAATGTTTTTCAATTTCCATTTAGCACGTCCCACTTTCATTTTCAGTTATACAATTTGCTCTGGAAAATATGAAGAAAGTGCAGAGGCAACAACAACAGCATCCTAAGAAGCTACAAGTATTCTACTACTACAAATTCTTTATGCCTACAAATGCCAATATGTTGTATGTTATGAATATGTTGTACACAAATCTGTAAATATCTGGGGTTTCATACTGATGTTGTTTACATTGGATTTTTCATTTATGTTCTTTATACCTGGGAATGCAAATATGTTGTTGTGAAGTCAATTCTTGTCACAATGACCTATAACTCAATATCTAGGGTTTGAACTTACACTTTATATGAATGTCAAGTCATTTCAATTCAATTTAAGGGTTTGACTGGTTTTCATTTCCTCTATACTCATCCATGCACGACATTTACTCTACATTGTGCTTTTCAATATCTTGTGTTCTTCATTTCACGACGTTTACTCTGCATTGTGCTTTTCATATTTGTTTCCTTATAGGAAATATGAAACGGATTTGACTGGTTTAAATGGTTTTTCATTACTATTAGACTTGTTCAAAAAAATAGGGAAAGGGTTTCATTGGTTTTTAGGCATGCACTTGTATTCGTGTGTTTGTCATTGCACAAACTTTAACTCTACAATTTTCTTTTTACATTTGTTTGTTATTCCAAAATACGGAAATGGTTACAATTTATCACACTGCATATTGTTATTTATATTTGACTATCACTACGAAATATTTGTAGGGTTTTAATGTTTATCATTTTGAGGGTTTTTGCCATGCACTTGCATTCATGTGTTCCTCATTGCACAGACTTTAACTCTGCAATTTGTTTATAATATTCTAATGTTATTCTGAAATATGAAAATGGTATCACTGGTTTTCATTTTGAAGATATTATGGCATGCAATTGTATTATTTTGTTCTTCCATGCACCCTAGTTCTATCTGCAAAATGATTTTTTTTATTTGATTGTTACTACCAAACATGGAAAGGGTGTCACTGGTTCACAATTACAGGGTTTTATACCATGCACTTGTATTCCTCTGTTTGATAATGCACAAACTTTAACTCTACAATTTTCTTTTAATATTTGTTTGTTATTCCCAAATATGAAAATGGATTCACTTGTTTTCATTTCAAAGATATTCTACCATGCAATTATATTATTTTGTTCTTATATATGTATATGTCTATATATATAGACATATACATATTTCCACATTTACACACACACACACACACATATATATGTATATATGTGTGTATATATATATATGTAATTGTTTATGTATATATTTTTATTTCATTAAGTATATATATGTGATTGTTACTATGAAATATGGAAAGCATTAGACTAGTCAAATATAATTTTTTTTGGAAAGGGTAGCTGGTGACAAACATTTAAAGTGCATAAAACTTGTATCCAGTGGCTTTGAATTTAGATAACGATGTATGCACTGTAAATCTTTGTCACCCACTACCCTTTAACTCCATATCTAGGTTTTCAACTTATATTCTTTGTCGATGTCAATGCATTTATGTTTGGATCTCCACGATTCATTGTTCAACTCTACACTCAAGAAAGCTTCCTTTGTCTTTCAATTGAGCTTTTCTACCTCACTACGCCTGTACCATTGTCTTTCCTTTTGATAATGGTTAACAAATGTTCGTTCATGTCTCACTAACCTGAACTGCTCTAAGTCATTTCAATTCAAATAATAAATCAAACAAACTGTCAACATGCATATATTCAATAAAAACAAAGTGTTCATGCATAATAAAGATAATTGCATTACAAACTATCAACAATTGCATTACAAATTGTTCATAAAATCTAAGCAATGAATTGCAAGCTGTCAAGATGCATATTAAAGAAAAGAAAACTATTCATGCATCACTGTGACTTCAATAGTGTTACATTATTATTATTTTTAAATGCTCCAAACATCTTTTTTAATATCTGCAGGTGCAATCTAAAGGTAATATGAGGTCCAAACTAAAAAACAAGACTGCAAAGACAAAGTCATGTACACAGAAAGAGACTATAACAATCCCCCACGTGCATCAATCAGTTATAGAAGCAAACATCAATTTTGAACTTGTTGAGGCTATCCAAGAGGTTGTTGCACCTGTAATAAAGTGAGCAAGAGAATTAAAGGAAAGGGAATGGTCATCATAGGACATAGACAGGGCACTAGAGGATGTTGAAACAAATGGGATGTTGAAGAGAGTTGCTATGAAGAAATGGAAAATATCAACTACAACACTTAGCAATTGGTTAGGCGGCTTGACAACTACTTCAAAGAAGGGTCCACCAATAGTCCTAATAGAAGAGGAGGAGGGTCTAATTGTAAAGTGGTACACATATATGGTAGATGTTGGCCGCGGGCTTGAGATTAGCAATATCAAGCAAGAGGTTGCTTAGATATGCCTAACTAGACCCAACCCTTTCACGGAGGGGCTTCCTAGAAAATCATGGTGGACTGGATTCAAGAGGTGCCATCCAAAATTGACCTTGTGCACAACTAAAGGTCTTGACAAAGAAAGGGCAGTAAACCTAAGACCCAAAATAGTAGCTAATTTTTTTATAACTCTGACAACAACATATGAAAGTACCCCATATAGTCCTGACAAAATATGGAACTGTGATGAAACGAGCATTCAAGCTGGAAGAAATGGAACAATGAGGGTCTTGGCATGACGAGGAAACATGAATGTCTCCTACATCATTCCAAAAATTAGAGAATGGATAACAATTCTCTGTTGTATTAATGCATCTGGCCAAAGCATACCTAGTTTCTATATATTCAAGGGTGATATAGAGATATAGAATTACGTTGTGAACTATGAACCACACATAACTATGGCAACCCAAGCACACACTTGGATGACAAATGAGATTTTCTTCGACTGGCTGGAACATTTTTGTGTGTCAGTTCCAAGGGGTGTGTCACCAAGTAATAGGCACCTTCTAATTTTTGATGACCATGGAAGTCATGTTACACTGTCAACTATCTAGGAGGCAAGAAGGTTAGGAATTGACCTCCTTACACTACATGCTTGAATACTTCTCACGTGCTACAACCTTTGGATGTTAGCATGTTTGCACCATTCAAGGCATATTTCAAATTAGACGAGCTGAATTTCTCACTAAATTCCCTAATATTGATATTAGAAGGTCAGAATTGGCGGACTTAGGTAGCAAGGCACTAAGAAGAGCTTTGACTCCATTGAACATAAAAGTTGGCTTTAAAAGGATAGAGATATGGCCACTCAATTTTGATACACTCATCAGCAACATGCGTCCCAATGAGACGTATGAGATTGATGATACCAAGGATGCTTTTGCAATGTAGAACATCCTTAGTCTTTCGGGACTTGATGTTTCAACAAATGAATTGTCACAAACATTGCAAACTCTAATGGACACTCAAGTGCAGGAAGGTGTAGAGAAACAACTTGAGGACATGGATAGCCAGCTCGAACAAGAAGACATGGGAAATTTCACATTCCCATCTCCAACAACCACACCTCCAAAAAAAATAGTGAACTATTATGTAGATGGCGGCCACGAAAGTCAAGGTACACCAGACTAGGAGGAGTTTACTAACTCCCAAGTCAATGAAACAATTCAAACCCAAAATGGTTCTTGGATCAATAACTTCCTTAAGCTGTTAGTTCACAGAGTCAATGCAAGAATGAGAAAGTTTGTTGGTGGTGCTCTTTAGGTGAGCTGACAGTCTCATTTGTTGACTACATGACTCTCATAATGGAGTAGGAATGAAAAAAAAAGAACTGGAGGAATTAAAAATCAGAAAAAGGCAACAAACTGAGGATAAAAAGGTAGCACGGATTTGGGCCTTGGAGTAGAAGGAACAAAGAAAAATTGAAAAATAAATTGAGTGCAAGGAAAGAGAGCAACTGAAATAGTTGCAAAGGAAAGAGAGCAAAAGGAGCAAGACAGGGTACAAAAAGAACAAGAGAAGGAAAGGGATATCAAGGTTGCCTATAGAGCATTGATGCAAGATGGTTGCTTAAGCAATCCTGCAACCCCCTTATCTAATAATCACGGTTACTTTCGAGATATAACCAATAATAACATCCCTCTCTTTACTACAGGCAATGTGTGTTGAGTCCCAACCCATCTCAAGTTAGCTATACTCAATTTTTAGTTGGCCTAATTTCTTCACCACTAACCCCTTTAAATGTAAGTTGCACACAATTGACAAATGCAAATGCAAATAATTTTATGGCAAGTCTAAATCTAGTAGAAAGAGATGAGAACACATCTCCAAATTCATTTCTTGGAGCATTCAACTGAGGTTGAGAGGGACCAACTGAAACGGTGCCTTATATTTTTATTTTTTTTGTTGTAGTTGGGGATGCCATTTTCATTGTGTTGCATCTATACCATTAATATATTTGAACTAAATCTATTTATTAATGTGATTGTTTTACGATGCTATTTTGTTACCCATTGCAATTTCATGTTTGCAATGTAAATGTTACTCTAATTGTTGTCTATATGAATGTTAGAGTTGATTTTTGAGTTCAATTCTTAATCCCTACCAATGCTTTCAATTCAATAAGACCAACCTATTCATGACATGCATAAGTCGGTTGAACTAATTTTGTTTTCATACAGTGATAGGAGTACCCTAGTTGACTTTGTGGGTGAAAATTGTTTTACAATTGCATATTAAGGAGCTCTAGTGTGGGGCCCATTGACGACTATGTCAATACCTTTTTATGGTTGTCTTATAATCTACATATATCAGAAAATATATTCTATGTAGATAATTTTTTTCATTTTTTTACAACAATTACTATGTTTATAATATCTATTCTACATTTCTGAAAATATATTCAATGTTGATAATCTTATATAAAATTTCATACAATACAGTCGATCCTAATAATGTAACATTTGAAACTACATTACAATACATTTCATATATTCATTCAAAAGGTCTAGTAGACATGTCTAAATTCCACAACACTTCATAAGGAAATACATGATGTAATCTATCCTTTTGTATATCAGTAGCTAAATTGAAATTTAATTTTAGGCTATATCTCTATAAAAGTTAACATGTTTTTATGTCTTATCTCAAGTTTATTTGTTTTGGTACATTACAGTTCACTCTTTTTTTGTGAACCAATAAACACATTAGATTTAGGGGTAACGACTATAATGCCCAAAAAGTATGTCATTCAATTTAGTATATACTAAATAGATTATGTTGGTTAACACTTACAACATAACTACACTTGATTATGAGGGTATTTCTATGGAGAGATGCCAAAGGGAGGTGGTAGGAGTGAATGGTAGAGATGAATGTGAAGTACATGTTTGAATGGATGACTATGAAGTTACTTTGAGGACTATATATATATAGATATAGATATTTATAATTATATATATAATGAAAGAGAATATTTAATGGAAAATGATGTTACTTTGAAACAGGCACGTCATGAACAAGTTCAACCTATTGGACTGTAGCTCTCCCCTATTATTATGTTCATCATTGCACAAACTTTAACTCTACAATTTGGTTATAATGTTTGTTTGTTATCTCGAAATATGAAAATGGTTTGACTAGTTTTCATTTTGATGATATTCTGCCTTATTCTATTCCCCATTGCACAATAATTCATTTTCTAGTTCAAAATTTCACAATTGTTTAGTGCATATATGTGCATAAGTATATATATAAATATCTATGTGCATACGAATGTACATGTATGTCTATGCCAATATGTATGTACATATATATCAATGTGCATGTACATGTATATATGTATCTACATATATATCAATGTGTGTATGTATGTACATATATATCAATGTGCATGTACATGTATATATGTATCTACATATATATCAATGTGTGTATGTATATTATATATATATAGATAAATAGATATATAAATACACAAATTGATAGATAGATTGAAAGTTATATATAGGTATAGATAGAAATTAAATGAAAAGATTAAACCCATTAAAGTCACAGTGATGCATGAAGAGAACCATATATTTCCTTGACAAATTGAGTGTGTTTATGAACACAAATATTGGAAGTATTCATAAACACCCTAGATGCCATATACATCATGGAGCACATTGTTGATGCAGCTAGAATGCAAGAGAACCTTCGATCTATGGATAATCACATAAACACTTTAAATATTATGTTCAAAATTAGCAAAAAAATAAATAATAACCTTCAACTTAAGTAACACAACACACCCATAACAAAACAAATAAGTGATAAGAAGAAAGAAAAGGGAATGACATGAGACAATGGTACAACTTTAGTGAGGTTAAAAACCTAACCTCTATGAATTGGAGATGGCCAATGGTATGGTGAATTTCTCCAACTCAATCCTGCAAACATATATGAAAAAATTAATTAATAAGAAAAGTGTAGCAAGGAAAGTGTTTAATTTAAAATAAGAAAGTATAGTATCCTTTAGTGTTTACCTTTGAAGTGCAATTCACCATCACCAAGCCAATAATGAATTTAAATTGCACACCATCGAAGAAGATTGAACAAGACACAAATTTACAACAAGTGTCATCCGAATATACCAACATGTCTAAAAGAATGAAACGAATAACTCCTAATGAATATACATGAGTTATATGACATTCAAATTGAACAATCCAATTGAACAATCAAATTGAACAATCCAATGAACAATCAAATTGAACAATCCAATTGAACATTCCAATTGAACATTCCAATTGAACAATCCAATTGAACAGTCCAATTGAACAATGGAATAGAACAATTACTTTGAACAATGCAATTGAACAATCAAATTGAAGAATACAATTGAACAATCCAATTGAACAATTGAATTGAGCAATGCAATTGAACAATGCAACATAACAATAACTTTTAACAATGTAATTGAACAATCCAATTGAACAATCTAATTGATCAATCCAATTGAACAACCCAATTGAACAATGCAATAGAACAATAACTTTTAACAATGCATTTGAACAATAAAATTGAACCATCCAATTGAAGAATACAATTGAACAATCAAATTGAACATTTGTACATGAGTTATAAATATATATACCAAAATATTTAGCACCTAAAGAAGATTGGGTGTAACAATCACATTCTATGGAACTGAAATGCATTGACATCCATAAACAGTATGATGAGGGCCACACTGCCAAAAACCCACAAAAATCACAACAACAGATACCAACACAGAAGATGTGAGACAAGAAAATGACTCACTTTCAATTATTTTTAGAAAATAAAATTGCAATTCAAATCTTACATGCTACAACCTCATGGGTTTGATTCATTACAACAAAATCAACTCTGCAAAAAAAACTACTATTCGGAACCACAATCTACTATATCGGGGCCACCTTCTACAACCCCCACTTAACCCTTTTTATTTTTCCCCATAACCGCCCTAGGATGTTCTAGAAAGTTCAAATTTCTCTTTTTGTTTTAACGCCAAAAGTCCTGCCATTTGATTTCTGGCCTAGGAAGAAATTTTTAATGAAATTCATTTTTTAGAGGACTAACTTCACAGGGCCATAACTTTTGATCTGGGTGTCCGATTTTCCATTATTGCATATCATTGGAAAGCTCTCGACGAGCTCTACAATGCGCAAACCTACTATAAGTCAATTCAATCACTTTTTGAGTTGTTTTGGGGCCTCTAAAGTTTTATATCTAAATTTGAAGCTACATTGAATAAATTTGTCAGGATAGAAACTTTAATTTCTCCCAAATAGTGCAGGGTATTGAGGTGATTCTTTCGTGACCAATTTTTTTTTAGTTATACTCCTTAGGGTAAATTTTTAGGTCCATACGAGCCCATTTAGGTCGACTTACTAAAAATAGTAAGTGCTCATTTTTCGCTAATTTTGACACTTGACTATCTTACACCCCTTAAGTGCCATCATAGGACTCAAAACAATTGAAGAAAATAAAGAAAACAATTTTTTTTGGGTGATGCAAGATTTCCCTACATCGTTGGATGCTCCTACATCAGACACCTAGGGTAATTTGAAAAGTGACCCTGTCACTTCTTAGGAGTTGGAGGGAAACCAAGACGGTTAACCTCAACTTTAGACAACCCTGATGAATCTTCAACAGGCCTTCCTCTCCATTTCACCAAGTACTTTGCATATTGTCTGTTTCTCGTGCTTCTACCCACATGGCTATCCAATATTTCTTCTATCTCTTCCTTCTCTGAAGTAGGTACTAGAATTTTCAACTGTTCATTTATCAACCCCTCCTCTATATCACCTTCATGATACTTTGTCAAATCATCAATGTTGAACATAGGAGAAATGTTTATTCCACTAGACAACTCTACCTCATAAGCATTTCCTGAATCATGCTTCTTCAGGATCTTGCATGGTCCAAACTTCTTTATCTTTAACTTGTTGTATGCACCAACTGGAAACCTTCCCTTTCATAAATGAACCATGACTTCATCTCCTACCTGGAACTCCTTATACCTCCTTTTCTAATCTACCTGAGCCTTATATTGTGAGTTCATCTTATTGATATGTTTCTTCACCTCTTCATGCAAATTCTTTAGGTGCTGAGCAAAAACTTTAGCCTAAGCACTACTCTTCTCCCCCTTATCCATCTTTCTCAATTCAGAAGTAGTTCTTGGACTACTTATATATACAATCTAAAATGGTGATTTACTAGTGCTGCTATTGATAGAATTATTGTAAGCAAATTATGCTTGTGGTATAATCAAATCCCATCCCTTGGGCTTATCTCCAACTAAGCATCTTAGTAGGTTTCCCAAACTACTATTCACCACCTATGTTTGTTCATCAGTCTATGGATGGTGTGCAAAATTAAACTTCAAATCTGTCTTCAACTTCTTCGATAATGTCCTCCAAAAATAAATAACAAATTTGGTATCTTTGTTTGAGACTATACTCTTTGGTAGACCATGTAGTCTCACCACTTCTCTAAAAAACAACTCTGCAACATGAACATCACTGGTCTTATGACATAGAATGAAATGTGTCATCTTTGAAAATCTATCCACCACCACAAATATGGAATCATTCCTTCTTTGTGTCCTTGGCAAGCCCAAAACAAAATCCATGTTAATATCCTCCCATGGCCTCTCAGGTACAAGTAATGGCTAATACAATCTAGTATTCTAACTTATTCCTTTTTCCATTTGACATACTCTAAAACTTTGTACAAACTTCTTCACATCTTGTTGTAATTGTGCCAATAATAATTCTCACTAACAAGAGCAATGGTCTTATCTCAACCAAAATTTCTAGCCAATCCTCCACTATGCTTCTCATTGATTATATTCTCTATCATAGAACTCCTTGGAATGCACAATTGGATTCCTCGAAACAACATCCCATCTTGGATTAAGAAATCCAACCATCTCATCCTATCCAATGTAACAGGTTCTAAACAAGCCTTCCAAGCTTCTGCAAAGTCTAGATCTTTTGGATACAAACTCTTGAGTTCATTGAACCCAACAACCTCTATATTCATCTCTATCAACAAATCTTACCTTCTACTTAAGACATATGCAACTCTATTTGAGCTTCCACTCTTGTGCTTCAAAACTAAAGTATAACTCTGCAAAAACTCAACCCATCTTAAGTGCCTTTGATTCAACTTTCCTTGACTATTGAGATACTGCAAATCCTAGTGATCAATATATAAAACAAATTCTTTTGGCAACAAATAGTGTCTCAATTTCTTCAAAGTCTGAACTATAGCATAAAACTCTTGATCATAGACAAAATATTTCTTCTTAGCATCATTTAACTTCTCACTAAAATAGGTAACATGCTTACCTTCTTGACTTAAAACAACTCCTATGGTAGCGCCACTAACATCACAATCTACCTGAAAGACCTTATTGAAATCTGAAAGTGCCAAAATAGGTTGCTCTATAACTTTCTTCTTCAACATATCAAAAATTTTGGCAGCTCCAGTAGTCCACTTAAACTCTTTTCTATCCCCTCTCATTACTTCAGTTAGAGGTGCACAAATACTACTGAAACTCTTAATAAACTTTCTATAAAAACTTGTCAGACCATGAAATGATCTTACCTCTGTAACACTCCTCGGGGTAGGCCATTCAATGATAGCTCTCACCTTCTCTGGATCCATTTTAAGACCCTCTATTGTGACAACAAATCCTAGATCTTCAAATTAATCAACAACTTCTCCTCCCTTAGCTTCTCAAAAACTTACTGGATATGCATCAAGTGCTCCTCCAATGTCTTACTGAAAATCAGAATATCATCCAAATAAACAATAACAAATTTTCCTAAAAATTATTTTAATACCTCATTCATAAGCCACATAAATGTGTTTGATGCATTGGTTATCCCAAAAGGCATGACTAACCACTCGTAGAAGCTCTCCTTGGTTTTAAAGGTTGTCTTCCATTCATCTCCTTCTCTAATACGGATATGGTGATATCCGCTCTTCAAATCTATCTTCATGAAGTACTCAACTCCACTCAAACAATCCATAATGTCATCCATCCTTGGCAAGGGGAATTTGTACTTGATGGTGATCTTGTTGATAGCTCTAGAATCTATACACATCTGCCATTCCCCATCCTTCTTTGGTGCTAGTACTGTAGGTACTGTACATGCACTCAAACTCTCTCAAATCAATCCCTTTCACAACAACTCTTACACTTTCCTATTCAACTCTTCGCTCTTTGTTGGAGTCATACAATGAGTTGCCTTATTTGGTAAACTGGCTCCAAGAATCAGGTCCATCTGATGACTAATCTTTCTTACTGGAGGCAAACCTTCAGGTACGTTATCAAAAATAATAGCTTGAAACTCATTCAACAAATTTGAAACCTCTACAAGTACCTGAGTAGTATCTTCTTTATCAACTCTAGGGATCAATGCAAAAAACATATGCTCATGCTTCATACTTTCCATGAACTTTCTTCCATCAACCAAACAAATTCTTGCATTATTGCATACCTTTTCCTCTGCCTCTTTCAAGGGCTTCAACTTATGATGAACTCCATCCTTTGTCAAAGAATAGGTGTTGGCATGCCCATCATGTACTGCTCATCAATCAAACTACCACAATCTACCTAACAACATATGAGAAACATCCATAGGCATAATATCACACAATACCTCATCATGGTAATTTCCAATCTTGAACTTTACCAGACATTATTCATTTACCAAGGTTTTATGGTCCTTCTACAACCAAGCAATACAGTATGGGTTTGGATGCCTTCTTCTCTCCAACCTCAACTTACTAACCATTTCTTCTGAAAAAAGGTTATCAATACTACCCCCATAAATAATAGCATTGCAAACTTTACCTTCACACTTACATCTAGTGCAAAACAAATTCTTCATTTGAGTTGGCTCCTTCTCCTCATTCAGCAAGGCTCTTCTAGTAACAAGAACCTCTCCTCTTTCTACATCCTTAGAATGTGAAGGCTCAACATCTTCATCAACATGTGCAACTCATGTATTACTCTCATGTCTTCTACTTGTCCTTCCTTGATGTTGAGGACACTCATAGGATCTATTTCCTTTTTCTCCACACTAGAAACAAGGTTCCACTCCGGAAGCCTCCTCTTCCCAATCTTTGTCCAGATCTTCCCCTTCCTCTTTGGTCTCCATTATTCTGATCATGAGGATGGTAGGTGTTATCTCCTTTATGGTTCTAGCTGCTACTGGAGCCTTCAACCTTCTTTTGATCTTCATTTTGACCTCCATATGATCGTCCACTGGTCTTTCCTCCATGACCTCCACCTCGTTGTTTGTTCCCAAACATCTTGTTCAATCGTTCTTCAACCTTTAGAGAAAATTGATAAGTGTCCTCAATGTTGGTCATTCTTACTAGTGTCAATTCTTCCTATATACTTGGATTCAACCCATTAATAGAACGAGCAATTTTCTCTTTATTCACCTCAAAATGTCTTGTTTGAATTGTGAAATTCCTTTTTGTATTCTTTCACCATCCTTGTCCCTTGCCTCAAGCTCTGCATCTTCTTGAGCAGCTCTGATTCGTAATTGACTGGAATAAATTGTTTCTTCAATTTTGACACCATTCTATCCCATCTAGAAATTTCATCTTTCCATTGTCTTCCTCTTTCTAACTGGGCCTCTTTCCACCATATACTAGCATGACCTTTCAATTTTGTCTTTTCAAACCTCACTCTATGAGGATCTTAAATCTCCTCAAACTCAAAAAATTCCTCCATGTCATTGATCCAATCAATCAATTCTTCAGGATTCAGATTTCCACTAAAAGTTGAAACCTCCATTCTAGGTCTCTTCTCAATGCTTGAGATCACTCGCAACAATCTTCTTTCTACAGGATCCATTGGATCTTGCTCTTCCTCTTTCATTCCCTCTTTTCTTTCATCTTCACTGTCATCTTTGTCGCGTTGCACATCTCTTCTTTGAACCTCTTGTTACAAGGTTTCTAATTACCTTCTAAGGGCTCTAATTTCATCTTTAGGTGGATCTCTTCCCCCACCACCTTGACCTCTACCTCTACCATATTGGGCAAGTCTTGGAGGAATCTTGAACTCAACCCACACTCACAGGTCCTACTGCAACTGCCTCACATTCGACTCTCTATTATAGGCTCAAGATATCCTACTCTGATACTAGTTGATGAGGGCCACACTGCCCAAAATCCACATAAATCACAACAAATACCAACACAAAAGATGCAAGACAAAAAATTTTAGAAAATGAAATTACAGATTCAAATCTTACATGCTACAGTCATGGGCTTGATTCATTACAACAAAATCAACTTTGAAATGAAAATCTACTATTTGGAGCCACAATCTGCACTATCAGGGCCACCTTCTACAACCCCCACTTAACCCTTTTTATTTTCCACAATAACTTCCCTAGAATGTTCTAGAAAGTTCAAATTTATCCTTTTGTTTTCGCACCAAAAGTCCCACCATTTGATTTTTGGCCTAGGAAGAAATTTTTAATGAAATTCATTTTTTAGAGGACCAACTTCGCGGGGCCATAACTTTTGATCCAAGTGTCTGATTTGCTATTATTTCATATCGTTGGAAAGCTCTCAATGAGCTCTACAACAATTTTATGTATTGTAGGTCAGTTCGGCCACTTTTTGAGCTGTATCGGGGCCTCTAAAGTTTTATATATGAATTTGAAGTTGCATTGGAGAAATTTCTCGGGACGAAAAATTTAATTTCTCGCAAACCGTGCAGGGTATTGAGGTGATTCTTTCACGACTGGAAAAAAATTTCAGCTATGCTCCTTGGGGTAAATTTTTAAGTCCATACGAGCACGTTTAGGCTAACTTACTAAAAATAGTAAGTGTCAATTTGTCGCTTATTTTGACACCTGACTGTCTTACACCCCTTAAGTGCCATCATGAGACTCAAAACAATTGAAGAAAATATTTTTTTTGGGTGATGCAAGATTTCCCTACACCACTGGATGATCCTGCATCATAATACAAGTTGAAACCACAAATACTGAGTTAGAGGGTGGTGGGTGACAAACATTTATAGTGCATACAATTGATATATATTCCCAGGCATATAGAATAAAAAAAACCCTGAAATTGAACTAAATTGTCTTGACATTCATAAATAGTGTAAGTTGAAACCCCAGATATTGAGTTAAGGGTTATTGTGACAAACATTGACATTGCATACAACATATTTGCATTCTAGGGCATAAAGAATTTAAATGAAAAACCCAATGTGAACATCATTAGTGTGAAACCCCAGATATTTATAGATTCATGAAAAACATATGCATATCATACAAGAGATTTGCATATATATATATATATATATATTTGTTAGTTTTAATTTATATAGGCACTGGTACAAGCCTAGTGAGGTAAAAAAGCTCACCTAAAAGAGAAAGGGAGATTTCGAGAGTGCAGAGCCAAACAGTGAAGCATACAGAGCCTAACAATGAATCCTAGAGAGCCAAATATGTATGGGTGTGTAGCCAAATGAACACTCCAGAATAAATGTAAACAAAAGGAATGAGAATGAGTGGGATATGAGAGAATTTGGAGCATTGAATGAACCTTGATCTTCGAATTATGTGCTTGTTAGTTTGAGTAAGTGCGGAGGGATGCGTAAGGAAAGTTTCCTTGTGGAGGTAATGAAGGATGCGGTGAGTGATTACTGCTCTAAACTGGTCGTTTAGGGTGGGGAAAGACAATAATTATATACATCTATTGCTTACTCAGCAACACATTCCCTCTTGTGCAATACACCAGATTGAATGAGCGAAACCCAAACAAAAAGCATCAATCCAATCAAGGGTTTTACCCTAAATGTAAAACTCAATTTGAATTCTTACCTTTTGTTTAGTTCAACTCATTCAGGCTTAGTGCATTACTTTTCTACAACAACTTTCTTTACGCTTTGCTACACTAGACCCCTCTTCCTCCACACTTGTCTCCAATACTTGTAGGAAACACTTCCCTGAAAGAACCTTATTATATAGACATAATAGATATTCATACACACACACACATTACACACACACACACACACACACACACATACACACACACACACACACACACACACACACACACATATATATAGATATAGACAATTACATATATAAGAACAAAATAATATAATTGCATGGAAAAATATCTTTGAAATGAAAACAAGTGAACCCAATTTCATATTTTGGAATAACAAAAAATTATTGAAGGCAAATGGCAAAGATAGGATTTGTGCATTGTCGAACACACAAATACAAGTGCATGGAAAAAAACCCTATAATTGTGAACCAGTGAAACCCTTTCAATGTTTGGTAGTAATAATAAAAAAAAGCATTTCATAGACAAAACTATTGTGCATGGAAGAAAAAAATAATACATAAACAATTAAATATAATATATACATAAACAATGACATACATATAGATATACGAATACATACACACACACACACACACACACACATATATATATATATAAAGATATATACATATACATGTATCTATATATACATGAATATATATATATGTATATATACATATATATATGTATATATACATATACATATATATATGTATATACATATACATATATATACATATATATGTATATATATGTATATACATATATATATAATTGAACGGCAAAATATCTTCGAAATGAAAACAAGTGAACCCATTTTCATATTTGGGAATAACAAAAAAATATTAAAGTAAAATGGCATTGTTAAGGTTTGTGCATTGTCGAACACATGAATACAAGTGCATGGTAGAAAACCCTATAATTGTGAACCAATGAAACCCTTTCCATGTATGGTAGTGACAACAAAATAAAAAAAACATTTCGCAAATAGAAGTATTGTGCACGGAAGAACAAAATAGTGCATAAAAAAATACATATATACATAAACAATTACATACATATACATACATGAATACATATATAAACATATATATATATACATGTATATATATATATCTTCGAAATGAAAACAAGTGAACCCATTTTCATATTTGGGAATAAAAAATAATAATAAAGGCAAATGGAAAAGTTAAGGTTTGTGCATTGTAGAACACACAAATACAAGTGCATGGCAGAAAACCTTGTAATTGTGAACCAACGAAACCCTTTCCATGTATGGTAGTAATAATCAAATAAAAAAACCATTTCGCAGACAAAGCTATTATGCATGGAAGAACAAAATAATACAATTACATGCTAGAATATCTTCGAAATGAAAACCATTCATACCATTTTAATATTTTAGAATAACATGACAATATTATAAGAAAATTATAGAGTTAAAGTTTGTGGAATGATGAACACACGAATACAAGTTCATGGAAGAAAACCAATCAAACCCTTTCCATATTTCGTCTAACAAGTCTAACAGTAATGAAAAACCATTTAAACCAGTCAAACCCATTTCATATTTCCTATAAGGAAGCAAATATGAAAAGCACAATGTAGAGTAAACATCGTGCAATGAAGAGAAAAATATTAGGAGTACATGGACAAGTATAGAGGAAAAGAAAACCAGTGAAACCCTCCCCACATTTCATTTTATGAATCTTTTTAAAAGAAAAATTTTCACAATGAAATTATTTGAAAAAATAAGTGCATGGAAGAATACCATCGTATTCAAAGACATTGGTATAGGTTGAGTGAGTTTAGAAACCTCACCTAAAATATAAAGGGAGTTGTCGAGAGTGCAAAGTTGAATGAAGAAGCATGAAGAGCTGAACAATGAAGCATGGAGAGCCGAACCAGTATTAGTGTGAAACCAAACGAAAACTCGAGAATGTTTGCAAACAAAAGGAATGAGAGAGTGGGATATGCGGGAATTTGGACCATTGAATGAACCTTGATCTCTGAATTACATGCCCGATTGTCCGAGTAAATGTGAAAGGGACGTGTAAGGAAAGTTGGTCAGTGGAGGTAATGAAGGAGGCAACGAGCAATTAATGCTCTAAACTAATCGTTTAGGGTGTTGAGGTTGTCATTGTCATGCGGCCATCCAATCCAATGTACGTAGATAACTTCGTTGATTAAGGAGGTGGATGGGTTTCACTTTCGGGCACAGGGAAAAATGGGCCTATTTTGGACAAGTCAGACTAAATGGCACGTGACAGGTGCTGGGGTGCTCGATTTTATTTTTAAATATTGAGGTCGATGCACTAGTGGCATGGTGACGTGGTGGGAAAATTTTAATTTTATTTTGGTCCACGTGGAACTCCAAAGTTGACCTACCCTACTTTGGGCCCCTCTCCCCTACTAGTTAATAAAATGTGACAATTATTTATTACTATTTAGTGAGGTGTTAAATTATTTTTCTTTAATCATAGAATCATATGATGTTTAAGTGTATTTTATCAAGTTAGAATAATTTGTAAAGAAATGTATTATTAAGAAGTTAAAATATTAAATTAATTAAATGAATCTCAAGTTTAGAATTGAAATAGTTTGTTTAACAAGAATAATGTTGTACCATACAAATTTTTACCTTATATAAATAAAGAGGCAATCACTATTGTAGCATTCTCCCAATTAATAGTATATGTTGCAAATACACACACATGAAACATGACATGAATCAAGCATGTGATGTAAGACCCATGGCCTCCTTACACCAAGAGAACTTATCTAGGGTCACTACTTTTATAAGTGATTCAACAACATTACCACAAGTATCAAACTTCTAAATCATGGCAATACTACTGTCCACCATATCATGCAAAATGATACTAAACACCAATATCTTGATATGAGCATGGTAATGTGATTCTTAGCAAAACAAATAGCACTTTGACTTTCACAATCAATCTAGACCACCTTGCAATCAAAAGAAACTCCTATACACAATCTCTATAACCAAATTACCTCATTGTAATCATATGTAGCATATATATACTCTTATTCAATAGTGGACAAAGTAACTTTGGTCCATCTCTTACTCATTCAACTAATAACACCACCAAATAGAGGAAACACATAATCATTTGTGGACCTTTGACTATCAAAGTCACCTACCCAATCCACATCAATAAATCTACATATGTCCAATATCTTGCTCACATCATTAAAACTGTGATAGCATAAGTAATAATCATTTATTTTCTTTCTAATATATAAATCATCTTGTAACACTAGTCCAATGAACTCTACCAAAGTTAGACATAAACCTACCAAAAACCCACACTACATGAGAAATATTTAGTTTAGTACATAGCATCACACACATTAGGCTTCTTATAGCACTAGCATAAAGTGCATTATATGTATCTTAATGTGTACAAGTGAAAGTGAACATACATAAGTAACATAAATTAAGCTTTAAACTACTTAGTTCACAATCAACCCAAATAATCAAGTTAAGGTATAAAGAAGTTTAAATAGTATACAAAAACACATAATTATACTAATGTTGAACTCCCTTGTTGCATTAATGATAGTGGATTTTCCTAAGTACTCTAATTGATTATGACTCTAGTGGTATGTCAAGTACTCAATGAGATTCAATAATGTTGCATTCAAAAAAATTGTGGAATGACTAAAGGGAATCTCCAATTTATAGAATTTTAGAGAGAGGAAAGGAGGGCTAGGATTGAAAATGGAAATCAAGGGCCCAAGATGCTTGAGACCTCTCAAGGAAGGAGATATGGACAAGTGGATGAAGTGGATTGGTTGAGATGGGAGGCTCTAAGATTGTAGGAGAATGGAGGGTGGATATCATGCTTGGGAAAGAGTGGATAATGGAGATGTGAGGAAGTACTTCAAATTACTTCAAAAGGGTCTCAAAAGGGAAGATTTCAAGTGTTCCCATCCCCTAGGTACATGAGATGAATTAAAAATTTGCATTTATGGGGAATAGAAGATTTGTCTCGTGTCCCTAGTACCTAATGTCATGCCATACATGTACAATACATGACACATGGATCCACAATGACACTTGGGTGTCAAAAATTGATTAATCAGAGTTTAGATCAGTGTACAAATGACTAGAATAAGGTTAGGTGGTTGAAAATGATTATGGGAATAAAAAAAAGTGAATAAAATCAAATTAACTAAATTAAAATAGATGTGCAAATGAGTATGAATTGAAAAAAACTAAGTAGTTGACACAAAAGGTACTCCCTCTTGCTCAACTCACAAACTCCCCCTCATAAGTAGGAAATCTTTGCTCACAAACTCAAAACTCAAATCCATACAATAGATGTAAATATGCAAGCATTTGCAACATTTTGCTGAAGTCAATCTTCAAACTATATCAAAATCTATGATAAACTAATTTACATCCACATTCAAAAAAATCTCTATTCTATTAATGTAGAGAATCTCTACATATAAATCATCTCTTCACACACAACATAAATAGAAAACATGTTATTTTATTCATCAATGCAAAAGATTACAAAAAAATCCACAATATAAAGACAAGTTGGGCCTTTCATGGCCTCTCATACACATCCAATCAACACTCTCTCTATGCAACAAATCATCTCTAGAATTCCCCTTCTCTATTTTAAAAACCCTATACCCTCACCATGGCATTCTTATTCATTCACACCTTCCTCGCACTTAGATCTACAACTTTTTGGCTTCTTCATTTCCCTACAACACGTACATTTCTTCTTTTAAAAATGTAACAATGTACAATTTAATTCCCAAATTATAGTGCCTTCCATTGGCAGTTTACCTCACCTCTCCAACCCATGTTGGGTTTCTTCTCTTCTCCCCTACACTACATATTTATGAGAGAGACCTAAAATGAATAGCAATGAGCCTCAAAGAGGCATCTCCAAATCTTGTAGCTTCTCCTCCCTCTTTTGGGAGCCTTCCTTTTCATCCTTTATTTGAGTGCTTCCTCTTTTTTTAATTCCTCCTTGAATTATATCAAGATTTTTCTCTTATATGGTGCTTTATCTTCACTTCCTCAAGCATCCCTATTTTTCTTTTTAAAAATTAAAGATGCACAAATTTTTTTGGACAAAATCAATTGACGTGACTATGACAATGCATGAAATTGGGTGTTGGTAAATGAAAAAACTCAAATTTCTTTGTTTCACCCAAAAAAATTGCTCGAATGTGTGTTATGGCCCACTTAATTCCTCTGCAAAAGGATTTCACTCCAACACTTTTAAATTTTGAAAATTTAAACTTTTCATAAATCGGTGATACACTTTCAACATTAATAACACAAATTTTTGGTATTAATTTCTCCCAAATGGTGAAAGATATGACTTTGATTATTTTTGCACATTTGACATGGTACCTCCAAGAATGCCCCTACAAAAGGATTCTACTCTAGCTCTTATGAGTTTTTGGGAATAAATTTCACAAAACTTCTTACGGAGTGTTGAAACTATGAACCTATGAAAGTTTAATTCTTGCAATTCTTTGTCGACTTTGAAGTTTTATGATGCCAAGAGATGCCAATGACCACCAAAGAAAAATAAAAATAAAAACTAAACCTAAAATGTTTTTTGGGTGATGTTAATTGCTAGTCCTCCTAGATGCTCTTGCATTAGACATGCCAGGTAGGAAATTTTGTGAGTAGGACTCACAAAATGGAGTTGGGTAATAGAACTACCCTTTCAGGTTGTAAACAACCTGCAACAAACTCTATCACTGAATTAGGCTGAGAGAATTCCTTCTTCCACCTCTTCTAGCATTTCATCAAGACACTTGTCATCCTCCTTCACCAAGTGTGTGCCTTCCTCCTTCCTCTCATGGAAACACATCCACCATAGACTATCCTCCTCTGCCAATGGCTCTCTCCTCTCCTCCAATTACTCACTTCTCTTATCTCTTGTTTCATGGGATCAATCCCACCATAGACTGACCACCTCCACCAAAATCTGCCTGCCCACTCATCCACACACAAATTGATATGATCGACTTTATGGAAATTAAAGATTTCCATATCCTCCTCTATTTTCTCCACATCATACTCTTCAATTTTAACTCTCATAAATGAAGGTAAATAAAAATCATGGCTGAATTCACAAATTTCAAAAAATACCTCATCCTTCTTTGTTGTTATGACATCTTCCTCTATGATGTTATCTTCAACCACTGCAACATATTTCCCTCCTTTATTTGTTGCAATATTCTCAAACCATTCACCCTCAATTGCTGAAATTTGTGCCAAAAAATATTCTTCACCTTCATCATTTGTTGTAACCTCCTTGCTGGTCACTTCATTCTTTTCTTCCTCAGTCACTACTACATCCAATTCCACTTCTTTGCTTCTCACCTCTTCCTTTTCACCATTTTTCTCCATGCCTTCCTCATGGAATTTCTTTTCTACAACCTCATGCTTGACTAATTCTTCCTGTTGTCATGCTTCCAATCTATCCATTCTCATGGTTATATCAACGATCATCAAGGAGATCTTCCTCTTTTGGTATTGTCTCCATCTATCCTATGTGGTGGGCTTCTTTCTCACAAATATCCCCATCTCACTTGATGCAATCTTCTGTAATCCACATCACACTCTTCGTAATATGTGATTATTTGTGACTCTTCAACTCCCAACTTTTTCAGGAATTCATAAACCTACAATTATTCTCACTCAAGCTCATGTCTACTACTCTTCACACTCCACCCGCAGGTTCTGGCATAGGCTGCCTCATGTTTGACGCATTTCCTATGTGCTCAGAACCCCTCGCTCTGATACCATTTGATGCAAAAGGTACTACCTCTTGCTCAACTCACAAACTCCCACTCACATGCAAAAAATCTCTGCACAAACTCAAAACTCAAATCCACACAATAGATGCAAATATGAAAACATTTGCAATATTTTATTGAATTCGATCTTCAAATTATATCAAAATTTGTCTCAAACCAATTTACATCCACATTCACAAAAAATCTCTTTTTTTAAATGCAAAGACTCTCTGCATATAAATCATCTCTTCGCACACAAAATAAATAGAAAACATGTTATTTTATTCATCAATGTAAAATATTACAAAAAAAACTACAATACAAAGACAAGTTGGGCCTTTAATGGCCTCTCATACACATCCAATCAACACTCTCGCTATGCAAAAAATCATCTCTATAATTTCCCTTCTCCATTTGAAAAACCTTATACCTTCACTATGGCATTCTTCTTCTTTCACACCTTCCTCTCACTCAAATCTACAACTTTTTGGCCACTTCATTTCCCTACAACACTTACATTTCTTCATTTAAATCTAAAACAATGTGCAATTTAATTCCCAATCTCCAGTGCCTTCCACAAGCAGGTCCTCCTTGAATTATATCAAGAGCTACCTCTTATGAGGCACTTTATCTTCCCTTCTTTAGGTGTCCCCATTTTCCTTTTTAAATCTTGAAGATGCACAAACAATTTTGGAGAAAATTAATTGATGTGACTATGACAATGCACAAAATTGGGTGTCGGCAAGTGAAAACACTCAAAGTTCTCTGTTTCACTCGAAATTTTTTCCAAACATGTTTTATGATCCCCTTAAGTCCTCTACGAAAGGATTTTTCTCTAGCTCTCATAAATTTAGAAAATTTAAACTTTCTTTAAATCGACAACACACTTTTGACATTAACGACACAAATTTCCAACATTAATTTCTCCCAAATGGTGAAAGATATGACTTCATGATTTTTTTTAACATTCGACATGGTACCTCCAAGAATGTGTGTGCAAAAGGCTTCTACTCTAGCTCTTACAAAATTTTAAGAATAAATTTCTAAAAACTACCTACGAAGTGTCGAAACTGTGAAGCGACAAAAGTTTGGTTCTTGCAATTTTGTTGACTTTGCATTTTTGTGATGTTGAGAGTTGTCAATGACCACCAAACCAAAACAAAACCTGATTTTTTTTTTGTGTAATGTCGATTTCCAGTTTGCTCGGATGCTCCTACATCAGTAGCATACTTTAGAACAAGAACTTGGTATGCTTGGATTTGTGTAAATGATGTGACAAGGGAGGAGTAATGGATGGAGTTATTGAATTGGGTTGATAGAGTAAAGGGATATTATTGAGTTTCATAAGGTTTTTATTTGATATATTTGATGGGTTGGAAGGTGTTAAGATTTCAGAGTGGAATGAAGGGTATGGGGTGGATGATAGCTTTATCAATAACGACCTTCAATAGTTGAGTGGGGTGGCATGAATCTATAACTTTGTAATATATATTTTTTTACGGTTTCTTTTCAAGGAGCATCTAGAGGAATTTTAGAGAGACAAATTTATATGGTTTAGGATTAGATGGAAGATTGTGATTATAGATGGTTGAATAGTAGGATAAAGGCTTTAGATTATAGGTGGAGGTGATGTGGGTGTTGTACAAAGATGGAGATTGGGATATGGATAGAGGAGAATATGAAGGTATAAATGTTGGGTGAGAGGAATATGTGAGTGAGAGAAAAAGGGAGATATGGATGGGATTTTATTGAAGCCTTTAGTTAAACCTTGACACATAATTATATTTTTATTTATAGAAATCATATCTATATTTCCCCAAATGTCCCAAAATTTACCTCAAAATAACTAGAGATAAACTATTACGATACACATAAAAGAAAAAGATAGCAAGAAGAAGAGATTTATTGATTAGACATAAATATGATACTTGGCACCTATTGGAACTTAATTTTATGCCTCATTCTCTTTGAAATTTAATTTTGAATTTGGCAAATAACCTTCTTCTTTGGCCTCATAATAAGAAGGTGGCCACAAACTTGGCACATTAAAACACCAAATTAGAAGTTTAATTTATAAATTTTAGATTTTAATTTTTTATAGTTTAAATTGAGCATCCATCTTTGATTTGATCTTATTCAAAGAATATTTGAGCCTATAAATGAAATTTTGATAATTAAGGGTGGGTTTGTAGAACATGGGAAAAAAGGTACAATTTCTTGATTCTAGTGATTAATTTTTTTTTCATAATTATTAAGGTTTATCTAATTCTAGTTTTGTGATAATGTTTGTGTTTGTAGTAGAATTTCTATTAAATACCTATAGATTGGTTAGAATTATGAAGGAACCCATAGTTAGTGGCCAACTATACAAATTTTAACAAATGGAAAATGATACTCATTAATTATATGTATGTCTTGCAAAGTTTCTCTCCGCTAGAGAATGTATTTTCAACTTTATTATCTATAAATGGGATGTATTAAAATTATATTTTTCTATTTTATTTTAGCATATGGGTCCAAATTATTGTTAGACTAGTATGTTTTAAATCCATGGCTATTTTAAGCACCAACTACTTTAGAAAGTGAAATTTAAAAAAAAGTGGAGTTTGTTTCCCATTAATTTTAGGAAAATATTCCCAAATAAAGCTTGTGATATTTTAATATGGGTGTAATGATGAATAAGAAAAAGTATTCTTAATATTTTTGGAAGAAACATAAGATGTCCAATAAAGATATTGTTATTTTTCACACATGTAAATTTGAATTACAAGTATTATTAATAATGTTTTAACCCATGAGGGAGGCATCCAAGGTTGATAATGTAATTTCCATTTAATTTTTTAAGATTCTCATATTGTCATTGATTATGGGAATATTCCCATCCCAACCTTATGATGAATAGATTTTTCTAAGCAATGACAAGTAAAACAAGGATTATATTAATTCCTAAGATAATAAGAAACTAGTAAAAGTTATATTTATATATTAAGAAACCTATCCATATACTAAAATTCCTATCCATACATTAAAATTCCTAGCATTATTCAATGCCTTGTAGTTTGGAAGGTTGTTGATATTGTTTAAATATTAGAAAATGTAGAAAATAATAATATTTCTCCTTTAAAGTACCTAACCATGAATTAAGGAACCCTATAAAAAGTAAATAACTGGTAAGGTAGAACATCCTACACAAAATGAAATTAACATGAAATAAAATTCCTAGTCTGCTTAGAGGTTAGCAAACAAGGGTGATGAGTAGTAGTTTTTTTTCTAGAAAAAACATGTTGCAAACATTCATATTTTAAATAGAAAGTTATGGAGTGAAATAAGTGTCATTCAATAGCTTGAGAGTAGCTTTCAACATCCAAATGCATTTATATTTCCAAAATTTTAGGGGTGGAGAAATGATAAGTTTTATTTTTTATTCAATAAAGAATGTTCAAGAAAAATGTGAATACAAACAAATGCATGAAAATTATTTGACAAAATCAATAATTTTTTTAGTGAGAAATGAGCATTTCTATGAGGAAATATGCTTAATATTGATGGATTTTTTTATTTTCTAGTGAATGAATAAGTGTTGAAGGGCTATTTTATTCACCTAAAGATTGAAAATCAAGTAAGGAAAGGAAACAAATTTTTACACTCAAGTCAAAATTTGGGAAAATACTTTCACTTGGCCAAAAGAGGGGAAAATAGAGGAGGTTTAAAGGTGCTATAGACTATTTCATTTTTCATAATTTAGTTCTTGTAGTGAAGAAAAATGTATCCCTTTACATTTTCATATCTAATTAGGAATTAATATTAAAATGAACTTAATTATGTCTTAATTTAGTGTTGTAATATGTATTTTACATATTCACATTGAGTTTAGGGACCTATTAATTAAAATGAACTTAATAATTCCTTAATCTAGTGTTGTAGAGTGTACCTCTTTACACTTTCACACTTATTTAGGGCTCCCTTAATTAATTGATGTTAACCTTAATTGCCCCCTTTATTTCAAATCAAAGCCTAATTAATTACCATTTTTGAAGAGGAAACCTTACATTCATTAATTCCTAAACATAACACTTCTCATTGAGAAATGTGTGTCTTAGGTAAGTGACCTAGGACCCATTCACCCATGGTGAATTGTAACATCTTGCTACGTAACCTGAAGGTTAAGAGCCAAAAGAGGACAAGATAAAAAAAAAAATTGTTGTTTTTGTTTTGAATAACTTATACATAAAGTAGTTACTGATACAATAAATTGACAACATACAGGACCAAGAATGGTCGAGTGCACAACCAAGAGGGGAGGAATGATTAAACCTCCAAAGGAAAAATTTGAATAGGAGCAAACAGGAGAGCTCCAAAAAAATTTCTTCAAAACTTCCTGCTAGTGCTTTGGTGCTCCGAAACTTCTTGCTTCGGTGCTCCAGAACTTCCTGCTCCGAAACTATCGCAATACAACACAGAACAACAAGTTGTGTTGTGCCAGAAACCTAACAACTTGATGCATGAGGTAAAAATATACAACCATAGCTCTCTAATTTTGCATGATAATAAGAAAAGAAAGCCATAAAAGAATCACCATAGTACATGCAAGTTCGATACCAACACCGGAACCCATAAGCCAAACATAACACATCACATATCTTCTCATTAAATTTATGATTACTTTCTCTCTCTCAAAAGAGTAAAATGTGCATAAAGGAATAAGTATGAATACAATAGCATTGCCATGAATAAGATACATCATTTGATAAGATAAATACACAAGAGGGGATGACTCCAATTGGTGCTCCAATAACCTATACACCAGTCTCTAATGGCGGTGGCAACACCTCCCTACCATGTGGGCTCAAAAGAAACCACCCCACCATGCTCGAAGATAGTCACAAGGCCCAAACAGAAGTAGGAAGACAAGGGCAAGGTAAGGCCAACACTTACATCAGTCACAGAGCAAACATGGAATACAATGCACACAACCAATGTCACAACAAGAAATGCTCATCCAATATCATGACAGGTACTACTCATGACTACCAAGGTGCTAGATACTAGAGTGCATATCAGATGGAGTGTCATCATGTGTGCTCGAAGGGATGACACCACCTAGAATCAAGTACACCTCTCATAGGGACGAGGAGAATCAATCATGCCTGAATCTACGCCCTGCAGACGGATAACTCAATGCCCCACAGACGAATGGAACTTCTCGAGTGCATCCTTAGCTTTTACAAGCGCTCAAGTCCATGCACGAGGACTCATTATCTTATTAGTGTTTTAGCCCATTATTTTTTTATTTATTTATCACTTGTTTACTCTAACTATACTACTAGTTCCCTTGGCAGCCACTTGTGGGCCCTGGGCCTGTAGAGAGCCACTCCATATGACCACTCTATTACCTAGACCTAAGCTCATCTCGTTTAACCAAATGAGGAATCCAAAGAAAACATGAAATAAAAGGAAAATCCACCATTTTTCTGTCACATAAATAATTTAAAACAGCCAAGCTAATATTGTTGTAAGAAGACACATTTAACAGCTAAAATTCAACATGAAATAGAGGCATAAAAATTTATAGTGCCCAAATTAAAATTCTAAGCTTGACCCAATTCATATTTTGGTGTTTCAAATGGGAATCCACCTTCAATTTTTGAGTTTAGGACAAAAAGTGAAGTGTTGTTCTGAAAAACGTCATTTTGCCAAACTAGGCAAGAAAATTCATCAAAAAATAAAAGTGCCCAGATTTCAAATCTACCAAAGACCCAGTTGAGATCTTGGAATTTCTACATGAAGTCCACCCTTAAAAATATTTTTCATCAAGAGGATAATGAGAATCAAAGAAGAAACACGTTTTTACAAATTGGGCAAAAAAAAGAAAAATATGAAAGAGCCCATAAATTAGATTTTTCCAACAACCCATTTCATATTTGTTGGAAATGTACAAAAATCTGCCATACAAAATACTACAGAGCAACAAATTGAATTTAAAACAACCATCATTCAAACCCCGAGCAATACAAAAATGAAATAGAGGAGTTCCTCCAATTTTCATAAAATAAAAATAACTCAGATAAGAAAAAATACCAGCCATACAAGAAATATGAGTGAATGCCCAAATTACCAGCCATACAAGATTGAAGAATAACAGAAAAATACCTCAATTTTCTCCAAAAAGAAATGGAGGAATGCTAAATGAAGAAGACACAACCAAGCTCCAAAACTAGACAAGTAAGAAATGGCATGCTGATTTCAACAATCTACTACCCACAAATTTCTTCTCAGAAAAAACTTTCACAATCTCTCCAACTCAGTCGCCCAAATCATGGGGTTTCCTTCTCCATGCAAAACAACAAATTTTCTTCTCTCCAAAAATAATAATGACCCCCTTAAACAAAAATTCCTTTTTATATTTTCCCAAAACCATAAAATGAAAAATAATGCATTAGATAAAACTAGCTACTAAAGCTCCCCCAAAAGAAACAATTAATTAAAGTCAAAAAATATGCAACATTAAAATACATAGGGCTCCCCCAAAAGGATTAGTAAAAATTTAAATAAAATATTTAAAACCTCATGAAAATAACAATTAAACTCCCCAGCCAATAGTGGCATGGTGTGATGGTTTAATGGTGGCATTGTTGTTCTTGCCACCATGGTTCAAACCCCATTGGGGTGGTATTGTTGAGTGGTTGTATTCCGGTTCATAGCTCCGGGTCAAAAGCGTTTACCCCTTGAATTAAAAAAAATAAATTCAACTCCCCAAATAATTAATGCCCATACATTACCATATTTAAAAACACGTGAAGATGCCAATGGAACCACATCAAACCACCGACAATCCAAATTAACTATATATATTATCACAAAAGATTAATGAAAACCAAGACCAAATACCTCAATGAGACAAGCTAGAAAGTCATTTATGGTAAAAGGGTGCTTCAGACGTTACCATTAGGTAACCGGATGGAAGACAACAACACAGAAACACTACCCTAATAGGGTACAGTGGGCTAGGGTAGGGGACATTTGGCCTATGGCTACCTCCAGTAACCACTATCAAGGAATGAGAGTACGCTCAGGCCTATGAATTTTGGCGGATTTGATACTTAGTACTTGCATCACTCCAATCAAACGTTAAAGTACATGTGCATGAATCATATATCATATATCTAAAGCAACATCAACCATCAAGAAAAAGGGTCATGATATCATAAGCCTCTCAGTTATGAGTGTTATGACATCATCCTTTTCCTGTCCATAATCATACATAAGCAAAGACAACGATATACAAAATATAAGCATGTAATCCAACATAATAACTAACCATGCAAACATGAAATCCAACATAATCAATGATCATGTCAACAACATAATAGCATATAAACATATAAACATGTAAACATGTAATCGAGCATAACAGTCATAGAATTACACCTCTTGGGTGTCAATAAAAAATAATGAAGGGATGAATAGTGCAAATTCAAAATATATAGTTATCGGAATCCATCAAGGAAGGACCATAACAAAATACAAACATGGCAGTTGTTACATCCTCCCCCCTAGGGCCAGGCTTACTCCCGGAAGCCTACAAAAAGATATGGATAAAGGTCTCTCATCCTCCCCGCATCTTCCCAAGATGCTAAGGACTCACCATTAGGATCCCACTGGACCCTTACCTGCTCTATGTCCTGACCCTTGAGGGTCAACCTTTGATGTTGCAGGATTCGTACGGGCTCCAAGGAAAGCTTCCTGCCTTTACCTACAGAGCAGTCTAATCAAGAACATGGGTCACATTAGGAATATACTGTCTGAGAATAGAAACATGAAAAAAATCATGGATGCATGATAGGCTCGGTGGCAGTGCAAGGTGATAGGTGACTAGACCAATCCTCTCAAATATTTCAAAAGGTCCAACAAAACGAGGTACCAACTTTGAGTCTTTCCCATAACGGATGGGGCTCTTCTGCAAACAAACTCTTAAAAACACATGGTCACCCATCGAGAAGTGGCGGTCCAACCTATGGGCATCAACATACTTCCTCTAGCGATCCTGAGCTGTAGCCATATGCTCTCTAATCCACACTATCTGCTGCTCCATATCCTGAAGCATCTCCGAACCCAAAAGAACTTGGTCCTCTAAGTGATCCCAACTCAATGGTGTCCGACACGACCTACCATACAAGGCTTGGAAGGGGGACATACTGAGAGAACTATGGTACCCATTATTATAAGAAAACTCAACTAGGCACAAGTAGTCCTCCCAACAAGATTGTTGGTCCATAATGTACATTTGAAGCATATCCTCTAAAACCTGATTAACCCGCTTTGTTTTTCCATTAGTCTCAGGATGGTATGCAGAGTTGAAATTAAGTTGAGCTCCCAAAGCATGCTGAAGAGAAGTCCACAAAGCTGAAGTGAACACTGGATCACAATTAGAAATGATCCTATGAGGAATACCATGTAGATGCACAATATCCTCCATAAACACTCGAGCTACAGACACTGCAGTGTACAAAGATCTTATGGGCGAGAAGTGTGCCACCTTGGACAACTTGTCCACTGTAACCATAATAGCATCATGACAACGCGAAGACATAGGTAGCCCCACTATAAAATCAAGATATATCATATCCCACTTCCATCCAAGGATGGAATGAGGCTGCAATAGTCCTACTGGGTGCTGATGTCCTACCTTCACCCATTGGCACTCAAGACACCAAGGCCATAAAATCGGCAATATCATGCCACAACCCTGCCCAATGATACAACTATCGAAGATTGTCATGCATCTTTGTGACACCCGAATGAGCTGAATAGGGTGCATGATGGGCCTCTAAAAAAACTAAGAAACGAAGATCACCAGAATACGGAACATAAATGTGACAGAGGAACTCCATCCAGCGATGTTGTCGAGCATTCAAATTTAGCTGAGTGAAGATATACTGCAAATTGCGATGATCACTATGCAACTCAAACCGTTGTCCCAAGAGGAAATGTGTCCAATGCACAAGTGCATGGATGAAAATTGCTAACTCCAAGTCGTGGGTGGGGTAGTTTAACTCATGATCCTTGAGCTTACAGGACTCATATGCAATCACTCATCCCTTCTGCATAAGAACTTTCCCCACACCCTCTAATGAAGCATCAATGCACACTACGAAATCACCTATAGGATTTGGCACTACCAAGATAGGTGCACTAGTCAACTACTCCTTAAGAGCCTGAAAAGTTGACTCACTAATCTGACCACACAAACTTCTTCCCTTTTTGCTGAAGAGAGGTGATGGGATGGGCTACCTAAGAGAAATCTCTCACAAATCGATGATAGTAACATGCCAATCCCATGAAAATGCAAACCTCAGCCACATTCATTGGTGTTGGACAATCCAAAATGGCTTGAATCTTAGAAGGATCCACTGAGATACCCTCTCCTAAGATGATATGGCCCAAATATCTCACCTTGGTCTGGAAGAACTCACACTTGGCCAAATTACCAAACAACTGATTATCTCACAAGCACTGCAACACTTGTCACAAATGGCCTTCATGCTCCTCCATAGTCCTCGAATAAATGAAAATATCATCAAGGAACACGAGAACAAATTGGTCAAGATAGGTGTGAAACACCCCATTCATCAAACTCATTAAAATTGATGGAGCATTAGTCAACCCGAAAGGGACAACCGTGAACTCATAATGCCCATAGCATGTACGAAATGTCGTCCGATGAATGTTCGCCTCATGAATGCGAAGCTGATGGTATCTTGACTTCAAATCTATCTTGGAGAACACCTTGGTTCCCCTCATCTAATCAAACAAATCATCTATCTAAGGAAATGGGTAACGAATCTTCACCGTCACTTTGTTCAACTGGCAATAATCAATGCGCAAGCGAAGAGATCCATCCTTCTTCTTCACGAAGATGATAGGTGCTCCCCAAGGGGATACACTAGGATGAATGAAACCCTTCTCCAGTAACTTTTCTAACTGCAACTGTAACTCACTCAACTCCTAAGTAGTCATATGATACAGTGCCTGAGAGATAGGCTCCGCTCCAGGGATAAGATCAATATGGAAGTCTATGTTGCGCTTAGGCGGCATACCTAGAATAGCACTTAGAAAGACATCCACAAACTCCTGAAGAAGAGGATGGTCATCAAGAGATACCTCCTAAATCCCACCCTTAGCAATATCACTAACCAAAATAGTGAACATCTGACAACCTTGCCGCATGGCACACTTTAGCTACATGGCTGAAATCACACGGAGAGAAATGGGTCTCTGGACCCCGACTAACTCAACACACTTTCCAACATCGTCTACACACCGAACTGACTTACGTTGACAATCTATACTAGCTTGGTGTGTTTCCAACCAATCCATGCCCAAAAAAATCCCATAGGATCCCAAAGGCAACAAATAAAGATCCACTATGGTAGTGAAGGTGCCCAAATACAACACACAACCACGAACAAGGGAGTCTATAGCCACCTTGGCTCTAGTAGCTAACTCAACTTTCCAACCAACATTTTTCCTTGCCAACATGAGTCCACAATGCTCTACAAGAGGAGAAATAAAATAATTTGAAGCTCATGAATCAAACAAAATAGATGTGGTAATCCCACATAACGCACCTGAATACTCGACCATCGTGCCCTGATGCTCAACCTAATGGTTATCCACCACCACAAAACTCTATGAGATCTGCCGGTGTCACCTACTATAGGCTCTGAAGTAGCATGTCTCTGTCTACCTCCAGATACTGATCTCTAAGGAAACTAAATAGCTATATGACCATGCTACCCACAAGAAAAACAACCACCTCTGCCAAAACCTCGGGCCAAAAATGGTGCATGCGACTGCTGAGTTCCTTCACCTCTAGAACTCTGTTTTGCACTCTGAGAACTCTGTGTCAGACCACTCTACTACCTACTCTGAGAATGATAATGCAGACGATCCCTAGAAAATGGAGTGCTAGGACTTTGTCCACTCTGCTAGGACTAAGAAGACCTATGCCTATGTTGCTGACCGGATCTAGAAGGTGCAAACTGAGATCTAGATGGTCCAGCCCCCTGAGACTGTGTACCCTAAGAAACTGATCCTGAAGGAGGGGCACTACCAATATGAACACCTGCCTGACCACCAAAGCCTCTAGCCAGATTATCCTCTATCAACCTCACCTTCTCCAGGATGATCTCTAAGGTCTTTGGTTCAAACACTTGAACACCTCCACTGATACAGGCATTCAACCCCCTGATGAAATGTTGCACTAACATCAACTCATCATCAGAAATGCTAGCATATTGCTTAAGCTCAAAGAAGCATTACTCATAGTGATCAACCATCATAGTCAATTGATGAAGCTCATGGAACTCATCAACACATCTCTTCCAGTAGTAGTCAGAAAGAAATCATGCACAAAATCTCTCTAAGAATAGTCCCCAAGAAACAAAAGCAATGTCTAGGTGAAGCGTCTGCTCCTTTACTCTCTACCATGTAGATGCAAAGCCTCTGAGATGCATAATGGCACATTAGGCTCTAGTATTGCTACTATAAGGATGCATAGCAAAGCATCGATCAAAATCAATCAACCAAGTCTTTTCCTCGGTACCTGTACCAGAACCATCAAAAGTAGGGGGATGGGCTCTAAGGAGATCCCTCATGTGACCTACAATGATACTGTCTCCATCCACCCTATCCCTCACAACATCTGCTCTTTAATGACCCAAACTACGAGAATGCTCCCTCTCAACTCTAGCATCCTGACCACCTTGATGAGAAGGGTGTGACTCCTCCTCATGAGATACCTCCTGACGAGGTCCTAAACGATCCACAATCTACTACAAAAGAGCTAGAGCCTGAGCACCCCCAAGCCCTTCTGCTTGGTTCTTAGCACGTTGTTCCCCAAGTTGCTCACCTTGATTACCCTAATCGACATTAAGTTGGGTGCTACAATGAAGAATAGAGGCTCTACCTCAAACTCTACCTCTAGCTCTACCCCTAAGAGGCATCCTGAAGACAACAAAGAACACATCAAAATAGATCATCACAAGGATGACCCATTCACCAAAATACAACATGAAAGCATCACAACAAGACTATAAAACAATATAACAATCTCATGCCACACATGCCAAACACAACATAGAAGGCTCAAGTACGCCAGAGCTCCCAGTGTGTGAACCTAGCTTTGATACCAGATGTAACATCCTGCTACACAACCCTGAAGGTTAAGAGCCAAAAGAGGATGAGATAATTTTTTTTTTTTTGAATAACTTATACATAAAACAGTTACCGATACGATAAATTGACAACATACAAAATGAAGAATGGTTGAGTGCACAACCAAGAGGGGAGGAATTATTAAACCTCCAAAGGAAAAATTTGAATAGGAGCAAACAGGAGAGCTCCAGAAATTTTGCTCCGGAACTTCCTGCTCTGGTGCTCCAAAACTATTGCAGTACAACACAGAACAACAAGCTGCGTTGCATCAGAAACTTAGCAACAACAACATGGATTATTAATATCAAGCCACATTGCACCAAAAACCTAACAAATTGATGCATGAGGGAAAAATATACAACCATAGCTCTAATTTTGAATGATAATAAGAAAAGAAAGCCATAAAAGAATCACCATAGTACATGCGAGTTCGATACCAACACCGAAACTCGTAAGCCAAACATAAAACATCACATATCTTCGCATTAAATTTATGATTACTCTCTCTCTCAAGAGAGTACAATGTGCATAAAGGAATAAGTATGAATACAATATCATTTCCATTAATAAGATACATCATTTGATAAGATAAATACACAAGAGGGGATGACTCCAACTGGTGCTCCAATAACATGTACACCGGTCCCTAATGGTGGTGGCAATGCCTCCCTACCATGTGGGCTCAAAAGAGACCACCCAACCATGCTCAAATATATTCGCAAGGCCCAAATAGAAGTAGAAAGACAAGGGAAAGGTAAGACCAACACTCACATCAATCACGAAGCAAACATGGAATACAATGCACACAACCAATGCCACAACAAGAAATGCTCATCCAATATCATGATAGGTACTACTCATGACTACCAAGGTGCTAGATACTAGAGTGCATATCAGATAGAGTGTCATCATGCATGCTCAAAGGGATGGCACCACATAGAATCAATTACACTTCTCATAGGGATGAGGAGACTCAATCATGCCTGAATCCATGCCCCACAGACGGATAACTCAATGCCCCGTAGACGGATGGGCCTTCTTGAGTGCATCCTTAGACTTTACAAGCACTCAAGGCCATGCACGATGAATCATTATATTATTATTGTTTTACCCCATTATTTTATTATTTAGTTATCACTTTTTTACTCTAACTTTGCTACTAGTTCCCCTGGTACGGGCCCCGAGCCCGTAGAGAGCCACTCCATATGACCACTCTATTACCTAGACCTAAGCTCATCTCATTTAACCAAATGAGGAATCCAAAGAAAAATGAAATAAAAGGATAATCCACCATTTTATGTCATAGAAACCATTTAAAACAACCAAGCTAATATTGCTATAAGAAGACACATTTAACAGCTGAAATTCAATATGAAATAGAGGCATGAAAATTACACAAAAAATTAAAGTGCCCGGATTAAAATTTTAAGCTTCACCCAGTTCAGATATTGATGTTTCAAGTTGGAATCCACCTTTAATTTTTGATTTTAGGATAAAAAGTGAAGTGTTGTTCTGAAAAATGTCATTTTGCCAAACTAGGCAAGAAAAATCATCAAAAAATAAAAGTGCCCAGATTTCAAATCTGCTAAAGACCCAATTGAGATCTTGGAATTTCTACATGAAATCCACCCTTAAAATTCATTTTTATCAAGATGATAATGAACAACAAAGAAAAAGCACATTTTTACAAATTGGGAAAAAAAAAGAAAAATATGAAAGAGCCCATAAATCAGATTTTTCTAACAACCCATTTCATATTTGTTGGAAATATACAGAAATCTGCCATACAAAATACTACAGAGAAACAAATTGAATTTAAAACAACCAACATTCAAACACCAAGCAATACAAAAATGAAATAGAGGAGTTCCTCCAATTTTCATAAAATAAAAATAACCCAGATAAGAAAAAATACCAGCCATACAAGAAACATGAGTGAATGCCCAAATTACCAGCCATACAAGATTGAAGAATAACAGAAAAATACCTCAATTTCTCCAAAAAGAAATGGAGGAATGCTAAATTAAGAAGAAACGACCAAGCTCCAAAACTAGACAAGTAAGAAATGGCACGTTGATTTCAACAATCTACTACCCAAAAATTTCTTCTTAGAAAAACTTTCACAATCTCCCCAACTCAGTCGCCCAAATCATGGGGTTTCCTTCTCCATGCAAAACAAAAAAAATTCTTCTCTCCAAAAATAATAATGACCCCCTTAAACAAAACTTCCTTTTTATATTTTCCCAAAACCATAAAAATGAAAAATAAAGCATTGGATAAAACTAGCTAGTAAAGCTCCCCAAAAAGAAACAATTAATTAAAGTCACAAAATATGCAACATTAAAATACACAGGGCTCCCCCAAAGGGATTAGTAAAAATTTAAATAAAATATTTAAAACCTAATGAAAATAACAATTCAACTCCCCAAATAATTAACCCCCATACAATACCATATTTAAAAACATGTGAAGATGCCAATGGAACCACATCAAAACACCGAAAATTCAAATTAACTATATGTATTATCACAAAAGATTAATGAAAACCAAGACCAAATACCTTGATGAGACAAGCTGGAAAGTCACTTATGGTAGAAGGGTGCTCCAGACGTTACCATTAGGTAACCGGATGGAAGACAACAACAGGGAAACACTGCCCTAACAAGGTATAGTGGGCTAGGGTAGGGGAAATTTGGCCTATGACTACCTCTAGTAACCACCATTGGGGAATGAGAGTATGCTCAGGCCTATGAATTTAGGTAGAGTCGATACTTAGTACCTGCATCACTTTAATCAAATGTTAAAGTACATGTGCATGAATCATATATCATATATCTAAAGCAACATCAACCATCAAGAAAAAGGGTCATGATATCATAAGCCTCTCGGTTACGAGTGTTATGACATCATCCTTTTCCTATCCATTATCATACATAAGCAAAGACAATGATATACAAAATATAAGCATGTAATCCAGCATAATAACTAACCATGTAAACATGAAATCCAACATAAACAATGATCATGTCAACAACATATAAACATATAAACATATAAGCATGTAATCCAACATAATAGTCATGAAATTACACCTCTTGGGTGTCAATACAAAATAATGAAGGGACGAATAGTGAAAATACAAAATATACAGTTATTGGAATCCATCAAGTAAGGACCACAACAAAATACAAACATGGGGGTTGTTACACGAATGGGTCCTCACTTAGACCTAAGACCTAAATTTAAATTATGTTTTTGGTGGTATTTTAGCATCTTCAAATCCATATTCACATGTCGACTTGTGTTGTTTGAATTTCAAGAAATTAATGCTTCATACCTATAAGTATAAGGTAATTTCACTATGTTTCATCTAAGACTTTCAAGCAATTTAAGATTATTGAATTGAGCATTATTAGAGAATTTCAAGGAATTCAAGAGAAAATTTAGCGAAGAATTATTGCAACAATCAAGATCCAATTTTCATGTCAAAGTCTTCTTGCATCATGGATGTTTTTGGAGCTAATAAAATCAATGACATTTTCATCTATATTTTTTTTTACATTGCATCAAATCAGGTTAGGCCATCTTAGGACCAATGTGAACTTGGAAATGGTTAAGAAAAGCATCAAAAAACTCATTAAATGAGTGTATTGAGTTATTTGGTAAGGAATAAAACCATTCCAAGGCTTTATCTTTTAAGGACCTAGGAAAAATCTTAGCCAAAAATTTATCTTAAAAAATGAAGTCACTACATAAGGTTGTATATGCCGACACATGGTTGCTAGGATCTCCTTTACCACTGTATTTATCAAATATAGAGATGCCTTGTGGAATTTTTACTCTCAATATCTTCAATGACAATGGGTTTTTTTTTACATATTGTAAAGGTTATCCATTTTGGTTTTGGTTCAATGTTGCTATTTTTTGTTGAAGGGATGTGACATTTTGCAAGATTTGATTTATGATAGAATCATTGATTGTGTTTTGATATGGAGGGGAATATGGTGGAGGTGTATATGTGTTGGGCAGAAAACTAAATTGCAATTTTGTGAGAGGTGGGAGGATTGGAGATATGATATTTGAATTCACAAAGATAAAATGATTCCCAGTGAAAATACCCAAAGTTGAAGTGATATTACTGGTTGGTTGCATAATTGTAGTAATAGTTTGATTGGTATATGTAGGAATCAAATATATGGTTGTAGGGGGAGGAATTTGATTTCCTCTTTGACTTTGAGTGTATCCCAAAGTTTGAGCACAACTAGCCATTGTAGGAACATCATTATCAATAATGTGGGCTAGGCTACGCACAATCTCTATTCCTAGCTCATTGTCAAGCATTCTCCTCTTGTCATATATGTTAAGAACGATAGTGCCAACAATATATTTTGTATTCACATAGTCTTGATGTTTCTCTAAGGCTTTATCCAATTTTTGCAAGTTCTTTTGAGGGACATGAGCAATAATATTTTCAACACCAATAGAAGTAATGGTTACAATACGTGCAATATTAGGGATAGAGTCCAACAAGGGTTGAATAGTGTCAAAACTATGAGTGAAAGAGTTGGAAAACCCAAGATCCACAGCTAATGTACCAAAATTGGATGCCATGAGTCTCAAAATACATCTCTTTGAAGTATTGGTAGTAGGACACCAGGTTGTGATACTCATACAAGTTTAACCAAACCAAAATTTTACCCAAGATGGATAAAAGGAACTAAATAAAGATAGTAAACATCTAGAAATAGGAACACAATGCAAGTTTTAAACAAGATATTTTAATTTTTAGATCTAAAATATTATAATTAACTAATTTTATATGCAAAAACCTAAAAAATGATTACTTTTGAATGTCAATTTTAATTTCAAACAATGCACTATCTTTCACCAATTGAACTAGATGCAAAAAATTACTGAATATGCAAATTTTGAAACTGAAATAGAGATCTGCAAGCTGCAATAGATTGATAACATAGAGATAAAATAGTATGTAGAAATTTGAAAAGCATCTGTACTAGGACAGGTTTTCCCTAGGGTGAATGAGTCCTAGGATAGTGGTTTGAAAAATTAAATTCTAAATGTTTAACTTGATGTTTAAGCTCAATGTTCCTAACAATAAACAAATTCTTCAGTGACAATTTTTCAAAGAAATATGATGAAAATGAAAATGCATTTTTTTTGACAATGTATGAACAAAATGACAACTTTTTAATGCAATTTTGAATGAAATGTTGATCTAAATGACTAAGACACACTTTAATGCAAGCTACTATGCAAAAAGTATATAATATTTTTTATATTTTTATGAATTTAAATGATGCAATCATGGAATATGTAACCCTAAATGAAATGTAAGACAAGATGATACAAAACCTAGATCTAGGGTTTCAAATATCTCCAAATCAAAAAAGGTATGATGTACAACAAGACATGGAATGAAATATTAAATAAGACACCTTAACAATGTCAGGTTCACCAAAATGAAATGGTGGGAAAAATGGACACTAAATAGAACCTTAAAGATCCACAATGGGTGTCTCTCCCTAGGGGAGTTTCATTAGGAAAGAGATCACAAGGATTAGAGATTTGCTTTCAACCTCAAAGGTGAGTCAATTAGACCTAGATCTTAGTTCCTTAGGGTAGTAGGATAATGGGATAGATCTAAAACCAAATTAAAATGATTTGCAATGCTAAAACTAAATGAACTATATGTTGCAAGGTGTGCACCATTGGTCTCCTTGTGTTGTGTAGTGTAGCACTCGAGTTCCTGACATGGTTTAACTGTCTCTCATGGATTCGTTAACTTTGGCAGTTGTATTGAGCACTAATAGGTTGATATTTTGGTGCAACGACATCCATCTTTGCAACACTATAAGACCTAGAACATGAAATCTAAATTCTCAAAAGTATATAAATTAAAACCACAATTTATAGATAAATCTGAGAATGGTAAGAACACATGTACTAGTCACCAAAAGTAGGATCTAAGATTTGTTGAAGGACAAGTTCACCCTAGGATGAATGGATCCTCGTTAGGGGTTTTTTTGCAGTCCTTTAAGGTAGGATCTTAGCTTCTATTTTGAACAGGTTCCACTATCAGGAAGTCAAAGATAAATTTTTAATCTGAGTTTTTGTGACTTGATAAGAATGAATATAACAAATGCAACAATGTGAAATTTCTCTTCAAGATCTCTAGTCCTTCTTCAACCTATAATCTATACATACAAAGAGGGAAAAATTGTTATGTTTGAATGGGTGATTGCCTTAGTCAAATCCCATGTTTGGTAATTAAACCTTGATAGAAAGATAATGACAATGGAGAAGTAAATGATGAATGAACACTTGCTTGCTACAACTCACCAAACCTTCAATGGCTTCCCTTAGAGGACTGAAGTCAAACACATCACTCTAAGGACTTGATCTTATCTTTCTTGATTTGTTGGATACTTGAATGCTTGTATGCTTTGAGGATCAACAAATACATAAGTTTTAATATAGAGGGAAAATCCATGAAATTTTTATTAGAACATGTAGAGGATCAACATATAAATGATGACTTCACTAGAGTGATGAAGAGATAAAATCACTATTGAAGAAATTAAACATTTTTGAGACCAAATATCTACATCCTCTTGCAATCCATTTTATTTATAATTATTTTTAAGGAAACAAATGATGGACATCTAACTTATAGTATAAATCATAGTTTTACCTTCATTACAAAATATTTGAAACTCATTAGTTTGTAGTGTAATTTTAATTATTTTATTTTTTATTTTTTTATTTTCTAAAATTAATATTTTAATTAAATTAAAACAATTGATAGACTTAATAAAAAATGGTATATAGATAAATATAATATATTCTATATATAATAAATTTTATTTTTGTATGTTAGATTATAATATTATGAGGGAGCGTATAACTAAATTAAAAGTTATCATTTGGTTAAACTATCACAAGTAAATTATCCAACCCATGAAAAATATTCAAGGATCAAATAAAGATCAATCATACCAAAAAAAAAAACTTTGATAAATGATATAATACAAAACAAATCATCATTCTCACTATTTAAATATAATTAATTTTCTAAAAGATAGACATAAATTATTCATGTGTCTAAAAGATAGACTAGGTCCACATGAAAAGATAACTCCAACTCCCTACCATATAAATGTGGAGTCACAAGAATTTTTGAAAGGGTATCCTTATGACAAAACATGGAAAAAGACAATTACATACAAATGGGGTTTATTGGCCTTTCAAAGATCATTGAGTACCACTTCATCATGCAATAAATCCCTATGATCAACATTCTATTTAGAACCGATTAAAATGGGGGAATGACGATGTATTCACACCCACTTTCAATGAGATTCCACTCAAGGATAACCCTAGAGATCGCAATGCAAAGGATATTGAAATATTGCAATAGGGTTGTCCTAGGGGCTGAAGATGATCTATTGAGGGGTTCACCACCAAGTTTAAACTTGGAAAAGATAATGAAAAGCAAGATGAAATGCAAAACCCTAATGTGATGCACGCTTGATTTAAATGACCTAGAAATGCAAGAAGAACAAAACATAAAGTTACAAACTAGAATGTGTGCACCTAGAAATGTGTTGAAGACTTGAAACAACTCTAAAAATGTTGAAATTGCTAAATTTTTGGCCTAGTGGGACTCATTCACCATTCTGGGTGAATCAATCCTAGTTCTGGTTTTTTGCACAAGAGCAAGTTTTGGGAAAATGGGTATCCAATTATGCAAAGATCTCTGAAAAACACCTACAGTGAGACTCATTCACCACTTGTGGAAAATGAGTCTAGTTTTTCTTTTCTGGAAATTCAAAGTTTTGATCTACACCTCTTAGTCTACTATTTCTCCTCCTCTAGATTCTCAGATTTGAAACTCTGATTTTTGGGCTATAGATGACCTTTTAGTGAAAATTTTGACCTTGCACATGGGGAGACAAATCCAATAAGCTTGCAACCTAATCTTCAAAGATCTTCAAGCCTTCAAAGCACCTAGATTTGCAATCACACAAAGAGAGAGAGAGAGAGAGAGAGAGAGAGAGAGAGAAACTTGTTGATTGTTAGGGAATAAGGGTTTGCATTGGTCAAACCACTTGTAGGTAATTAAACCAAATGATGAGACAATGAAATGAAGGCATGAAACATGAAACAAAGAACATGAATCGTGGACAATAATACCTTGAATGATGCCTTGTAAATGATGTCTTATAATTTTACAACTCAACATGAAATGACCATGAAGGATGTAGATCTTGATCTTGACAATAGGTGTAGAACAATGCTTGATCTTGGATCCTCAATGTTACATCACAACACTAGCTCAATAACATGCTTGATGCTTGATATGTTTGACATGATGATGGATCTTGAATTGCTGCAACAATTAATGAAGAATATTCCCTTGAAGACACTTGAATTCCCTTGTGAATGCTTAAATGCTCTTGTGAACTCAATTTGATATTATGAATGCTCTCACAAAAGTCTTGGATGAAAATGAGTGAAAGAACCTTGTATTTATACTCAATTATGCAAGAATTCTCAAAATTACAAAACTACAAGCCAAGATCAAATCTAGGAGTCCAAAATGTTGAATACCCAAGATATTGAGAGGGAGGGTGAATTAGTATCTTCTTAAACTTATTGAACAAACACCATCCAATTAATCCAATGCAAATAACAATAAAGACAAGCAAGAGCATTAACAAAACATAAAATCACACAACACATGAACACTAGGATTTTTACGTGGAAAACCTGAAATGGGAAAAACCATGATGAGGGTTAGCTCACAATATAGTATAACCAGTTATAAGATATTAAAAAAGGGTGGATCACTACTGGGACTAACTGCCCAAAATGGGAGGCTCACTACCTACAAGATGCAATAACAAAATAGCTTACAACCAGACAATGATCTATCAAAGTACACCTAACAAGTGTTGATTCAGTTCCTTTGATGTTCAGTAGACTAACTTAATACACTTCATCACACTTGTCTTATTTGCACACTTCCATACTTTTCAACTTCAACAACCAACAACAATCTCAAAACTATCCAATATATATATATATATAATTCATCAATAAGCATCAATTAGGTTGGCCTAATTAGATGCAACCCTTATTCATCAAAAAGATCAACTGTCAGCTTCAAGCTTGTACAAAAACTTTTCCAAAAATAGTCTAAACATGTAGCATGCTACAACATGTTGGCATGGACCAAAGATAGGTCACACATACATCCACAACACAAAATTAATTCATCATATCCATTAGGTCAGCCAAAGATAGACCTAATAGAAAAAATATAACAACAAAATGATGCCAACACTCCATACGAGCATTTGTGCACACAATATTCTGAATATACAACCTTTCAACATCCAAAAACCATTTCCCAAAACTGCAAGCAAATATAATCATCAGTGGAGGATTGTGGACCAAAATATCAAAGGATAGTAACTTCATACCGATTCAAATGCTGATCCGAAATACCACATCAAGCTTGAACTTAACTTTGTAGTTGCAACTCATATAACATGGTGACATCAATGACAACACAAAAGCTGCAAAATGAGATCTTCTTCATTCTTCTAGCAATTTCCCCCTTTGTCATTGATGGAAATATGTGCCAAAATTTACAAACCTCTTACACTCTTTCCTTTTCTCTCCATAACATTCTCTCCCCTTTTCCTATGCAACACATTATTTCCTTTACAACATTCTCTCCTTTTCATTCTCTCCCGTTTGATATCAAGGACAAAGGGCAGTCCAAAAATATGAAAATTGAAAAATGTTACCGTTACCCATTTTTCACTCATTGGTTCAAAAGGGTAATTTTTTTTAAACTGGAGAGAGTATGTTTCATTTTATTTTCCTTCTTCATCACATTCAAATGTATAAATGAAAATCTGAAAAGATTGCAACTACAGACTATTACATTCATACATATGCATGTAATACAGAAAGATTCATATATTTTTGAAAATGTAATCTTTATTGAATGTGATAAGGTACATGTGTCTCACACAGAAAGCTGTGAGACTGACTTTTCTTTGATACAAATAACGATAAATCGATACATGAATAAATGAAGGAAATGAATAAGCATGTAGAAGGGATGACCAGTCATTGCTTGAATGACTGGTTGAGGTTTGTCTCACTCTGATGTTGTCCTTGTTGCTTGTCTTTCCTAGTTTCCTTGCGCTCTTGTTCCTGCAGTGTTCAAGCAATGTGTTAGAGTTATACTCTAAGCAATGAAAAGTCATAACTATACATGATCATTTATATTATCCACCTATCCATGCATCGATTTGTCTCCATGTGCAGTAGAAGATTAATGAATGCCTCAGGTGTCTAGGACAACCATTTGGTCAACGTACACACAAAAAATAGTCATTTTTTCCTAACTTGTTTGTTTCATGTGCAACTACAGGTGTAGTTATTTTCAGATTAAATGAGTGAAGATAGATGTGGCTCCAACAAGGGTTGAGCCCAGCTCATAATAAGGTATGCATACAGAAACATCATAAGTAAATGCAGATGTGATTTACCATTTTTCATTAACAGCTATAGTAAGAGTGCAATGTGTTTCAAATCATGAACATAGCTTTGAACATAGTTGTTACAAGCTCATAAGTGCAACAAGAGACTGCAGGAATTCATTGATCAATTTAATCTAAAGAAGCAGTTAAATGTTACAATGATATAAAGGAAAGCATGAGATTCAATGCCTGTAACACATACTGTAGGATACAGTCATCTTTCCTACCAGTATGACAGTCATGTTATGGAGTACAATGTAAAAAGTGAGATAATAAGCAATGCTCAAAGAGGATAACATATGTTTTGGCTTATCTTTCATTGTAAAAGAGCACAATCATTGTTTATAGTAAACAATGGGTTCATTCAACATGTTTGATTTTTGTTCTAAGAAATTGGAAGCTTACAATCATGAAGGAAATGCTTATACAGACTGGAACAACATCAACATATAAATGTTTTGTGGATGGGTCATGTTATGATAAATTAAGTTAAAGGACAGAGTTTTGATTATTGGAAATACAATCCTTTGATTAAGTTAAGGAGAGAGTGACAGGGGACAACATTTCCTTTTTCCTATAACCTTCAAGTAGTAATCATTATGATCTAAGAGATAAAAGGAGCAGTATTCATAAGCAAAGGAAGTAAAGTAACTGCATGTTTAAGGTTGTCTTGTTAAGTTTCTGTCTCTGAGAGTGATCATCAAGTTTATGAATTTAAGAATGCAAGAGGTCATTCAAAGTTGCTTCAACATGTGGATTATTGTTGTTTCTCAAAGTAAATCAGAAGCAAGTACAGTTCCCTTTACAAGTGACAGTATTATAATAGGAAAAGCAGTCATATATCTAAAAACTCCAAGCTGTATTTTGTTAGAACCTTCATTTATGTGAAATAAAATAAAGATCAACAAAATTGAAGGAATACTGTACTGACTCAAGAATAATCTTTATGGCCATGATCTATTGTTTTCTTGAATCTTCAGTCTGACAAAAATATCAATAATGGCTTATCAGAGGCATTTCAATCAATTGATGGAATAACAGTCAGAAGGGAAAAAATGAGTAGCAAAAAGACAATCAAATTGTTGATGTGAAGACCCTCATTTATGTGAAATGGAAGATCCCAGTAAAGTGTCTACAACAAAAACCCACGGCCTGTGGATAATGGCCATAAAACCCTTGAAAGCTTTTAACAGGGATTTTAAGGAGTAATGCTCATTGAAGAATGGCTTGCAAGCTAATCTAACTATCGTGAAGATCTAGGCTCACCATGAAAATTAAGAAGCCAAAAATAGGTGTATAAAAGCCACTTTGAATGCCTGTACCAAAATACTTTAAGACTGTAGTTACATAGATACAATGAGCCCTTACAACTATGGAAAATAAATGCAGAAGTTGAATGTTACCCAGTATGGTTGCGACCCAGAATTTGCCATTTATGCACATAAATATTTAGATCTACAGGCGTATGGATATAGACAACAAAAAATTCCATTATTTATGTACGCATTGACAAAAGAAGCTAATGAATGCAGTGAAACAACAAGCATTGAATGCTTGTAGCAGCCAGCAAGAAGAATGAAGTCCTTATCTTCTGAATGAAGCCTCTACAGGAAAATGCATTAGTATAAAGATAGTCTAGATGCATGAGACAAACAAATACAACTACATTTTACATTCCTTAAGATTCAGCCATTCAAGAAAATGATTTCTCTGATGTATACAAATAAAATTTTCACATGGCGGCTTGGGTGGTTCTCAAATTCCAAGTCTTTGCAAACACACAGTTCAGATGAAAGAGGCCCAAAAAGATAAAGTGCAGTCGAAGATCATCAAAAAATTAACCAAAAAACAACTGATATTTTTGGGTGGAGCATAGCATACCACACTTCATTGTGTGAGTTCTGTATTAATTGCCAGGTTCTCATCCAGATTCTCCTCCAAAAGCATCTAACTTTCGACCTGTGTATATCTCATGGTGGCGCATCAAATAGAGGAAACGTATGAAGCAAAATGAAATTATGATGCAAGTTTGATCTTTAGGGTTTCTTCTGTCCTAAAATGCTGACAAAGGAAGGCATGTTTCTTTCTTCTTATTTTTAAGAACTTTACAATAAACTAATACCCCTTACCTTTCTATTAAGTTGTGTTTTGTAAAGATTTGGTCAACATTCCCTTTTCATATGTTTTTCTAAAACATAGGCCGAAGCCTTGGCCATTTATTTTTTTGCATTTTGTTTTCAAATTGTAAAATATTTACTTAAGTGGTGTATTTATAAACCACTTATTTTATATTATTCTAAATGCAAAAAAGGGATATAGTTGAGTCTTAATGACAAGGAGAGGGTATATAGGGAAGTTTTTTTAGTTTTGCAACATTGGGAGTAAAATAAGGATATTTGAAAATAGTTTAGAAACATTTTGAGCATATTTATGGACCTTTTTATGGTGGGATAAGATTAACTTGACTTTTTCAACCTTGAAGAGTCAGTTTTGATGTAAATTCAGGTCCTTATTTTTTGGCTTTATGTTGGCTTATGAAAATGAGGTTTTCTAGAACCTTATTTTGTGGAGCAACTCAGGGGTTTGGCTACTTAGCCATTTTTGTAACTCATTAGTTCTTAGTTTTGAATAGGAAAATAGAGACTTTGTGACTTTGAGAGTCCCTTGTCATATATTTTGTAGGTTTTGTAACTCATTTGGAGCATAATATACAGAGTTTACCTTGGTCACTGTTGATGATTAAAGTTACCATCTTGTTCTTGCAAAGTGTTGAGCATTTCAGGTTAATGATCAAGTTATTTTGTGAATTTCTTCTATTCCCTTATAACTTTATCTTTTGCTCTTATGCCTTCCTTTGCAAAAGTAGCATTATACGAATTACAAACTGTGTTCATAGAACTACACATGGATTCTAATCTGTGAAGATATTTTCCTTCTTGAAAATGTGTGTGAATCAAACCTGTTTGTGAAACATTAATGCAAAACTTACAAAAATTTGATGTGTAATCTTTTGTTCATTTTCAATTTTCAAGTGTAAATCAAAGTATTATGTAGCTCTTATTAGTTCAGTGTATCACCCTTTCCATTTTATATTTTTAGTATTTTACTATTTTACACAATCATAATCATACCCTTTTCTTGTCAATTTTGTAGTTTAGGTGATATTACTAGTAGGAACCGGCCTAGAACCCAAAGTTTTCACTTCGTTTCAACAGTCCCACATAGAAGTGAATCCAATGTTTCTCCAAGATTGCTGAAAATTGCATAGTTCAGTTTAGGGTGTGAATTTTGAGAGCAAACAGTTACCTAGAGGATGGCGAGCCTTAAAGCTCCTTAAGAATACCTTGCCAAGTTGTCTTTCTATTCTCCCAACTCTTCTTAGCAACAATCAAAATTTTGTTCAGAGATTCCAATTCCCCCAAGCATTTTTTTGCATCATTCAGAGTACCGGGAGTCAGATTTATCTTTTCTAATTTCTCTGCACTTTCCAGAGCAATAGAAACTAGGGAGTACTCCATTCTTACAAGGTCACCTAGCTGATTGAATCTTCTGATGATATCTTCCTTCTACTTCTGTAGAATAATTTTTTTTTCTCTGTGATCAGAAATGGCATTCCAAGTTGTTTTGTCTCTATCTTTGGATGCACTGCAGGAGTTGGAGACAATAGTCAATTGGGACTCAATGGATTCCATGAGATCTTTAATACTTTGAGTGGCATCCAACCACTTCATGCAATAAGAAAAGACAACATTTGCTTTAGACTCATAGGCCTGCACAAATTCCAAATTATTTCACATTTGTGTGTGCTAGATCACACTTATCATGAAGTGCTAAAAGTATTTTCTTTTCCAATGTATCTTCAACCTCTTGCCTTGTGTTCTCACCAAGTTCAAAGGCATACTCCTTAAAGGAGTCCAATAAAAGTTTCAAATTGTCTACCAGAGTGAGAGATGTATCCATTGATGTACCGAGTGTGGCCTCCTACAAAGCTTTAAGAGAATCATCAGTATGCTTTTTTCCTTTTTGGTGTGTTTCCAAAATTTCTCTTCTTCTAGATGCATGCAATGCATCCCCCAACACCAACTTATGAACAGGAGAAATTTTATCCAATTCCACACTGCCCTGAATGATGGGAAGTTGTAGAAGTTCCAGAGGAATCACTGGTTGGAACCTGATTTTCTTGGATAGCAATCCTTTCAATACATCATCGTTGAAGGAGGATTCTATGGGGGACCTTTGAGATTCTACAACCTACCTTATATATTCTTCATTCTTCCTAGTAGATTCCCCATTTCCTTCTTCTTTCTCTATGCTTTCTTTCTCCTTCTCTTCTTCTACTTTCTCTTCTTCTTCCACTTTCTCTTCTTCTTCTTTTTTATTTTTTCGTCTGTCATTTTTTCCTTCTTCTTCATTCCCTTCACCTTCATATTTATCTTTTTCACCTTCATCATGCTCTGAAGGGGCAACATCATGCTTCTTTGGCTCAACATCTTCAACATTTTGCTTCTCTATTTTTGTAGGATCATTTGAAACACCTGTATCCAAAAGGATATCTGCATCATTTTTTTATGAAGAAATGTTTGTATCACCTATACTAGAAGGAATGTATTCCTTTACCTCTGCAAAAAAAATTTCTCTTGATTTAGGTGCAGAACTGGATGGAATTGCACCAAGCATACCATACTTTTCAGCCATACCCTTGATGGATTCTGCAGTCTCTTTCCTTATCTTCTTTATCTGATTCTTGTCCTTTTTCATCAAAGAGTTCACTCTTTTCTTCACTTGGAACATCTTCGAACAAATCTTCTTCAGAGTTTCCAAATCATTTGGGGTCAAAGAGAACCCAAGTTTCTCAAAGGCTTCATTTCTAATCTTTTCTTCCAATTCAACAATCTTTGATCTCCTCTTCATTAGGGCTCCCCACATTTTCTCGGGCACATTGTTCTTTACATAATCCCAACTAACTTCCAAAGTAATAGAAAACTAAATAGTGGCTAAAATTAATGTTTTCCTATCCTCTTTATCTACTTGATCAAAATATTCTATTGTTGGCTTTAGCATATCTTCAAAATATATCAAGGTATTGAATAATGCCTCTAATCTGAAAGGGGAACTAGGTCTTACTGAAGATTCCTTTTTTTCTTCTTGGTCCATAGAGGCTTCTTCTGAAACCTTTTATTTCTTTGATTCCAGTTTGGTGTGCACATGAACACCAAAACCCTATTCTTCATCTTCTTCTGAGAATGAAACAATATGAAGTCTTTTTGAAAAAACACTAGCTTCCTGTGAAGCACCTTCACCAGAGGACATGCTTCCTCTTCTCCTTCTTACCATTTTTTTGTAGGGTCCTCCTCCTCTTCCTCTTGTTCTTTAGTGATGCTAAGATTTTTCTCCCTTCTTTCCTTTTCCTTCTTTCCTCTCTTTACTAGTGGCACTAGAGGAGTCTCTTTTCTTTTCCTAGATCTAGTATTGGGTCCGGAAGGAGCCGGGCCTTTACCTTTATCAAGAGCATTGGGCTCAACTTTCACTGCAGGGGCTGCAACTAGTTTTGAAGGAGCAGTCCTTTCAGATCTCCTTGGTCCTAATGATTCTCTAGCCATTTGTTCTCCCATATCTCTACCTTGTGTAATCTTCTCATCAATGAAGCTTTCCTCTCTAAGCTTTTTATCTACATTCTTTCTTATCATAGGCTTCCTATGCTCCAAGTGAACTTCCATATATTTTTCTACATAAGTCCCAACTCTAGGTTCATTGACATCTTTAGTACTTTTCAACAACACTTGTACATACCCTTTGGCTTCATCCTCTGTAATCTCATATCCTAAAGGTTCAATCCAAATGGTCTAGGGTTCAACAACTTCAATCATGCACTCATTAGAGGAGACATGAAAAATGATATCATTCTTGTACTTCTCAACAACTCTCCTTGGGATTCTCTCTTTTTAATTCATGTTTCTCTTGAACACAACAAAGAATGCTATCAGAGCATTATCTCGAGCCTTCAAATCACCCAAACTATGCATATAGTCAAAGATTTGATGTGCAATCAGTCTAGATGTGTCCCAAAACACCACATCATTTCTTCTAGGAAGCCTCTTAAGGAAATAGAATAGCAAAAAATAATTAAGGGGCCAAATTTAAAATCATACTTCTTTTCCTGGGTCATATTCAAGTTTTCAAATAACTTCTACCAAAGAGGTTCACACAAATCATAATCTACACCATTAATTGCCATATCATTGCCAGTATAAATTGTTGTAGCAGATACAAAGTTCTCTCTATTAGTGAAGTAGATCTTGTGTTCGATCATTATTGTAGCATACCTCATAGCAATATTAGTGATAGGATTTGTAGTAAGAGCCCTTCTATCATATGTAGCTCCGGTGAGTTCCATCACCACTTCATTCTTCACAGACTTCAACACTGGTACCGATACGGTATCATAGAGTTTGATAATAGCCTTAATTGATTCCTAGTTATAAGATGAGGTCTATTAGTCTACAAGAACTTATCATGCATTATGTTGAGAGCTGGTTTGACATATTTATCATCAATGGTGGAGCTGAAGTTAGGAAAACAATTCCATCAATCCAATTTCTTTGTAACAATGTTTGAATATTCGGGTTTTACCAAGAAATCATCCCCAGTGAGCTCATTATTCCAAATATCTATCAATTTACCATGATTGTATTCATCAGTCTTGACTCAAATGTACATCCTAGTATCTTCAGTAGGCATAACTTCATGAGGAATCGATGAGAAGGTGCCCATAGGGTTGTCTTTGAAAACCTTCCTAGAATATTTCTTATAGGATGGTCTAGGTCTTTCTGACATGCTAACAACTACATGGGTTGTCATTTCTCCATAAATCGAGCTCAAATGCTTTCAAAAAGATGATTCAAACAAACCACAACACAAAAAAGCAAAATACCTTTTCCCTTCATGAAAAACTGGAACTAGGGTTTGCACAACTCACTCTCCAAATCAATTTCCTCTTTCTTCAAATGCATAAGTGATCAAAATTCTTTACTAATTCACTTTATAAAGCAACGATCTACCCTAATTTGCATTAAATGTGACAAATTTCAAAAAGCTAAAAAACCCTTCTTCACTACATTAAAAAACCCTAATTTGCTCTGCAAATGAACATGTCTACACCTTTTCTTCTGATTTCTTTTGCATAACCTCTATTTATCCATTCCTTACAACATATCTTCATGCCAAAGATTGACATACCAAATATCTAGGGGGTTTGAACAATTTTCTATTAATGCTCCCCCTAAGACCATGCTAGGTCTAATTGTTAGAGGAATTGTCTGCACTGGATGGGGGCACAGACACATTTGATGTTTTTGGTTCATTTTTCTTCCTCCATATCTTTTCATTTCTCTATTAACCTCATTCTTGTCAATTTTATTCACTAGTTCATTCTTCTTTACCCGATCAGATTGCTTTCCCTTTTTACTTCTGCAACCTTTTGAGATGTGTCCCGGTTTGTTGTAGTTGTAGTAAACAACATTTCTCTGATTAATTTGACCTCCATTAACCATTGATCTGCATTGATTTTATTTGTGTCCAAACTTGTTACATGTATAATAGTATCCAACAAAATATTGATTCATTCTACCTCCATTAAACCAATTCATCATTTGAGTTATGCATTCACTAGCTCTATGTCCCACTTTCTTGCATGCAAAACATTGTTTAGAGAAGGGACTGACATACTGGTTCATTCTACTTATACACTCTATTTCTTTTTGACCAAATTTATTACATGATAATCAAACACCATTCAAAGATGGGTATCTTTAAGCATTTAGTTGTCTGATAGGTGGTCTTCTAGCAAGGTTTCTTGGATTTCTTTTCTGCTTCCCTTTATCTTGAGTCTTTTGATTATCCACTATGTTTGAGGTCTGCAAAACCTTAGAAATTTCACCAGCTTCATTTCCCAAACCACCTTTGTCTTTAGAAGTTTTATTCCCTACAATCAACTCATCAAGTTTGGTGGATCTTGTCTTGAACTTATCTTCATAGAGTTTTGTTGTCTCCAGATTTTTTTCAGGTTCACCGCCTCTTGTCCAAGTCTTGTGCATTCATCAGTCTTGCTTTGCAACACTATATTCAAACATTCTTCAATTCTATTCTTTTCCTCCACTTGCACCTTCAATTTGGTAACCTCTTCATTTGCTTGTTTCAATTTCTCACTCACTTCTCTATTTATTTGTTTGAATTTCTTTAATTTCTCTTTCAATTTTTGGATGCATTCATTTTCCTCATAAAGATTTTCTTTCAAATCTTTGTTTTCACTTTTAGCCTTGTCAAGATCTTCAAGAGCAGCTCAAAGTTTAAGTTGTTAGGCTTCTTTAGAGGAATCAATCTCTGATACCATTTGTTGAATACCCAAGATACTGAGGGGGGGGTGAATCAGTATCTTCTTAAACTTATTAAAAAAACACCATCTAATTACTCCAATGCAAATAATAGTAAAGATGGGAAAGATCATTAATAGAATATAAAAGAACACAAAACATGAACACCAAGATTTTTACATGGAAAACTCAAAATGGGAAAAACCATGGTGAAGGTTAGCTCACAATATAGTATAACCAGTTATAAGATATTATAAAAGGGTGGCTCATTGCCAGGACTCACCGTCCAAAATGGGAGGCTCACTGCCTACAAGATACAATAACAAAATGGATTACAACCAAAAAATGAACTGACAAAGTACACCTAACAAGTGTTGATTTAGTTCCTTTGATGCTTAGTAGATTGACTTAACAAACTTCATCATACTTGTCTTCTTCGCACACTTCAATACTTCGCAACTTCAACAACCAACAACAATCTCAAAACTATCCAATATATATATATATATATATATCTGATTCATCCACAAGCATTAATTAGGTCGACCTAATTAGATGCAACCCTTATTCATCAAAAAGATCAACTGTTGTCTTCAAGCTTGTACAAAAAAAATTCAAAAAATAATACAAACGTGTAGTGAGCTACAACATGTCAGTATGGACCAAAGATAGGTCACACATACATCCGCATCACAAAATTAATTCTTCATATCCATTAGGTCAGCCAGAGATAGACCTAATAGAAAAAATGCAACAACAAAATGATGCCAACACTCCATACAAGCACCTGTGCACACAAGATTATGAACATACAACCTTTCAAGATCCAAAAACCATTTCCCAAAACTGGAAGCAAAGATAATCATCAACGGAGGATTGCTGGCCAAAATACCAGAGGATAGTAACTACATATCGGTTTAGATATCAGTCTAGAATATCGGATCAAGCTTGAACTTAACCTTGTAGCTGCAACTCATAACATGGTGACATCAATGACAACACAAAAGCTACAAAATGAGATGTTCTTCTTCATTCTTCCAACACAAAATCCCACTAGAAATTTGAATTAAATTTGAATTTGAGCCACACAGGACTTATTTTCCCAAGGTGGTGAATGAGTCTCGTTTGGCATAATGTATGGGACCAAAAATCAAAAGTGCTTAGAAATGTGTAAAAACAAGTTTGGGACCCAAAAATCTAGGTGAGACTCATTCAACCAAGGTGGAGAATGAGTCCTAGATCACTAAATCTAGGCCACAGAAGCTAGAAACACCTGAATTATGATTGGTTACTGATTGGTGTCAGGATTATCCTAAAAAAGATGCAATAAATGAGGCTTGTGGATGCAAAATGGGGCCAATTAAAGCATAAGAAAGACCAATTATTAATGACAAGCCTAGAGAAGTGTGGAAGTGTGTTACAACACTTTACAACACTCAAAATAAGGCAAGTTAATGTCGATTTTGATTAAAAATAGGTTTATTATGTTTAATTATTTGATAAAACCCTAGAAAAGTGTGAAAGTGTGTTACAACACTTCACAATAGTTTAGCAAGGTACAATTTAAATCTATTATTTCACAAGGGCCCAAGACCTAATGTGAATGTGTAAGCCACATTACAACACTAAATCAAGGCAACATTAAGCCAAAATCATAAGGAGGGCCTGAACAAGCCAAAAAAAGTAGAAGGGTTACATTTTTGGTGACTCCATTTAGCCCCCACTTTAGTGAGAGGATGAACTTTCTTCAAACTCACACTAAAGTAGACATTCAAGAGGGGTCCAAGTGTATCAATGCGGGTGGTCTAGGATAACAAAGATTGAGGAAGTGGTCAAGCCCCCAGGATCCAAGATCCTAAGTCGAACTGACATAAGAAAAAAAGGACACACACAAGGTGTATGATTTGTAGAAAAACAAGATACATGATCATGCAATGTTAGTAACTAGAAGAACAAAATTAAGAAAAAAATAAAAATGTGGATCAAGCTTCAATCATTTTTCCAACACGATGTGGATCAGATCTAAGTTGTTTGTTTGAAAAAAAATACATACTCAATCTGAGGCGATGGAGCTGCTGGCTATCCGCTAGGTGAGAAGTCTTAAAAAGGTGAGACACATACATTCATGGATGGTATGCACTCACACACATGCAAGTGGCTATGGGGAAATTCATGCCTTAGATCATGATTCCTGCTCAAACCATACCAAAGTTATGCCTCCTAATCATGCCTTATTTGCAGTGTTGTAAAGTGTTGTAACACACTTTCACACTTTTCTAGGTTGTTCATTAATAATTTAGCCTCCTTATGCTTTAATTGGCCCTATTCTACATCCACAAGCCTCATTTATTACATATTTTCGAGGATAATCTTGACACAAATTATTACCCAATAACAATTCAGGTGTTTCAGGCTTGAATGGCCCAGATTTAGTGATCTAGGAAACATTCACCACCTTGGGTGAATTAGTCCCGCCTAGATCTTTTGGTCCTGATCCTAGTTTCACACATTTCTAAGTATTTTTAAAAATGGTCCAAAAAATTAGGCCTAGTGGGACTCATTCACCACCTTGGGAAAATGAGTCCCATGTGGCCCAAAATTAAAATTAATTCAAATTTTTGGCGGGATTTTATCCTCCTAGATTTGATGTCAGCTTGTAGTGTTGTAATTTTAGGAATTATTGCATAATTTAGTATAAATATAGGGTAAGTGCAAAAATATGGGGAGCTAAAAAGTGACCAATTTATTTTTCATCCCGAAATAGCAAAAACATGAGCGTGTTTTAGTAAAATGCACTCATGTTATGGGTTGGTAGTGACCAAGCTTAGGCTCATTCATTACCAAGCCAAAATGCAAGCACATTTTAATGCGAGTGCATTATAACGCGAGCACGTTATAACGTGCTCGCATTATGGTTTAAATTTCAAAAAATGCACGTATTTTGAGTTAAAAAATGTGCATTTTTTGAAATAAAAAAAACATTTCCAAAACACAAGCATGTTATAACACGCTCGCGTTTTGTTCTACATTGAAAAAAATTCTTCTTTTTTTCTTGTCTCTTTCTTCTTGTTATCTTTCAGGGAAACTATATACATGAGTATAATTTACATATGGACATTTACTTTCTTATAATTTAAGTTATATTTCATGTATATAGTTTTAGGATGTTTGAGAGTGGTTTCAGATCTCTAGGAGTTATAATTCTAATTCTAATTTTTTGAAGATCTTACAATTTTTTAGAATTAGCCAAATTTTAGTAATCAACAAGTTGTATCATCTTTCTTGCTCTATCTCACTCATTTTTTTATCCCTTATGCTCTAGACCTCTCTTTCAAACTCTCTCCTTCACTCTATACTTCAATCTATCTCACCTCTCTCTATCCCTCCTTCCCTCTCTAATTTTATCTATCTCACTCTCTCTATCTCCTCCCACCCACCTTCCCTCTCTACTTCACTCTGTCTAACCTATCCCTCTACCTCTCTCTCCCTCCCTCCTCTCTCTCTCAATATCTCCACCTTCCTCCTTCCATCTCTCTCTTCCTGCATCCCACCCACCTTCCCTCTTTATTTCTCTTTATCTAACCTATCCCTCTTTGCATATCTCTCACCCTCCCTTCTCTCTCTCTTAATCTCTCCTTCTTCCTCCTTCCCCCCTCTCGCTCATTCACTCTATCACACTCTTCTCTCCCTCTATGCCTCCCTCCTTCCCTTTCTACTTCTCTATATCTCCCTCCATACCTCTCTCTTTATCTCACCTCTCTCTCCCTCCCTACCTCTCCCTCTCTCTCTCTACTCCTCCCTCCCTCCTCCCCCTCTCTATCTCTACTTCCCTATATAATTATCTCTAAACCTCTCTCTCCATCTCTACCTCTCCCTCCAACATTCCCTCTCTCTCTCTCCCTCCCTCTCTCCCTCTTAATCTCCCAACCTTCCTCCTCTTTGTTTTTCTCTCTCACTCTCTCTCTCTCCCTCCCCCACCTTGATATCTAACTCTCTCCTTCCCTCTCTACTCTCTATCTCATCATTTTCTCTCTATCCATCTCTCTCTCCCTCTCTCTCTACTTCTTTATCTCTTATTCCCTATATACTTCTCTATCTCTCTCTCCATATCTCCCTCTCCCCCTTCCCTCTCTCTCTCCCTCTCTCTTAATCTCCCAGCCTTCCTCCTCTCTCTCTCCTTCCCTATATACTTTTGTCTATCTCACCAATATGTCTCCCTCCCTCCCTCCTTACCTCTTTAATTATATCTCTATATATATCACCTCTCTTCCTTCCACCCACATTCCCTTTCTACTTCTCTCTATATAACCTATCCCTCTCTAACTCTACCTCCCTCCTTTCTCTTAATCTCTCCACATTCCTCCTCGCCCCCTCTATCCATCTCTCATTCCCTCAATCTCACTTCCCTCCTTCCTATCTCTATATCTATCTCTCTAATACTCTCTCCCTTCTCCCCCTTCTATATCTCTCCTTCCCTATATATAATTATCTCTATCTATTTCTCTCAATCTCTACATCTCCCTCCTTGCTTCCCTCTCTCTCCCTCTCTCCCAATCTCCTAACCATCCTTCTCTCTCTCTCCATCTTTCCCTCACTCTCTTCTTTCCGCTCTACTCTTTATCTCACCATTATATTTTTCTACTTCTCCCTCACTATCTCTCCTTCCCTATATACTTCTCTCCATATCCCTCTCCCTATCTCTACCTCTCCCTCCCTCCTCCCCTCTTCCCTCTCTCTCCCTCTTTGTCAATCTTCCCACCTTCCTCCTCTCTCTCTCCTATCTTTCTCTCTCACTCTCTCCTTCCCTCTCTACTCTCTATCAAGCACCATTCTCTATCCCTCCCTCCCTCCCTTCCTCCTCTCTCTATCTCATCTCTCTCTCCCTCCCTCCCTCCTCCCCTCTCTAATATTATCTATCTCCCCCTTTCCCTCCCTTCCTCCCACCAACCATCCCTCTCTACTTCTCTCTATCTAACCTATCCCTATCTACCCCTCTCCTCTCTCCCTCCCTCCCTCATTCTCTCTCTCTTAATCTCTCCACATTCCTCCTTTTCTCTCTACTTATCTATCTATCACCTCCCTCTCTCCTTACCTCTTTAAATCTCCCCTATCTCTCTCTCCATCTCAACCTCTCTCTTAATCTCCCAAACCTTATATCGAATATCATAAATCCTAATACCTATACCCTCAACCTTATAACCTATACCCTAAAAAATAATCCATTAACCATAAGAATAAACCCTAAACCATACATCCATACAAAAAACACTACCTTGTTAATGTTACCACATTGATGCATTAACAAGGTAGTGAGCTTAGTGCTCATTGTTAAGATCCCATTTCTATGAAGGCATTTTTCATACAACAAGCATTAAGCTCACTAACTTTTAAATGAGGCCACATTGACAAGGTAGTGAGCTTAGTGCTCGTTGTATGAAAAAATTCCTCAAAGAAATTGTGTCTCACAGTGATGTACATCACTGAAGGACCCGCTTTCTTTGAGGCATTTTTTCATACAACAAGCACTACCTTGTCAATGCATCTGCATATGCATCAATGTTGTAGCATTGACAAGGTAGTGCTCACTATATGAAAAAATGCCTCAAAGAAATGGGGTCTCATGGTGATTGGCATCACTGTGAGACCCCATGTACATCACCATGAGACCCCATTTCTTTGAGGAATTTTTTCATACAATGACCACTACCCTGTCAATGTGTATGCATTGACAAGGTAGTGATTGTTGTATGAAAAAATTACTCAAAGAAATGGTGTTGATAGTATAGGGTTGAAGGATTAGGTTTAGGGTTTTCAAGGTTTGAGGGATTAAATGTTTAAGGGTTGAGGGATAAAGGATTTAAGGGTTGACCAATGAGGGTTGAGGGTATAAGATTGAGTGTATAGGGTTGAGGTATAGGGTTTAGCATCCAATGTATAAGTTAGAGGTATGAGAATTGAGGGTTGACCTAGTTTAATGTATAGGCTAGAGGGTTGAGGGGTTAAGGGTTTGAGGGATTAAGGGTTGTGGGTATAGGGTTGAGGGTCCAATTTATAGGCTAGAGGTTTGAGAATTGAGGGTTAAATTTGTTTAATATATAGGTTAGAGGGTTTAGGGGTCAAGGGACTAAGTGTTTTAGGGTTGAGGGTTTAAGGGATTAGGAATTAAGGGTTTAAAGGTTTAAGGTTTGAGGGTTTAAGGGTTGAGGGATTAAGGGTTTAAGGGTTGATGGTTTAAGGGTTGATGGATTAAGGGTTTAAGGATTGAGGGATGAGGGTTGATTGTATAAGGTATAGGATTGAGAGAGAGAGAGATGGGGAGAGGGAGTGGGAGAGACCTGAGAGAGAGGGAGAGAGAGGGAGATGGAGAGAGAGTGTGAGAGAGAGAGACCAAAGATGGAGGGAGGGAGAAAGAGAGAAATTCCTAAGAGGGAGATGGAGAGTGAGAGAGAGAGGGAGAGAGGGAGAAAGAGAGATAGGGGAAAAAGAAGTGTGAGAGAGGTATAGAGGTGAGAGATATGGAGATGGGAGAGAGATAGAATGAAATGTGAGAGATAAGTTCACAACTTGAGGGAAAGGCTTGAGAGCGATATCAAGAGAGAGAGAGAGTGTGTGTGTGTGTGTGTGTGTGTGTGTGTGTGTGAGAGAGAGAGAGAGAGAGAGAGAGAGAGAGAGAGATATGGCTAAGGAGGGATGGAGAGCTAGACAAGGGGTGATTATGAGACATAGAGATGGGAGAGGTAGAGAGGAAGGAAAATAACTAGAGAGGAATGAGAGATATAAGGTTGTTAAAAAAATAATGACATGCAATCAAATACCATTTCATATTCAATACTTGGGAAATAAAGGGATTACATGTTGTTACCTTCCCTTTGAAGATGTAATTATAATGTTTTCATTTTGCAAAAATGCACACCCTTTGGTAGCTTTCTTGGTCTTGAAAGCAAACAATGCCTCTTGTAAACTTTTAGAAACTTTGAGGTGGTGAGACATATATTACCTTTACAAAATCCACTAGCTTGCCAATTCGATGAAATTGGCAACCTAACTTGGCCTGTTTGAAAAAGTGGGTCCAAGAAATGGGGTGTCCCAGTGATGTACCCCATTTCTCAGAACCATTATTTCAAACAGGTCGACTAGCTTGCTAATTCGATGAAATTGGCAACCTAACTTGGCCTATTTGAAAAAATGGGTCCAAGAAATGGGGTCTCTCGATGATGAAATGGGGTCTCCCGATGATTTACATTACTGGGAGACCCCATTTTTTCAAACAGTTCTCTATGTTGCCAATTTCACTAAATTGGCAAGCTAGTGGGCCCATTAGCTTGCCAATTCGATAAAATTGGCAACCTAACATGGCATGTTTGGAAAAATGGGTCCAAAAAAGGGGTCTCCCAGTGATTTACATCAAAAATCATCGAGAGACCCCATTTCTTGGACCCATTTTTTTAAACATCCCACTACATTCCCAATTTCACTGAATTGGAAATAGTGGGCCCACTAGCTTGTCAATTCAGTGAAATTGGCAACCTAACTTGGAATGTTCGAAAAAATAGGTCCAAGAAATGGGGTCTCTTGGTGATTTTTTGAAACAAACCAAGTTAGGTTGCTAGTTTCACGGAATTGGCAAGCTAGTGGGCCCACTAGCTTGCCAATTCCATGAAATTGGTAATGTAGTGGCATGTTTGAAAAATGGGTCCAAGAAATGGGGTCTCTTGGTGATTTACATCACCAAGAGATCCCATTTCTTGGACCCATTTTTTCAAATAGGCCAAGTTAGGTTGCCAATTTCACTGAATTGGCAAGCTAGTGGGCCCATTAGCTTTCCAATTCAGTGAAACTGGAAACCTAACTTGGCTTGTTTGAAACAATCACTGGGAGACCCACTAGCTTTCCAATTCAGTGAAACTAGAAACCTAACTTGGCTTGTTTGAAACAATCATCAGGAGACCCCATTTCTCGGACCCATTTTTTCAAACAGGCCAAGTTAGGTTCCCAATTTCACCGAATTGACAAGAAGTACCTTGCCAATTCGGTGAAATTAGCAATGTAGTGGCCTGTTTGAAAAAATGGGTCCAAGAATTTAGTGAAATTGGCAATGTAGTGGTATGTTTAAAAAAATGGGTCCAAGAAGTGGGGTCTGAGAGACCCCATTTCTTGGACCCATATTTTCAAATAGGCCACTATGTTGCTAATTTCACCAAATTGGAAAGCTAGTGGGCCCACTAGCTTGCCAACCTAGTAGGTTGTTTGAAAAAATGGGTCCAAGAAATGGGGTCTCATGGTGATGGACATCACTGTGAGACCCCATTTCTTTGAGGGATTTTTCATACAATGAGCACTGAGCTCACTACCTTATCAATGTGTATAAGGTAGTGCTTGTTGTATGAAAAAATTCCTCAAAGAAATGGGGTCTCATTATGAGACCCCATTTGTTTGAGGCATTTTTTCATACGAGCACTACCTTGTCAATGCTACTACATTGACGCATTGACAAGGTAGTGCTCATCACTATGAGAAGCACTACCTTGTCACTGCTACCATATTGATGCATTGACAATGTAGTGCTTGTTGTATGGAAAAATGCCTCAAAGAAATGGGGTTTCACTGTGATGTACCATGTGAATGCATCAATGCAATAGCATTGACAAGGTAATGCTCATTGTATGAAAAAATTCCTCAAAGAAATGGTGTCTCATGATGATTTACATCACAGTGAGACCCCATTTCTTTGAGGCATTTTTTTCATACAATGAGAACTACCTTGTCAATGCATCAATGCAGTAGCATTGACAAGGTAGTGCTCTTTGTATGAAAAAATGCCTCAAAGAAATGTTTTCTCATGGTGATGTACATCACCATGAGACACCATTTCTTTGAGGAATTTTTTGATACAATGAGAACTAAGCTCACTACCTTTTCAATGTGTCAATGTGGTAGAATTGACAAGGTAATGCTCATTGTATGAAAAAATTCCTCAAAGAAATAAGGTCTCACAGTGATGTACGTAGTTCTCATTGTATGAAAAATGCCTCAAAGAAATTATGTCTCACAGTGAAAGAAATGAGGTATCTCTTTCACCGTGAGACCTCATTTCTTTGAGGAATTTTTTAATACAATGAGCACTACCTTGTCAATGCATCAATGTGGTAGCATTGACAAGGTAGTGCTCATTGTATGAAAAAATGCCTCAAAGAAATGTGGTCTCACGGTGATGTACATCACCATGAGACACCATTTCTTTGAGGCATTTTTTGATATAATAAGCACTAAGCTCACTACCTTGTCAATGTGTCAATACGGTAGAATTGACAAGGTATTACTCATTATATGAAAAAAATTCTCAAAGAAATGAGGTCTCACAGTGATGTACATCACTGTGAGACCCCATTTCTTTGAGGCATTTTTCATGCAACAAGCCCTACCTTGTTAATGTGTTTATGCCTCAAAGAAATGGGGTCTCACTTCTCTCTCTCTCTCTCTCTGTCCTTCCCTCCTTCCCTCTCTAATATTGTCTATCTCCCCCTTTCTCTCTCTTCCTTCCTCCCACCCACCTTCCATCTCTACTTCTCTCTATCTAACCTATCCATCTCTACCTCTACCTCTCTCTCCCTCCATCCTCTCTCTTTCAATCTCTCCACCTTCCTCCTTCACTCTCTACTTCTCTCTCTATTACTATAAGAGAGGGAGACCAACCACATTCAAGGCCTCGGGTCATGGAGAGCCAAGAATAGAATGATTTCCTAACTTACCTCAGCTTAACAAGGTGTTAGGAAATGCTGAACAAGAATGATGAGGACTATAAAGCCCCTAAATCACTCTATAGACCCAAAACACAAAATGGGGCTAGGCGAGCCAGTTTTCAGGTTTAACTCTATTCCTTAAGAAGCTCTCTGCTCGAGGATGAAAGCATGGTTCCAAGACAACAGTGTAGCACGCTGGAATCTCTCAGGTGTGCTAGCGTTCGTATGACCAGCGGACTAAAGAAGCAAGTTCAAACACTAGAAAATGGACTAACATCCTAGCTAACTACTTTTAAAGGGCCAAAACAAGACTATGAAATAGGCAAGATATGTATGAATATGATAAAGAAAATAAATAAGAGTTAGGATGAAAATAATAACCTCAGAAAGGTACTCATTCACCAGCTAACTCCAAGCCACATGTCCACCTACACACAATGAAGAGGAAAATTGTTGGGTGGATGTATAGGGGCCTACCTTAGTCAGACCCTTGTTTAGATGTTTCCACCAGGGAAAGCCAAGAAAGAGATAATGGAGAAATAGTATGATAAAGAAAGAAATGAAGTAAAGAACACTAAAACACTACAAATAGTAATGTGCCACTCAACCAAATAATAGAGGAGAGGAGTAGAAAGATTACCACCTCCACCAAGAGCACTCAAGGCTAATGGGGGAGAAAATGAGAGGAATCAAGCCTCTACTGCAATGGTTTTGTTCCACACTTGCTCTACAAAGTTGATGGAGTGATATTGTTGCTCCTATGGAGTGCAAGACTCTTGCTAGAATGCTAGAATGTTTAAGCTTGTGAGAAATATTTCTTGGAGAGTGCAAAAGACGTTGTGAAGAAGTTGAAATGCATGTAGGAGGGAATTTGAAGGAAATATGAAGAAAATGGCCATATTCAAATCGGTTAGTCGAAGGAGGTGTTACGAGTTGACTCCCAATGAGAAGTGTAGGCTCCAGATACATGAATCTAGTAGGGACTACCTTCCTTTTCAAATATTCAAAATTCCTATCAACCTTGCTAGACCAAACAAAATTATGCGTGCTACCCATACGTCTATGTGCCACGTGGGTGTCCCTAATAGTTATTCCTCCACTAACACACAAAACAACTACCAAGTGGAATGAAGGCAGTGGTCTTATGTGGAATTTAGCCTTCGAGTTTTGTTTTCTAAAGTGAATAAGGGAAAAAGGGGAATTTGCATAGGGGGTGCAAATTCACTGCTATACATTTTTCCCCCACTTTAACGAGCACAAATACTAATGAGTGCTTTGGTAAAGTAGATTAGAGAAGTAGTAGAGTTAGAAATGTATACTTGAACCATTGAGGAAGCAGACCACGATATGGAAAATTTGAGAGTGCAGGACAGGAAGAGGACTTCACAACCCTGCAAAACTATGAAGCTGAAGAATGAAAGCATCTTATAGGCCTACAGACCTGCAAGGAGGAAACCCCCAAGATCTCTCAAATGAAGGAAGCCCCATGTAGTAAGCACCTTATAGGCTTATAGACCTACAAGGAAGGTGTCCCCCAAGAACTCTCACATGGAGGGTACATAGAAAAGTGCCTTACAGGCCTGTAGACCTACAAGGAAGCATCCCCCAAGATCTCTCACATGGAGGAAGCCAAGAAAGCACCCTACAGACCTATAGACTTGTAGGGAAGGTTTCCTTCAAGATCTCTCACATGAAGGAAACCCAAGAAAGTGCCCTACAGACCCACATACCTATAGGGAAGGTGTCCCCCAAGATCTCTTGCATGGAGGAAACCCAAAGAAATTTCCCAACAGACCTGCAGACTTGTAGGGGAGCCACCACAAAGATTTCTCACATGGAGGAAGCTGAAAGGAAGCGCCCTAAAGACCTAGAGACTTGTAGGGAAGGTGTCCTCCAAGATCTCTCACATCGAGGAAACCAAAGGAAGCGGACTCTGCAAAGTGAAAAAGTAGCCACGTAGGAAAGTAAGTGGATAGTTGCACAAACCATTGACAAACTGGAAGACTTTCAAAGGGCTCCCTTGGGAACCCATCTTGAAGAGGGGATCCACTCAAGGGATGCATTGTTCGAAAGTGTGAAGAAGATGTATTTTTCTTGAATCGATTCATCATCAAGGGATCCTTTCAAAAGATGTCCACTTCATAAAGGAATTTGAAAGGAAGAATATGCCCCCATGTAAGGGGAAGGTCAAAGCTATTCCCACTTTAGAAGAAGGTTCTCAATTTATTTGTTTATGAACCCATGATGAAGGAAACATGTTCCATTAGGTTTTCAAGTTGAGAATGTGATTCTTGAAAAGAAGTTTGTGAAGACTTCCAAGAAAAGATTCATTGGCAACGAATGCATTTTCTAAAAGTCAAAGCGTTTAAAAAGAGGTGTTTCACACATAAGGGGGACAACTCAAGCAAAGAAGAGAGAAAGATAAAAGAAAAGAAAAAAGGAAAGAAAACACGAACAAAGGGCACATGGGTAGCTTGACATTTCAGGGTCAGAACTGCTCATAAATATATATATATATATATATGTATAGTTATAGTATATAAAATGAGCTATCATCAACCCCCTACTATATCAGACCGTGTGAAGAATGCATGAGAAGACAAAGTAAAAATAAAAAAATGGGTCAATATGGAAGGGAAGCCTAAATTCCCCCAACACTTTGCATCATCCCCAATTTATCAAAAATCAAGTTGCAAACATGGAAGAATGATGATACAAATAGAAGTTTTATGACACAAAAACCACATCTGTATCCAAGCACCAAGATGGGTGCTGACGGTCATCTAGGCATACATGGAATGATCATGGGGGAACACAACACATCACACACACACACATCTAATCAAAATATAAAGAAGAGGCCTCCTCCTAACACTGATCAACCAAGAGGTCATCTGCTTCCCACTCTATATCATTGTAGGGGGAAGGAGGATGAGCCTGCAGTGATGGGATGTTAAGAGGAGGAGAATTTGGCCCTCCCACAAGGGCTAAGGAAAGGGGCTCGCAAGTTCCTCTCCACCGAGCTCTTATGGAGCTAAGGTCAATGATTTCATGAAGATCATCAACAAGGCTGGAACCTCATCCAGAGAGTTGAACATGTGCTTCACAAGAGTTCCATGTCTTACATCAATGGACATGGAAGGTTATTCTCGAGGTTAACCGCTAGGCTCACCAAATGACTCGAGAGCGGTGACAAACTCAGGGGAATCTGAGACTGGTTTCGTCACTAGGACGAAACAATTCAATGTAGGGCCACCTTTCGAGGAAGGTTGGCTCTTCTGATGTTCTTCATTGTTAGAAGGACTACACTCCACCTCCTACTTCGTCGAGGGAGGAGAACTCCTCACAGATGAGGCAAGAGGTGTAGAGGAAGAGGAGGAAAGAACTACAATGGATATGACCATGGTGTTAGTCATATCCATGGTCTTCGAGAAATGATGGAAATCCGGAAGGGACATCTAAAGTGGTGGCTCCACCGAAGGAGCGATGAACACCTGCACCTTTCTAGGGTCAATTGAATTCATACTCACAGTGGAAGTTGGAAGTGATAGGGATATGGTTTGAATGGAAGCAGAAGGGAGGAGAGAGGAGGGTGCTATAGAATGCCTTGATATAGGGGTGTCTATCTCTTCTTCCTTCCTCTATAAGGCGGCTTTGTCATCCGTGAGATTCTTTCACCAGTGCTTCCGCTCGTGTGCAAGGTGGTTTTTGTGGCTCTTTGAATTGGAGGAAAGAGGATGCAAAGGAATAGAAGGCTCCTGCTCAGCCATGGGAGTGTCCACTACATCCATTTCTAGCGGAGGAATAGACTCCTGAATGAGAGTAGGAGGGGCAGGTTGAGAAGCAGCGGGGGGAGTTAGTTCAAATGACTTGGCAATGAGCCTCTTCCCATTCACTGATTTAGGAGAAAGAGTGGTAGAAGGCCATAGAGGTTGAGACAAAGAGGACACTCCACAGGGAACCTTCTTCCTATTATATTGAATGAGCCTAGGCTTTGTAGGAAAAATAGGAAGCTCGAATGCGGGATGCTTGGGATTTTGCCAAGCGGGCACCATAGGATTCTCTCACAAACATGGAATGGAATTCGATGGCACCTCAGCGGGGCAAGAGGAAGTGTTAGGTTGAACAACGAAAGAGGATGAAGGAAGATCTTGAGACCACTTCTCTTCTTCCCTCCCACATGCCTTAGTGGCATCACTATTAGCCTTTGGGCAAGCCCTATCTGAAACAACATAAGGCGATAGACGACATCTCACTTTCGGCCTTAGGAAACCCTTCTTATAATTATAATACATTCGGTGTAGGAGGTCCATCCTAGGTGGAAGAGGACCAACAAGTGTAGGCCAAGATTAGTCCAAGGAGTAGCTACCATGAGAAACCAGTGGTTTATAGCCAGTGTCTTGAATTGCATGCATGGAACCCCTGTGGATAAATTTTAAACATTTATGTACGACTGAGGGTACCGTGTTCATAGCCACTAACCAAGGGATACCCAAATTTACTCTAAAGAGTTTAGACCCAGGGATAATTTCAAATAGGAGCTTCATAGATTTAGGTCCAACCAAGACCGACAGGACAATACTACCCAAAGGGGGAACTGAAATTTCTTTGTGTGTGCGGATGGTGCTCACAGGTGCATTGTACCCATCTTTATGTAGGAAGTTAATCATCATGATCTCCTCAATTATAATGTTTACTTATGATGTAAAATCAATGAGAACACCTGATACGATGTTTATATTGATCCATGTAGGGATGTAGAGAGGAGATTGTTCCCTATTAAAACCCATCAGTAGGTCCTATGAAGTGAAGGTTATACCAGCACCACTATCCACAGGTTGCACAGAGGGGATGAATTAATGAAGGAAAAAGGCCATTGTGCACACTAGATGATACTTTCACAAAGTCCTTAAAGGTTAAAGGATAATATGGTGATCCAGTTTAGGTTTCATTATGCAACACCTTTGGAACCCTCCAACTACACCAACTAGGGGTCGCAGGTTGGGTTGTAAGGCGACAACCTCACAACACTCACACCTACAACACTCGTAGAATACGAGGAAAGGAACTTTCAGTATCATAAAATGAAACAAAAATGGTCCACGCCAGGTTCACCAAAAATGTAAGAGAGGGGGACCAACCACATTCAAGGCCCCAGGTTATAGAGAGGCAAGAGTTGAAGGCTGCCCTAACTTACCTCAGCTTAACGAGGTGTTAGGAAATGTAGGTCAAGAATGATGAGGACTATAAAGCCCTTAAATCACTTTGCAGACCCAAAACATAAAATGGGGCTAGGCAAGCCACTTTTTGGGTTTAACTCTGTGCATCAAGAAGCTCTCTGCCTAAGGACAAAAGCATGGTTTCAGGATGACAGTACAACACACTGGCGTCTCTCAAGTGCGCTAGCATCCGTACAACTAGGGAACTAAAGAAGTGAGGTCAAACACTAGAAAATGGACTAACAACCTAGCTAACTACTTTCAAAGGGCCAAAAAAAGACTATGAAATAGGCAAGATACGTATGAATATGATAAAGCAAATAAAAAAGAGTTAAGATGACAAGAATAACCTCATAAAGGTACTCATTCACCAGCTAACTCCAAGCCACACATCCACCTACACGCAATGAAGAGGAAAACTATTGGGTGGTTGTATAGGGGCCTGCCTCAGTCAGACCCCTGCTTAGGTGTTTCCACCTCCATGAACAACCAAGAAAGCGATAATGGAGAAATAGTATGATAAAGAAAGAAATAAAGTAAAGGAAACTAAAACACTACATCTCTATCTCTCTATCTCTCTCCATCTCTACCTCTCCCTCCCTCCTTCCCTCTCTCTCCCCATCTTTCTCTACTAGAGAATCTCTCTCTCTCTCTCTCTTTGTCTCTCTGTCTCTCTTACTCCCTCTCCCTCTCTCTCTCTCCCTCTCTCCCAAGTCTCTCCCTCCCACCCCCTCTCCCTCTCTTAGGTCTCTCCCTCCCACCCTAACTAGAGAAATCTCTCTCTCTCTCTCTCTCTCTCTCTCTTAGGTCTATTCCTCCCACCCCCTCCCCCTATCTCAAGTCTCTCCCTCTCACCCTAACTAGAGAATTATCTATCTCTATCTCTCTCTCTCTCAAGTATCTCCCTCCCACCCCCTCCCCCTCTCTCAAGTCTTTCCCTCTCACTCTAACTAGAGAATACTCTCTCTCATGTATCTCCCTCACCCCCTCTCTCTCTCTCTCTCTCTCTCTCTCTCTCCTAAACCCTAATCCCTATACAATATAAAGTTAACCTTAAACCTTCAATCCAATACCCTCAACCCTATACCTAATCTCCTAAACCCTAATCCCTATACCCTATAAACTTAATCTGATACCTTCAACCCTATACCTTAAACCATAAACCCTACACCCTCAACCCTTATCCCTATACCCTATACACTTAACCCTCATCTCTCTTCCTCCCTTCCTCCTCTCTCTTTATCTCACCTCTCTCTCTTTTCCTCCCTCCCTCTCTCTTTCCCTCTCTAATGGCTATACCTAATACACTTAACCTTTTACCCTCAACCCTCAACCCTATACCCTATACCCTCAAAATTATAACCTAAATCTTGAACATCATCCCTCAACCCTATAATTAAACCCTAAACCCTACATTCAACCTTATATGCTAAACCCTAAATCCTAAACCCTCAATCCTAAACCTAATACCCTCAACCTTATACCCAATATTCTTATTCCTCATCCCTATACCCTCAACCTTGAACACTATCCCTCAACCCTCAACATTAAACCTTAAACCCTAAACTCTACACCCTCAACCCTCATCCCTATAACCTATACCCTCAACCTTATACCATAAACCCTAAACATTATCCCTCAACTCTATACTTAAACATAAAACCCTACACTCTCAAGCCTTAACCCTATACCTTATACCCTAAACCCTATACCCTAAAACCTAATACCTATACCCTATAGACTTAACCTTATACCTTCAACCCTGAACATTATACCTCAGCCCTCAACCCTCAAACTTATATATAAATCCTAAACCCTAAACTCTCAACCCTAAACCTAATATCCTCAACCTAATACCCTTGATTATTTACCCAATATCCTAAACCCTAATCCATTTACCCTATACACTTAACCTTATACCCTCAACCCTAAACACTATCCCTCAATCCTCAACCCTATACCTTAAACCCTAAACCCTCATCCCTTATCCCTATACCCTAGAACCTCAACTTTATACCTAATATCCTAAACCCTAATCCTTATACCCTATAACCTCAAACCTATACCTTAAACACTAAACCTTACACCCTCAACCCTCATAGGGGGAGAGGAATAGAGAGTGGTGGAAGGAGAGGTAGGTAGAGAGAGGGAGAGGAGATAAAAATAAGTAGATAGGGAAGGAGAGGTAGAGAGAGGAGAGATAGAGAGAGGTAGAGAGGGAATGAGGGAGGGAGGGAGATGTAGGGAGGGAGAGAAAGGCGAGATAGAGAGGTTTATAGAGAGAGTAGTATGGTGTGATGGATATAGAGGTAGGTAGAGAGGGATTGAGAGATAGAGAGTAGTGTTACCTATTTTTCACTCCAAGCTCAAACAGGTAGAGCTGGATGAAGTTAATCATTCAAAAGGTACATAAAATTTTCATGTCTTGCTGATTAAATGTTCATTGATCATCATTGAGATCATCTTACATATGAATCATAGTTTTATTGTGCAAACATTTAAAACAGAAAATTGAGGAAATTTGCATAGTATGCTATTATTCATTTTGTAAAAAATGTTGAATCCCACACAAGCCGTGGAAGTAACTCTTTTTGGATTTTTACAATAAAATAAAGAATGCATAAGCAATGATATGCTATACAACTGAAAATAATGAAAGCATAGGGTAGAAGATGATTTGTCATTGCCTCGAATGACGAATCATTGACGGTTGAGGTTTTTAGTTGTGACGTCAGCTCTAACTCCATTTCCAGTTTCAGCTCCAGTTCCAACTCCAAAAGCATCTGCAGTTCATCCGTTATTTACTGATGAAAATGCCCAAGTCCACGTTTTCTTACCACAGGAGAATACTGGCCTCAGAGAAAGAAAAGATCAACAGAATGGGGACAAGGCGTTCATCATAATCACAAAATAAGAGAACCCAAATAAGAGTTAAGATAGCTGCGACCAGATTCATGATAAATATCTACAGGTTCTAAATGAATATGTTCAGGGATAGAAAGGAAAAGTCTGAAGTACTCGTTATCTACAATCAAAATGATTAAAATAGCTTCAAAACGTAAGAGATTTTCCATTTTCTATGGCTTCAAAATAGAAAGAATAGCATGGGTTTCTATTAAAGAATGTGAGTTACCTTGTGATATTGCTCAAATGGTGAGTTCAAGCTCTTTCCAGCTCCATGGCGTCTAGGTTAAAACAAAATACCAGGAGAATACAAGAGGGACAGAGAGAAGACACAAAATATATTAGATATTATCACAGCCGCGCCTTAAGGCTTCAGGAAAACACATTTTTTTTAATGCTTGATAGTATCTAGAGTTGTTAGAATAAAAAATGAGCTTCATATTACCTGTTATGTTCAGAATATCTCAAGAGATCATCAAAAATCGATAGGGAATGGCCAATTTCGAGCTTCAAACCCTCCATGGCGGTGGTCAGTGATTTCTTCAGGAAGCTTCTCAAGTGTGGTCGAATGGTAATGATTTAGGGTTGAGTGTTGTTTTGTCCATTCGCCCTAAGTTCATTCTTGATATTTTTGTGAATGATTTTCAATAATCATTGTGTTTTATTCTCCTTGTGGCCATGACTTTTAAGTCAATGTGCCTAGCAAGGTGGTTGACATCATTAGTATATGAATTTTATGCTAAAGTATTATGGCAGAATATTAAATCCTTATCAAATTTATGCCAAGTGTGGTCAAATGGTGGTCTTAGTGAAAGTGTGAAATACATACTAAATGTGATATTGGAGCTTGAGGGTTATGAGGAAAAATAAAATATAAATTAGCTTTATTCTTTTTATTCTTATTTGCATAAATAATGTAAATGGATTAATTGAATGATGAGATAAATAATTTAATTAATTTATCATCTAAAATGCAAATAAGAATATTATGTAAAGCTAAGTCATCTTTTACTTCAGTTCTATATCATATTGTCAACTAGAGATTTATCATGAGAAAGGTTGACTTTTAAATATGCATGGGCGGATTGGTAAAAATGAGGCAGTTTTGCATGCATTAGCCCACATTTTCAGGGATTTTAGTTTAGTTCAAGTTACATATCAGTTGCACGCTTTATGACTTCCAGTTCAAGATCGAGTTCACTCATTCTTGCATGAGTTTGAACCACTTTTTCAGGGATTTTCACTTGTGCTCAGATTTTACTTTGGGATTATCATCTTTTCACTTTCAGATCACTTTCAGTTGCTTATTCATGCACTTTGGAGTGCCTTTCATATTGTATAATTGAAAATGTTTATCTTTTTCAATTCTAGTTCTTGTTTTTCAGCCTTTGCACTCTGCAAAGCGAATCATCTTGTAACTCAGCTTTCAGATTAATACAACATTATTATTATAGGTTCAAAGTGTGTAATTGTAGAAGATTCCTTTAAGTTTCAGTACTTTAGAGTTTTCCTTCTAAATTTCACGCATCGTTTTGTGAAGAATTTGATTGAAGAATTACTCTGTTCAGTTCTGAAACCTCTGATTTTTTCTGTCTTTTTCACATATTTGTATGCAATTTAGTTTAAGTTCACTGGTTATGCATTGGTTATTGTGTTAGATCAAAGCCTCTATTTAAATCATTCAAGTGATTAAATTATTAAATCAGGTAGTGCAGATTAGAGTTTGAGGAGTTCATTGTGAGTCATAATTGCAAGTAATTGTCATTTAGGTGCAGTCACCACTCGTAGCTTTAGGATTTCAATTCAAGCAAGCTTTATATCTCTTTCCCAACCAAGTCAGTTAGTTTTTAGGAAGTTTTCATCAGGCAACCGGCCCTCTCTAGAGATTGATTCTCAAAATTAGGCAACCCACAGGCCTGAGAATCATTCCATGTTTCAACAGATTGCTGAATTTAACTATTCAAGCATTCAGGTGCAATCTGATTGATAACAAGTAGATAGGGAAGAAGAGAGGGAGAGAGGGAGGTGAGAGAGAGGTGAGGTAGAGAGAAATAGAGAGAGTGGTAGGGAGTGATGGAGGGAGAGGTAGGTAGAGAGAGAGGGGAGATAGATAGATAGAGAGAGGGAGGGAGGTAGGGAGGGAGGGAGGGAGGGAGAGGGAGAGAGAGTCAGATAAAGGGATGGATATAGTGAGAGACAGGTCTAGAGCGTAAGGGATAAAAATGAGTGAGATAGAGAGAGAAATAATACAAATTACTAATTACTAAAATTTGACCTCCTAATTACTAAAATTTGACATGTTGATTGCTGAAATTTTACTAAGTCTAAAATTTGTGAGATCTTCCAAAAACTAGAATTTGCATTATAACTCCTAGAGATCTAAAATCACTCTCAAACATCTTGAAAATATATACATGAAATATAACTTAAAGTATAAGAAAGTAAACATCCATATGTAAATGTCAATTTAAATGTTTATTTAATGTGTATAGTTTCCCTCAAAGATAACAAGAAGAAATAAAAAAAGAGAAGAAAAATAAATTCAATGTAGAGCAAAATGCAAGCGGGTTATAATGTGCTTGTGTTTTGTCAATGCATTCAAATAATGCAAGCCTGTTATAATGTGCTCACATTTTGTCTTGCTTTGGGAATCCCCAAACCTTTGGCTTGGATTTTCTTTGGATTTCCAACCCAAAGGCTTGGAGGGCCTTCCCAATTCATCCAAGATATGTTTTTGCATATTCTACAAAATTTCACTTAATCTCGTTCATGCTCACCATCAAGTTTGCATGTGTTTCAAGGGTGAACAAATAGAACCCCTGGGTAATGTTAGGCTCTCTCAACTATCTAACAATGTAATTTTTTCATATTTTGAAAATGTTAAGCCTTTGATCTATAATTTCTTTTGATTGTGTGTATAAATTTTTGCAAAACCCAGTGTTTGGTGTTTTTTTCATTATAAATTAGTTGTTCATCAAAATTTCAAATAAATTACATTTTTAGAAACTAGAATCCATTATACACATATTAAAAAATAATAATAATAATTTTCAATTTGTTTCCAAAATTTATAGGGGTAGAATGGCCAAAATTCTATTTTTTAGGAATTGTCCACTTTGAAAATTAGTAAAAAATCAAATATTCATTAAAAAATTATCAATAAAATCATGCATAAACTACATATTATTAGCTAATTTCTCATTGAAGCAATTTTAAAAATACTAAAAAAAAGTTCATCATGCTAGGTACCCACAAATTTTGCTATGTTATGTTTTTCTGACAAAAACAACACCAATTTCTATCGGACCCTCTTTTGAACCCCTTAATCTCAACCACTTTCAAAATAAATTAGTATTTTAGAAACTAGACTCAGAGCACTACGATCATTTTTTTTGTTGCATCTCAAAATTTTGAGTGTAACTATCCTCAATTTCATATCCAAGGTCAGTATTTCTTGATTTTAAGAAAAAAAGTGGCCACTTAAGCCCCCTTTTTGGCTCCCCATCTTTTTGCTCCTACCCTACAAGGTTATTTCATTCATTTTCACCTAAGAATTTTTTGAGAGCATTCCTAATAGAAAATTTGAGTTCACAAGATCATTCAAGTGTTTTCAAGAGCATTCAAGAGCAGATTATCAAGCATTTTAGAGTAGCATTCAAGCATCAGTCATCATGTCAAGGATTTCATGCATCATGTTTTTTTGGAAGCTAACAATTGTGATGTAAGATTTTGTGATTCAAGCAAGAATTTCATTCAAGATTTATCATCTTCAAGCAATAATCAAGATATACATCCATTGGAGCCATCTCAAGCATAGTTGTAGCACTTTATTGCGAGGGTTTGGTGAGTTGCAACATTGTCATTTGTTCATTCATCATTCTCCATTCTTATTTGATTTCTATTTCAAGGTTTAATGACCAACAAGGTGTTTGAAAAAGGAAAACCCCTATCCACTAACCCAACAACACTATTTTTTCCTCTCCTTTATATGTGATTTGTAGGTCTAGGTTGCAAAGTTCCTAAGGACAAAGATTGGAGAAAAGTTTTCAAATCATTCAAGGTTTTCAAAGTTGTCATCAAGCCTTGGAGAATGTTGGAGAACACCTACAGGTTGCAAATCATGGTTTTGGATTTGAAAACCAATCAAGAAGGAAATAACAGACTAAGAAGAGCAAGATCAAACTTTGAAGCTTTACAAAATTCTAATTGGACTGATTCACAACTTCTGGTGAATGAGTCCCAGTTCCAGTGAAATTTTAGATTCTTGTAGATTCAAATACCCTTTTGGAAAATTCTTGTCCTCGCACAATTTTCCAGAATCTAGAATGATTCTCCAAGCTTGGAAAGTAATTCCTAGTCAGCATTAAAGGAAAATTTTCTAGTGTTTTAGAGCTCCATCCAATCATTTCCAAATTTCTAAGTCCACACCTTATATCTTGCATCTTTTTTTTTTGCTTTAATTGCATTTCTAGGTCATTTAAATCAAGTTTGCATCATATTAGGGTTTTTCATTTCATCTTGCATTTCATTTTCTTTTCCAAGTCCAAAATTGGTGGTTAACACCTTATTTTTTTACATTCAACTCCTAGGAAAACCCTATTGCAAGATCTCTTTCTCTTTTGCATTGAGATCTCTAGGGTTATCCTTGAGTGGAATATCTTGAAAGTTGGTGTGCTCTATTTTCTAAACCATATGATAGCACTTAATAAATACCCCATTTTTTCAGAGGTTCCAATATGTTCAAATGACTATTTGCAAGTATAGTTTTCCAATGAGATTGAATGAAGCAAGATGCAAAAATGCAACATATATGCACTTTTCACTAATGCAAGATTTAGGAGCCCTAGATGTAATTCAAATAATGAAAATCTAATTTATTAACCTAGATCTAGGACTACAATGTTCTCCAAATCAAAAATTCAAGGGTCTAAAGGTCAGGTTCACCAAAATAAACCAAAGGAAAATAGGGTGTCCACCTTTTAGGAAACCAAGATCCCTCAACCAAGTTAATAAATCGAGGGAAGGACTAGGAGGTTTCCTTGTGTGTTATTAAATAGGGGGTTCACCATTAATTGAAGCTTCAAAGGATAAATGCAAACTCTAATGCACTAAACCCTAGAAACTTGAAAGCATTAAAAAAAATTGTTAATATGAAATCAAATAGAAAGGTACCTAGTAAACTGATGAATTCCAAGCAAAATCTACAACTTTGAAATTCTACTTTTTGAAGTGCACTGGGACTCATACACTAGGTTGGGCGATTTAGTCCTGCTATAGGAATCTGGGTAGAATTTGGAATCTTTTGACGAATGTTCAGGATCTACAGAAAATCAGAAAAAGGGTATACTAGGACTCATATGCCTAGAGGGGTGATTTAGTCCCAATACTAGGGTTTTACTGATATTTCTGTAGCCTCTAGTGATCTCCTATAGCTTTCATCTTGTTTGATCTCCAAGTTTGAAAGTCTAAATTCTAGTCTGCAGCTGTGTTTTTGTGAAGACATGACAACTTCTTGAAAACTTTTGCAACTTTTGAAACTTTTTCTTCAAAGGATCTTCATGCTCCAATTCACCTAGATCTACAATCACACATCAAGAGAGAAAAATGGTGTGTTAGGGAATAGGGGTTTTCCTTGGTCAACCCCATTTTGGTAATTAAACCTTTAAATGAAATGAAATAGAATGAAGGAATGATGAATGAACAAATGCAATATTGCAACTCACCAAACCCTTGAAATGAAGGATGCAAACTTGTGTGAAATGACTATCATGAATGTGGATCTTGACTCTTGATTGAATTCTTGAAACTTAACTTGAATTCTTGCTTGAATCATGAAACCTACATCTCAAATGTTAGCTCACAAACACACATGATGCATGGAGACTTTGACATGATTCTTTAATCTTGAATTCTACTCCAGATGCTTGATAATTTTCTCTTGAATGCTCTATAGTGCTCTTATGAATGATTTCTAGTTTTTTCTTAGCTTGTTAGGAGAAATTATGTAAAATAACCTTTTATTTATACTTGTTTATGCCAAATTTATCAAATTTACAACACTACAAGCCGACATCGAATCTAGGATAATAAAATTATGCCAACAATTTGATTTACAATAAGTCTAGGTTACTTGGGACTCATATGCCAAGTTGGGCATATGAGTCCTAGTGGCTTAAAACTGAGACACAAATTCCAAGAAATGGTAAGTTCAATGCAATGTTTAAAATTAGGTCTCTAGACCAAGGTGGTACCCATATGCCCAAGGTGGTGTATGAGTCTCATATCCCTAGATCTGGAACACATAACCTCAAACATTAAATTATGATTTTTCGTTTGTTAGGTGTCAAGATTATCCTTAGAAAAATGCATTTAATTAGGCTTGTGGATGCAAAATAGGACCAATTAGGGCATAAAGAAGCCATGTTTTAATAGGGAGGGCTTAAAAAAGTGTGAAAATGTAAAGGGATACATTTTCCTACACTACATATTTTTGTTTTTATGTTTATTTTTAACACATACACTAGCTTAAAGATATTATTTTCTGGTTTGCTTCACTTATTGAGTTGTTTCACACCTTATGGTTATGGTTCTTTTTCCTTGGCCTCACTTTTCACCTAGACTATTCCACCTCATAAAAATACTTCACAATATTGAATATTTAAATATTTATTATAAAATTACATATATGGTGTTGACAATCTACTTGCATCATATGTGGGCCCTTATAAAGGCCATGCAATAGTTTATATTACCTTACTAGGTTCATTTCTTGCTGAAACACTTTGGTCTACTAGGAAAAGTTATTTTTGAGCTTAACAATTCAATTTTCTTTCGTGTCTAGTGGGACTACATTGGAATATCTACTAGGGTTTTTATTTTATTTTACATTCAAAAGGTTGTGCAATAGATTTAATTTATGGACCAAACATAAAAATCCTTGTCCTAATCTATCATACAATGCTTCATATTAGTTTTACAATTATTATCAAATGATATACTACTATTTAATCATTCTCTTTACTCACAAAATTTTCATTCATTGTAACCTATACCATATGGGTATGTGCAGGATCATCATGGAAAACATAGGCCCTTAAGTGGCAAAAAATTCAAAAAAATTATAGGCAACTTGACGTAAAAAATTGAATAAGTTATCTATATTATTTCAAAAATATGTAAGAGTAGAACCTGTAGAAAATTGAATGTAGTTTCTAAACTACTAGGCTTATTTAAAAATAAAAAATCTATTTGGTAAAATTTGAAATTTCAATGTAGTAGTACTTAAATTTGGAAAAAATAAGTAGGTGTCTGAACCACCTAACCACAAGAAAATGATAATATTTTTTTATAAGATTTTAGATATAAGTAGAGGACTCATGGCGGATGAGATGCATATTTTTTAGTAATTTTTTCTAAGTAAATAATTAATTATGACTTTTTATTACAACTTTTAAAAATATAAAAACTTCTATGTTTGACCACCTTAACTTGGTCAAAACTTCATGATTTTTCTTTTTTAATCCTATAGTATGCAAAGCATAGAATGTGATGCATGTTTTGAATTCAAAAATGTGATATCATTTGAAAGCTATAGATGTTTTTCAATCAGCCTATCAATTAGGACTTTAGTAAGTAATTCAAATAGAAAATGAATAATAATTATTAATTAAATTCAAAGTAAAACATAATTTATATTGGTGGAAAGCTAAGAATCTCCTTTAAAAACCCTTTTTTGTTTCATCAATTTTGGGTAAAAAAAAGTCATTAGCCACATGCCCTACACATACCCATCATATCGCCACTTTTTGGCCCATCATGATCCTGCACATACCCATATATATTATCATGTTGATACACTATATGACTCACTTAGATTCTAAAACATATGCCAAGTTAATTATTTGATTTTAAATGGGATGTACCTTAATAATTTGAATAAATTTATTGCTAAAATGATATCCTTTTGTTCTTCTAAAACAAATTTATGAAATAATATCAAATAAAGTGTGAGAATTGAACTACTACTATGGTGACTTTTAAGGAAGTGTGCTTGCACAAATCAAATCTAGAAGAAAATCCTTCATTCCATTGGGCATACAAAGTAAAAAATACTTAGATATGAATAAATTTTAGAAGGAAATTGGACATAAAGACCAACACTATAGAATGATGAAATTCATCCTCATGAAGTTTGTCAAATATCTATAAGTATAAAAAAAACAATTAAATGCTTTTTTTTAAAGTCAAATTAAACTCATAAAACTATAGAAGATTAAAATAGAAAATTCTACAATAACCAATGACACCTTAGAATTGTTTTCCACTAAAAAATTATTGATAATTGCATTAAACACTTTGAAAATAACTAAAATCTTGCATATTAAAAATAACTAAAAATTGAAACTAATGTTGCATGCAACTTATTCCTTAACCAATGAAATTAAACTATGATAGGAAAATATGAGGATTTTCTCATTCATAATGCATATAAAATAGCTTCCTCACTTAATGGTGTCACTCCATGCAATAAAATTTGAAATGATGAGAAACTAGGAAAATGAGAAAAATAAAAATAGAAGGAATTGATACCTCTTTTCCTTTTAGTGTTCTAACATATTTTCTCTTGATTTATGATGCCATGCACTTTCATATGTGTGTTCATCTTCATTTAGTTTAGAGTGAGAGGGAGACATCAAGTATTGGGGCATATGCTCTTCCTTGCACTTGGAGATTTTTTTATAACTTGAAGTGATTGAACACTCATTCTTCATTAATGTGATGCAAGAAAACACCAAAAAATTTCCTACACATAATAGAGCTACCCATGATAATCTTGAATTTGATTGGGATATCTTTCTAAACAAAGAATGTCGTAATATTATTGCTTGCATGCAACACTTCAATGTTACAAATTATCTCTAAGGAGTTGTGGCAATGTAGTTTTGAGTGAATGTAATGATCTTCCTCAAGAATCAAATAATAACAAGCTTTATGGATGGTGAATAGATTCATTTTTGTTTTCAAAATCTACACATACCTTATTAATTATTTCTTCATGATAATTTCTTAAATAGGATTTGAAAGTAAGTCATGAATGTGAGCTATGATGTAATATCCTTCATAAAGAATATGATACTCTTATTGAATAATTGAGAATATATATTTGACATGTTTTTCATTTTTCTCAAAAAAATTTTATCTCATTTTCTTCGAAGTGTGGAGATTATCAAATAAATCAATGCAACTATTCTTTATGTATTATGTGATTATGTCTTACAAATAGTCTTTCCTTAAATGAGATATAGAATTATCATAATTATTTGATCACTTTTTAACTTCTATAATAAATGTTTATTCATCATCATAAAAAATTCTTCATTCTCTTTTTTATTTGATTCTACCTCTATATGCTATTGTAAAAAATCTCTCTATAAAAAAATATATTTAACATACAACTTATAAATTTTACTCCCATCCATCTCATAAAAGGTATAGGAAAACCCCTCAAATGACCCAAAATAATGAGGGTTTATTTGTGTATATTATTATAAGTTTCTTACATGCACATGATGCTCATGATTAGCTAAAAGCACTAGTTGAAAAATATCACTTATTTGATATTTGAAACTCTAGTTCTAAATATTTTCTCCTTAGATAACTTTGTAGCATTTTCTATGAATGAGGAAGGGTCCTTCTTATAAGATGATTTCATTTATATTACTATTATTGGAAGATTTGATCCATACAATTTGGATTGATTGGATTTTTTTTTAGATTTCTAGCACATTGATTTCATGAGAAAATATTTCCACAATATTTTTCATTTCAGCTAGCTCTATAAAAATGGTAGGGGGTGGGTGGAGAGTTGAATGTTTTTTATTGATAATATGGGGATTTTTGGGAAGGGATATCCTTAGGAATAATATTTTTTAGTAACATGTGAGGTAATTTATCATTTTCTATAATGTTTAATTTATCTCTAACAACTAGATCATATGACTATGGAAAATTTACACCTCCCATTATGGTAATTTTAGAATATAAAGACCTAAAATAAATAGAAATATGAAATTTGGAATTAGGTCTTAATTAATTATAAATATCTTCCATACTTTGTTAAATTATGCATGCATTATATAAGATGCTTATTGATTATGACAATATTTTGAAGAAGAAAGCTTGTATCTAAATTTTCTATAAATTGAATGAAATGGAGACCACAAAATTGATCTCAATTTTTAATTTAACTAAGTTAAAAGGTATTATACCATTCTCATGCTTTGTCTCTAAGATAAAATGTAAGCAATAAAAGAGATACTTTAACAAAAATGATATGATGAATGTTGTAGGTCAATTTTAGATTTTGTAGTTTTATTGTAAAAATTATATTCGTGAAGGTGGTAGATCAATAATAGGTCTTTATGAATTGCTAGTGGTTCTTTAAGAATGTAGAGAACACACAAAGGTAAATTTTTAATATAAAGGGCTAGAAAGTAATATTATAAAACATGCAAAATGATTCATATTTATATTCTATGTTTTTGGGAGAAATTATATAATTGTAACAACATTCTAGATTTGAAAATTAGACGAGTTCTTAAATTAATTTGAAAGTAATTCATGGGTGAACTAGTTAGTATTATCCCAACATAGTGATAAGAAATATGAATGTTTCCCTTACGCTAAAATGAATAATCAATGGATTATATTGCTAACTTTATAAGGTTATGAAAAAAGTTAGAAACTATATCTAAATCTCTATATTTTAACATTGACTCATTTTAATATAAATAATGTTTCATATTTAAGTTATAACTACATGTTTCTCCTATAAATGTATAAATTTTTCCTATGTGTAAGAATGAACTTGTATATTATAAAAAAATAAAATGAATTATATAGTGTTTTTATTTTTTGTGATGTCATATTACATGTATAGGATGTAGGTGTATGTATTTGAATAAAAACCTCTAAGTTACATTTATAATTTTCTCTCTTGGGTATGTTTCAAAAGTGAACCATGAGTACTGTATATTAATCATTTATTTTTACCTCTAATTTTCATAATAGAAGGAAAAGAAGAATATGGATTTACCATCATTCTAGATGAGTTATTATACTAATTTTAAAGTAATACTTATGTCGATTAGTCAATATTATCCTAACATAGTGAATAAGATATATGAATGTTCCCTTGGGATAAGTGAATAATCAATGGATTATATGATTAAATTTATGATGTTAGGATAGAAGATAAATAATACATCCAACTATATAAATTTTATCACGCACTCATTACTTAAGAGAAATAATTCTCAATGTGTGTTATGATTACTTATTTCTCTAAATTTATGTATGTTTTCTATATGTAATAAATAACTTGATGTACATTTTGTTTTTAAAGAATTATATATAGTATTTTTGTTCTATATGGTATCATATTATGTGTCTAAGATGAAGGTGTATATACGTGAATAGAAGCCTCCAAATTACATTTCTATTTCTCTCTCTTGAAAATGTTTGAAATGTGAACCAAGTTTAATGTATAGTAATATTTTATTAGATTTTCCTCTATACAACCTAAAATTATGTTACTTAATGGAAGGAAATAAATAATATAGTTGTACTATAATTCTAGATGAGTTTTGTAGACACCTCAAATCTGACTTCACACATAAACTAATTAAAATTTTAAATTTTATTAATCTTTGTGATTATCTTATAATTAATTAAAAAATAAATATTATTTAATTAGTTACTTCATTATTGTTTTGAATTAATTAAATATTTTATTATTAGATAATTTTTTTTTTTTATTCTTCGAAATTAATAAAAAAACATTTAAATAATTTTCCTATTATCTTATTCTCTGAAAGGTTAAATTATTTTAAAAATATAACCTTAACCATAATTACCTATTTCCTCTAAAAACCTATTAATTAATTAATTAATTATCTTTCCCTAACCTTCACTTAACCTTTTTTTCAATTTTAAATTCACCACTTGCCATGTTTTATTCCTCCTCACATGCCTACTTCTACATCCACCCAATAAATCCCCACCTCTCTTATTAAATCCACTAGAGATAAATGTCACTCCCCTCATCATAAAATATAAATTTAAATTCCACCTCCCTTGAGATGAGAAACAATTCAAATATTTACCTCTCTAGGGATCCTATCACAATCCTCCATTATTTCACCCAATCACCCTCATTCAAGCCTCTATTCTCCATTAACCCTCACATGACACTTGTCCTCTTCCTCTTGCTTGAGAGAACTTCTCAACATGAGCTATTGAACTTGTGGAAATATCTTAGCCCTCCATCTATTTGAGTCTCCTTCTATAAATAGAATCCTTCCCTATCAATTTTCATCAAGGACATTTGCTATAACTAGATTATGTTGAAAAATCAATAGAGTAATCCACATTTCTACAATAATTTAAGAGCATATAAATAGGATTTTGGGTGCATTCTTATTTAGCTCAATCATGGAGTTGAAGATGATTTGAGGTAAATATTTATATGTTTATGTATTTTATCTTGTTTCTTGCACTTCATTTCATTTTATTGTCCTCAATTTGGCATGCTTGGTGGGACCCAATCCCTTTTGGTAACATTTTTTTGTGATTTTTTGTTGAGATTTAAGTTGTAGGTTCTAATTCTATGCTCAAATTTGTGAATCACTATTTTCACAATGACTAGTCATGCTTTCGCCATGCCTTTCAACACTTATGTTGTACCAAGTCGCATTTTTGTAGTGACTTTTGACACCTTTGTGATGGCTTTCGACACCTATGTTCCAAGAAGTCATGCTTCTATTATGTGAAAAACCTTGCATATTTTGCTCTAACCACTATTGTCTTATTAACAATTTTTGGGTATTATTTTAGCTAAGTTGTTTTCATATTTAACTAGTATGCAAGTGTACTAACCCTTGTTATTTTTAGGGTTATAGTTTCTTTTAAGTTACATTTAGATAAGGGTTTCTAAAATTTAAGGATTTTAAATACTAACCCTAGAAACTTTTTTGTTGAAACTAATGCTTTCTAGGATTTTAAAACATTATCAGGCTTTTGTTTTTCATAGATCTATAGTTGTAGTTAGCATAAAAATAAAAAATTTCCTTACTCCTATCTTGCAGATTTTTGGTCTCTTTAAAGTTGTAGTTGCGTAGAAACTTGTCACACTTCCACTCGACTCGCTACTCCTCCATAGAGACTCAACACATATATGTTCTATCCATTTGTTGCTTTCACAACAACTTTCGACACCTCTGTGTCAACTCTCAACAATTTTTTTCAATAGAGTTGCACTTCTGTCAAGTATAATATTTATTGTTTTATGTCATTTGATGCTTTTTGTTATCAAAATTTTCTCTTTTTTGCAACTAACCATGCATTTTTTTCATAGAAACATGCTTCTATTTTAGTCTATTATATTTTCTCAAATTTTAGGGGTTTTATGCTAACATTTTGACTAATAAGTGGTGTAGTTGATTTATGCCTATCCAATGCTAAGAATTTTAGATTAATAATCTATGGTTTTTTAAAATTGTTTGTCTAAAATACTTTTATTTTCACTAATCTTAGGCACTAAAGTTAGAGTAGTGGGTTAAATAACTCTTGTTTTCTTTTTTTGGAGGGTTTCATAGACATATGCTCTCCCCTTCCACTTAGATTGATGTTTGGGATCAAAAATATTATATTTCCTCTAGCTTTTTAGATTAGATCCTAGGAATTTTCTATTTTGGTGTTTATGCTCTCCCTTTGCACTTAGAGTGATCTTGGGGATAAAAAAACCTAGCATTGTTCTTCCCTTTAGGAGGCTTATTTAAGGATTTCATCACCCCAAGGGATGACTTCAACCATGCATTATTGGTAGAGAATATAAAGGGGGGAGAACAAAATTTCTGCCCCTATCTAGTTGCATCGTGTTTAGCAAAGCCTTGATGTCTGGGTGATTCTAATACAAGAGTTGAAGGATTGGTTTGATATTTCTCATTGAAACTTATAAATCCATTCTTATGATGGACTAGTGTTCATAGTTGTGCCTCATGTATCCTTGTGGTATTTAGAGGACTCCCCTAGAGAGCTTTGGTGCATGTGCACCTTGCTCATTGAATACCTTCAAAAGGAAAAATTGAAAAATTTGAGTTTTCAATTGTAAAACAATGTAAAAAAGTCATGTAAAGGTCAATTACAATGTATTTGAGTCTTTTATAGGTCTCTAGGTGGTCAAAATAATAGAAAATGCAAAACTTGCAAAATTTGCAAAGTTGTCAATTATGTAAAAAATGCAAAAATGCAAAAAAAACAAAGAATATGAAGAGTCAAGTGGGAAAATAGAGAGTTTCTTTCAATTGGGGAAGATTAAAAGCATTTATAAAGGAATTTTACATCATTGTGAAGGAGGAGGGGAAGTTGTAATATGAAGAAAATAATTTAGACATCCCATTGCATGCTCAAACTTTTCATTTTCTATATTTCAGACTAGTAAAAACGTGTTTGCAGGTTGTTGTACGGATTTTTTTGGACTTATTTTTGTGGTTAATCCATTGGAATTGATGCACCTATGAGTATACTTCATATTTTTTTTGTCTCATTGAATTTCATTGAGTTTTGAGTGTTTTATGGCAATTTTACTGAAAATAGGTTGCAAAATCAAGCCTTTGGGACAACATAGTAGCAAGTTTTTGAGGCATATGTTCCAAAGGAACCCCACTTGCATGTAATATATGTTATATAAGGGCCAAATGGGTATACAAAACAGGTTTTATGTCGTGTGTTGGAGTTGTTACCTGAAAGTTATGTCAAAAATACCTTGTTTGTTGCTCTCATAAAAGCATAGTACAAGAATTTGAGAATCTCATAAAATAGAGTTATAAGGTAGTGTATATGGTTTGTTTCTATAAAAATGATGATGGTTAAAGATGTTTCAAGGTCTGATAAGAGTTAGAATTAATATTGAGTGAATGGTCATCTTTTTGCCTCATTGAAACAAGTTGAAATGAAGGGTAATTTGGTAAGATGTGGTTGGTTTAGAGTTTCTTACGGTGTTTTTGATTTGGTTCAGTCAATTTGATGTTGTTTAAAATGTATTTTAATTTGATAAAGGTTTGGAATACTGATTTGGTGATTGGTTTATTGGTAGCCTTATAATTTCAAGTGAAATTGATGGATTTTGGTGAATGGATAAGTGAGTTTTTGAAGGATTTGCTAATTGATCTTCTCAGTTGTGTTTAGGGTCAGAAGTACCCTGAGTAGTTGTGGTTTTGGTATCTGATATTGCATCAATTGGTATCTGAGTGAGCAATATTCTGATGGTTTGTTGAATTGGTAGTTTGTTGATGTTGAGTTGTTGAGTTTGGTTGTTGGTGCTTGATCCATCTAAGTTGCAGAGAGAAGTTGTGAGTTTGTCCAGGTTAACAAGAACCTAGTTGCTGCCAAGAAAAGGAAGAAGAAAGTTGAGAGAAGTTTGAAGCAAGGAGTAACTTGCTTGGTTTGTTGAGTTGCTGAGTTGTTTTGTGTTGCAGTAAGAAACAGATGGATACTAACTGAAGAAGCACTTGAGGTTGCAGCCTGAAGAGTACTCCACTGATGGGAGTAGTTGAGAAGATGAAAAGGTGATTGGTCAGATAAGGTCAAGGATGAATTGTGAAATAAAGAGGAAAGTTTTCAAGGACAGCCCTATGTCCTTGGTTGAAGAAAAGTTGTTGAGTGGTGAAAGGGCAGTCCTGTGTCCTTTTGAAAGAGAAGGTGAACCTGATAGGTAGAGATGAAGATAGAGTTGAAGGAAAATACAAAGAATCAAAGAGAGATGAATAAGAAGTAGTCTAAGGTGGATTTGAAGTTGTTTTTCAGGTACAAGACAAGTGGATACAATGTGTTTCCAAAGGACTTGGAAAGTTTTTGTTGGTTGGTTGTATGGTGCAGGAGCACCTTGTTCATTGAATACCTTCAAAAGGAAAATTTGCAAAATTTGAGTTTTCAATTGTAAAAAATTGTAAAAGAGTCATGAAAAGGTAAATTCCAATGTATTTTAGTCTTTTATAGGTCTCTAGGTGGTTAAAATAATAGAAAATGCAAAACTTGTAAAATTTGCAAAGTTGTCAATTATGTAAAAAATGTAAAATGCAAAAAAAAAACAAAGAATATGAAGAGTCAAGTGGGAAAATAGAAAGTTCCTTTTGATTTGGGAAGATGAAAATCCTTTAAAAAGGAATTTTAAATAATTGTGAAGGAGGAGGGGAATTTGTAATATGAAGAAAATTATTTAGACACCCCATTGCATGCTTAAACTTTGCATTTTTGGTATTTCAGATTGGTCAAAACATGTTTACAGGTTGATGTACAGATTTCTATAGATCTATTTTTGTGATTCAGCCATTGGAATTGACACATCTATGAATCTACTTCATTTTTTTTTGTCTCATCGAATTTCATTGAGTTTTGAGTGTTTTGTGACAATTTTACTGAAAATAGGTTGCAAAATTAAGCCTCTGGGACAGCGTAGCAACAAGTTTTTGAGGCATATGTTCCAAAGGAACCCCACCTTCATGTAATATATGTTATATAAGGGCCAAATTGGTATCCAAAAAATGTTTTAGGTCGTGGGTTGGAGTTGTTACATGACAGTTATGTCAAAAAAACCTTGTTTGTTGCTCTCATAAAAGCATACTGCAAGAATTTGAGAATTTGATAAAACAGAGTTACAAGGAAGTGTATGTGGTTTGTTTCTATCAAAATTATGATGGTTAAATATGTTTCAAATTATGATAATAGTTATAATTAATATTGAGTGAATGGTTGTCTTTTTGCCTCGTTGAAACAAGTTGAAATGAAGGGTAATTTGGTAAGATATGGTTGGTTTAGAGTTTCTTATGGTGTTTTTGATTTGGTTCAGTCAATTTTATGTTGTTTAAAATGTATTTGAATTTGATAAAGTTATTTAATACTGATTTGGTGATTGGCTTATTGGTAGCCTTATAATGTCAAGTGAAATTGATGGATTTTGGTGAATGGACAAGTGAGTTTTTGAAGGATTTGCTAATTGATCTTCTCAATTGTGTTTAGGGTCAAAAGTACCCTGATTAGTTATGGTTTTGGTATCTGATATTACATCAAGATTTTATACCCAAGTTTAAGACCATTCAACCATAGCTTAGTGTGCTATAGGGTACAATATCATGCCTAAATTTACTCACCATGTACTTTCTCTTGTTGAGGTGACAACAATCCTTTGGTAGGGCCTTTTCCTTCCAAGATAAGGGGTTTATATATGGTACATGACCTTTTCATACCCTAGTTACCCATTCATTTTAAGGTATGATGCCAATGATGGGTGGGTCCACATTAAGTTACACTCACACTTGACTAATTTTTAGGATTGTGCTAATGTGCTTGATGTGTTAAACCAGTGATAAGCCACTCAAGAAATATTGATAAAAGCAACCTTATTACCCTAAAAAATTCAAGTTAGTTGATCAATGTGGTTTTTGTGTGTTCATATATCTTTCCAAACCATCTAATTGTAGAATTATTCTTCTGTCACACCTAGATGCACTTATTCTCTACAAAGTTGTGCATATACCTTTGCTCCAATATGTTCCTTAGTTCTATGAAATAACACTTGTATCCCAAATTAAACCTTTGTTCTATGAAATGGAACCTATATCCAAAAAAATTCCTACATTCTATGAAGTAGTGTCTATGTCCAAGATTGTTCCTATGCTCTATAATGGTGTGCTTGCATTCTACCCTACAAATAATAACCTTCAACAATTTCTTACAAAACCCTTTGGTTATAAAATAAAATTTTGTAATTCTACAACCTAACCCTAAGTTTTCCACATTATACCTTCAAGATCTTCATTAATCCATCTTAGCCTTCATTATCATCCTTCCTACCAAAGCTACCATACCATATTTACTTCATTGAAACATTAAATTTTTTCTTTGATCCTAATATTCTCTCATCACAATATCATTTTATTAGTCAAATCTATTGAATATCCAGAATACTAAGAGGGTGGGTGAAAAACCACAATGAAGGTTAACTCACAATATATTATATTTGGATATAATATATTACATGGCTCACTACTAGGACTCATTGTCCTTGAAAGGCTCAAAACCTTAATACAAAAGATGGCTAATCACCAAGATACAAAGATAGTGGCTCACTGCCAAAAGTATGAATTGATAGAAAACACCTTTTGTGTGCATGGTTCAGTTCTAATGAAGCTCTGAATAAGAAGTGCTATCTCTCTTAGCAGTCACTCAAAAATTATGTTCTGATCCTCAATTGATAAAGCATTTAGGCTTGCATCTTCACGTATCCCTTAATCCTCTTCACACTTCACCATATTTCTCTTCCTTCTCCTTCTATATTCACACCTTTACACTTCTTCTCCACACACCACACACACACAACCTTGTTTTCCTCTTCAATGAATCTTATATATATATGCAAGCATATCTCATTCATCAATTAGGTTGGACTAATTAGATGAAAGAAAAATAATCAAAACACTCTTGTCATCACCATATATGATTTAGAAACATTTTTTTCCATGTAGTACATTATATCAAGTAGGAGAATATCCATAAAGTATAACTAGTCTCCTTAGTGTATGTCATACATTAGGTTAGCCAAGATTAGGAATTAACCATAGAAACTACAAACCAACATACAATCCTCAAAGAAAACACCTTTCAGATCTGATATTACATCAATTTCTCATCATACTGCCATCATAGAAACTACCATTAAAACTACAACATTAGAATGTTCTTAAGAAAATGTGGAGTCTCCCACATTGATATGCTAAGAAGAGAAACAACAGTAGAATATAGAGTTAAACTCTGTCAATGATAACTCTCTACTCACCACAAAATATTCTCAAGATCCAAGACATAGCTATTTGAATGAGACATAATAACATGGTTAAGAAATTAGAGTCATATCTTTTCTTGCGGTGAATTTCAAACTCAAAAACCAACACATTGGTTCATCACAAAAGAACACTACCGGTAGAGAAAAGATTTTGGTTAACTAAGTAAGCTTCCCGTGTAGTTGTCACCATGTTGTCATCAATTAAAACATAGGAACATCCAACATAATCCATATACATTTCATGCTCATGTTGCAAGGCTCCATAATTCAAAAAATCTCCCCATTTGGCATTGATGGCAACATACATGTCAAAAACATTTTTTTGATATAAGGAAACTGAATACTCCCCCTATCAAAACTATTTTTCCCAAAAAGAAAAATTCCTTTGTCTATCTCTATCTCTCCTCCTTTGACATCAATGACAAAGGATGGGGTATAGTATATATTTTTATGCATCAAGAATTAACCAAAAAGATGTGAACACAAAGAGTTGAATCAACCTAAAGATGAGGAACCTTTGAGATTCTCTAGGGTGCCCTTCCATGAAGCTTTGCCTTCTTCTCATGCACCTTTTGCACTTACAAGAGTCTTGTGTAATAGTTCAAGCTTATTCAAGGAATCTATACCATCTACTAAAGTATTGAGGCTCAAATTAATCTTTGATAAATTACCAATACTGTCAATAGCACTAGATACAAGAATGTGCCTAAGTTTAACCATATCTTTGAGTGCGACAAATTTCTTAATCACTTCTATTCTTTGATCTTGCAAAGAAAATAATTTGTCTTGAAGCTGCACAATGTAGGACCATCTCTAATTATTTCTATCTTCTGCAAATCTGTATATATCTACTTGAGTGCTCATCCAGGTTTCACTTTTCCTTATCTCATCTCTTATATTCAGTGTACTGCCAGGTCAATTTAGGCAGAAACAAAGCAATTCCTGAGCCTCTTCCTCACAAACCTATACACTCTCCAATTCCTTTATCACTTTGTGACACACATTTGCACATTTCTTCTTGATATCTTCTAAATTTTCTTCTATAGACCTGATTATAGCATGCACTTCCAGTTCAGAGATAGACTTTCGAAGAATTAATCATGTTTCTAAGATTTTCCACAATTAAAACAAATGAGTCAAAGTTAGAACCATGGATAACCTTCTACAATTCTTCTAAATCTCCTTGAATGTTTATGCTTTCATGCTCATGTTGAGCTCTTTCTTATTCACTCTCTTTTGTGACTTCTTGTTTGAAAATACTCTTTATCTTCTTCCCTATTCCAGTTGCACTACCGGAGGTACCTTCTACATTGGGATTCTTAGGGCTTTCTAAAAGAATTCTTGAAAAATTATTGATTTGATCCTCAGACACTTCATAATATAGCTTAGATATCCACACTAATCTAGATTCAACTGCTTCCATATGATAGAAATCTATAGAAACTAGGAAATTAATATTTCTAGAGTACCTTTTAGTAACACTTCCTAGGATCCTTGATATTTTGTTCATCCTCATTTGAAATGTTCCAAAGAATACAACAAGAGCAGTCTCTTGAGCATTCAAACCACCAATATTTATTATGAAATTCTTGATATGATGGGCAATAGGCTCTATATTAGTCCATTCTATCCTTCCAATTACTAGTAATTCTTTCAAGAAGTAAAAGAGTAAGTAGACAATCAAGTATCATACTAGAATGTATTATTCTTTCTCTTGTTGATTTCCTTCAAGTTCTTCAAAAGATGTATTTGAAGTAGCTCACACAGGTCATAATCTATACCTCTTCTAACCATATCAATAGCAGTGTGAACAACAACAATAGAAACTGTGAGGTCATTGCTAGGTAGGAAAAATTTGTGACCAATAACCATCATAGCATACCTAATGACCAGATCTACAATTGTTCTCAAAACAAGCTCTTTCCCTTCGAGGGTCACACCAGTCACCTCAATTATCTCTTGCTCATTCATAGCCTTTCATTTAGGAACTGCTACAGAGCAACACAAACTAGTTACATCTTTGATTGCTTCTCTGGTAATCAAATGTGCTTCACCAATCTGCAATGATTAATCATGAATCCTACTCAAAACTATTTGAATATGCTTCCTGTCGAATTCAAATAGAGGGGATTTCTGCCAAAAATCCAACTTCTTCTCAACTAACATTTTGTAAGCATCATGATTTTCTTCCAATTCATTATTCCATAGAATACTTAATTGAACTGGTGGCATTTCCTCTATCTTACTATAGACGAATGCATAGAAATATTTAGTGGGAACCACTCTAGGAGGAATGCAAGAAAATGCACCAACTGACTCTTTTGACATATTTTTCAAATGTTTCCTAAAATTGACTTGCAATCAATCCAAAATATTCACAACCTTCAAATTATCCATAGCAAAAAATGATTGAAAGATTGCGCAAGTAGGAATACCTCTATAATTCCCAATGAAGAATAGATATCCAACTTTCGAGCTCAATTTGAATGCACTTCAATCTCTTTTTCCTTTCAAACCATGAAACTATTAATTGCACTGATTTCTCCAAACCTCCTTTTCACGCTTCTTTGAAAATGCATATGCCTTTTGAGTATGATTTCCTTGAAACATCTAAATTTATTTCTTTCATTTTGAATTCTTTTACAATAAATGCTTCAAATTGCAGGTAGATTGCATCAAATTTTGTGTTCCCCTCCATCCTTTCAAATTCTACAAACATCATTCTTCACACATGAGACTAAAAAATTCCTTGAATTTGTTACCACATTAAATATACTTCTATCATGATGCGACATAAGTATCGATGAGGGGGTTCCTTAAATTTTCTAATGATTTCCCCCCATTAGTCATTGCTAGACTCAAAAATTGATAGGTGTATCTGTACTAGAAGTCAGCACAGATAAGACTGATGATTCTAATTAAACTTGCTTGAATTCTACTTCCTTTCTCTAGATTCTCTTCATCTCTTTTCTTACTTCTTCTAGATTAATTATTGGTTCATGCTTCTTTGTTGGATAATTATCTTTTCTCCTTCTGTAGTTGTTAGCAAGATTTTCCAGATTTCTGCAATCACAACAAACAACATTCTTCCTTTGATACTTTCTTTTATTCAATCTGTTTTTGCATTGATTAACCTTATGTCCAAACTTCTTGCACTTAAAACATTTTCTAGAGAAAGATAGAGCATCATTCATTCTATTTTTGCAGTCCTTTGCCCTATGACCAAATTTATTGCAGGAATGACAAACACCATTGAAAGAAAAGTACCTTTGAGCATTAGTTTGTTTGATGGGATTCCTTTCAGAATTGCTTCTTATGTTCTTGATTTGTCTATCTTTGCACTGAGTCTTCTTGTCAGAAGATTACTTCGCTTTTGAACTATGACCTTCTTTAAATCTTAAACCACTTTCATCCATCGATGGTCTCTTAGAAATAATCAACTCATCAAGCATTGTAGAGCTTACCTTAAATTTATCTTCAAATCTACTTGTCTTTTCCAAATCTAATCTCAAGATTTTTGTTTCTTTCTCAAGCTTGACACATCCATTTGTTTTTTCTTGAATTTCAACTTGTTGACAAACTTCAATTCTTTTCGCTTCTTCCAACTTTTGTAGTAGTTTGATGATCTCATCATGTTCTCTTCTCAATTGATCATAGGAATCTTCATATCTTCTCATTATATTTTTGATACAATCATCCACTTCCTTCATCTTATTCTTCATTCTTTTGAGTATCCAGCAGAGATCACTTTTGGAGAAAAAAATTTCTTATATTCAAATTATGGGATCTTTCTCAAGTTGTTAGGCTCCTTCATAGGAACCAAGCTTTGATACCAATTGTTGAATATCCAAAATATTGAGAGGGGGGCATGAATCAGTATTCCATAAAACCATTCAAATAAAATCCATCTAAACATTATCACAATTCTAACTGAATCAGCAAGAGAGAACATGAAAACAAATCAATGCATCAACACACATGAACACCAGGATTTTTACGTGGAAAACCCAAAATGGGAAAAACCATGATGAGGATTAACTCACAATATATTATATCTAGATACAAGATACTACAGGGTTCACTGTTAGGACTCACTATCCTTGAAAGGATCACAACCTAAATACAAGAGATGGCTAATCACTAAGATACAATGATTGTGGCTCACTACCAAAAGTATGAACCGATAGAATACACCTTCTGTGTGCAGGGTTCAGTTCCAATGAAGCTTTCAATAAGAAGTATTGCCTCTCTCAATAGTCACTCAACAATTATGTTTTGATCCTAAACTAATAAAGCATTTAGGCTCGCATCTTCACTTATCCCTTGATCCTCTTTGCACTTCACCATACTTTTCTTCCTTCTCCTTCCATATCCACACCTTTAAACTTCTTCTCCACACACCACACACACACCACCTTGTTTTCCTCTTCAGGGAATTTTATATGTATATGCAAGCATATCTCATTCATCAATTAGGTCGGCCTAATTAGATGAAATAAAAATAATCAAAAAACTCTTATCGACACCATATATGATTTAAATTTTTTTTTTCATGTAGTGCATTATATCAAGTCGACGAACATCCATAAAGTATAACTAGTATCCTTAGTATATGTCATACGTTAGGTCAGCCAAGACTAGGAATTAACCATAGAAACTCCAAACCAACATACAATCCTCAAAGAAAACACCTTTCAGATCTGATATTACATCAATTTCTCATCATACTACCATCCTAGAGACTACTATTAAAACTACAACATTCAAATGTTCTCCTTAATAAAATGTGGAGTCTCCCACACTGATATGTTGAGCAGAGAAACAATAGTAGAATACAGAGTTAAACTCTTTCAATGATAACTTTCTACTCACCACACAAAACTTCTCAAGATCCAGGACATAGTTGTCTGAATGAGACATAATAACATGGTTAAGACATTAGAGTCATATCTTTTCTTGCGGTGAATTCCAGACTAAAAAACCAACACATCAGTTCATCAAAAAAGAACACTACTAGTAGAGAACAACTTCCATTTAACTAAGTAAGCTTCCCATGCAGTTTGTCACCATGTTGACATCAATGAAAACATAGGAACAACCAACACAATCCATATACATTTCATGCTCATGTTGCAAGGCTCCATAATTCCAACAAAATCATCCTTTAATCTGCATCCCAATTAACATAAAATTAAATTTATTAAAACTAGAATATAATCCTTATACACCCTCCCCTAACTTGTGTGTTTCTTAGGGACTTACCTATATGAAGTAGAATTTTAAGTTATCCCTTCATTTTGGACTATTTAGCTTGAGTTTTTGGCTCCCTTAAGTTTAACTTTTTCAAAAATTCCCTATCCAATCTTTCTTAGGAACTTCCCTATCCTAAGTAAGAAAGGATACATCCAAAATCACCCTTTATCCTAAGGATCTATATTTTCTATTTTGATGCAATTTTGGGCTTATATCTCACATCCATAAACATATATTAATAAAAAATTGTCCTCATCCTAAGTCCTCATCAATCTAAGATCTCAAGGCTCCTCATTTAATCAATCATAACATTATCCCAACCAAAGTCCCAACACTCCCATTACAAAATCACTCCTCAAGAATCCACATCCAAAACTTTTTTTCTAAAAAATTCCACCCCTTGTATACCAATCTCTAGAGCTCAAGATAAAAATAATATGTTTTCTCAAGATAATGTCACCATAGAAGACCTCACCATCCAACCAACATCCTCTCATGATGGAATTCTATGTGGACCAACTCGAACAGTCCCCTAGGTTGCAAGAATTTTCTCAAGACCCATACAATCAAGAAATGATGCAAAAAATATATGAACTTGACAAAGACATTGTTGTGTTAGTTCTCTTGACAAAGGGGGAAAAAATCCCATCAAACTTGGACATTTCATAAATTAGAAGGCAAGATCCCTTTAATATCCCATCATCCTCTTTTCATCCCTTGAATAGAATTTGGGGATCTCAACCCAATCCTAATCATCCCCCCACATATTCAATCCCCCATATACATCCCAACCAATCCTAAATAAATTCATCCCATCCACAAACATTTCTTCCAAACTAGGACTAATTAACATTCCAACCAACACCAAATATCCATCCACTCAACCCACAATATCTATCCAACCTCCCATCACATCCACCAAAGATAACTACACCCATCCCATGTATCCACGTAACAACACACCAATCAACACATCCCCAACATCTGTCAACCCCTAAATAATTCTGATACAAATCATTTCTCAACACTCCATTACCAATTTCAAAACCACCATCAACACATAAATGCCACCCCATCCAATAACTTTGATCAAGTTCCTAAGAACTATAAAACATGAAGAATATGATCCAATAAATTCAAGTAGTTCAACCTAAGAAAATCTATAGGTTTTAGGATATATGTCCTTATCCCTTTGATAATTCTATATTATCCATCCCCTTCTCTAAGGACTATGAAATACCTAGATTTGACAAATATAATGGTAAGGCTGATCCAAGAGAACACATCAAGGAATTCTTCATAGCATGCGAAGAGGTGGCCTATAGTGATGTATACCTTATGAGATTATTTCCTAGGATATTTGGGGGACATGACTTAGAGTATTTTACACATCTTCCCCATGGTTCAATTGTTGAATCATAGATCTAGCTGAATGATTTGTGCTTCATTTTCATGTAACATTGAACATGAAGTCATACTACTTAATTTGTGAAACACTAAACAAAAAACTAGGGAAATTTTTACCACATTCCTTGAATGTCAGAGACATCTAGCTTGTTGATTCCCCTTGCACATGCCTAAGAAACAATTAGCAAACATTTTTTTCCAAAATTTAAATTCAAAAATAGGTTTTCACCTGTAATTACAATGTGTCAACTCTTTTGACAAAATTATTGATAAAGTGTTAACAATTTAAAAGGATTTAATTGCTAAGGGATTAATCAAAATTTATAAAGACCAAAAGGAAAATAACAATCATTCCATTGACAAATCTAGATTTTGTTATAAAAGTAAAAATATTGTGAATGATAGTGTAACTAATAATAAACATGTACAAAAAAATTCAACCCAAGCACCATCTAATGATCAAAACATGCCTCAACATCAAAATGTCTCTAACACTATCACTATCCCCCAAGGTAAATATAGAAAAAATAATTAGCCAAATGCACTTGTATACCTCTTTAGGAGAACCAATCAAAGTGATATTCCATAAAATTTCCTAGATTAATCTCATAAAGTTCCTAGTAACTAAACCTTTTGATGAAAATCAACTCAAACCCATATGGTATAAGAATAATGAATATTTTGAATACCATAGGGTTAAAGGTTACCTCACAACTAAATGCATGAAGTTCAAAAATCATATACAATACCTTATCAATAGAGGAGAGATAACCATCGAAGGAAAATATCATAACTCTCCTAATGAACAACTAGGCATATGTAAACACAACCATTTCCATCACATAATGAAGGGAAAACTTTTGGGTCTCATAAAGTAGTACCATATACTTACACCGACACCATTCAAACCTCATCTAATGATTCAATCATCGTCCATGTATAGAAGAAATCCACAAGCATGTTGCTATCAAGGAGCCCCCTCTTTGTCATCCCCTTTTGCATCATCTAGATATAACATCCTAGTCCATCTTTGTAAGACTAGCACAAATTTCTATCTTGGAGTTACTTTGTACCTCTCCTATTCATGAGGACATCTTAGATAAGGATTTGCAAGAATCACGTGTACCTAGTGATATCAATATTAACCAATTCCAAGCCATAGTTAGGAACCTTTACTCCATGCATCACTTCTCCTTCACAAATAAATATTTACATACTGACACCATCTATAATATAGAACTCCCTATCACAACCCTTATTCACAAGCACACCGTTGAATGAGTCATAATAGATGGTTGATTTGATCTCAATTTGTGTACTTTAAAATTAATCAAGAAATTGGGCTATTCCAAATATGTCATCGACCCATGGGAAAAAATAAAATAACTATTAAAATTATGATGATATTGAAAGATAATTTGAGGGTACCATCAAACTACCTATCAAAGTCAGACTAGTTATCATGGGTACCACATGTCAAATCTTGGATCTTGGTCTCCCATACAATATTCTTCTTGGTTGACCATGGATTCATGCCATGTAATCCATCTTGTACACCTTCAATTAGTGCATCAAATTTTCATAATATGGTAATGAAGTTACCATCCTAGTAGATCCTCATCCTTTCCAATACTATAATTTTTTGGAAGTGTGAATACAAAATTCACCATGCTCCCTTCAGGTTTTGGTTTTTGGCTAAGTGTTAGCCCATGCCTTCAAATAAATTCATCGGCCCCCTTTTGATTGTCACTATAGCCTCTGCCATGTTTCCGCTCATCACTCTCTGAAGTATTTTTCTCTTTGCTCATCTATCACCCCCCAATATGCTCCCACGTGTCTTCAACGCAGGTTATTTTGATTGCTTCCTTTCAATTCCTCATCGGTCCCTACTCGTGTGCCACACAACTCCCATTCGTAAAAAGATTCAATGGAACCCACAGGAAGCGTTTATCAAAAATTATTGTTGCGTGTCATCTCAGTGCAAGTTTTCAATAAAGGAAGGTTAAATCAACCGTGGGTAGATAAATGCTACCAAGCGTCTCTTCAACGCATGCTTCTTCAACATAGGGAATGAAGCAAACGATAGGTTGTGATATTCTACCACATGTTCTAAACTACCTATCCAATGAGGCGACACTTGTCTACACATAAATTTGTTGAGACCACTATCATCATTCACATGGGATGCACCTGAATGGAGGGAGACCAAATTTCATGTCTTGAATATTTTCTGTTACAATGGTCAAGGGAAATCATTGCCTCAAAATCATTTCCCAAGATTCTAAATCTTTTTAGTTGTTGCTTTCCAGGCGGTGGAAGGCTCACTATAAATGCTGCTCTTTGATTCTAAAGAAGGGTTCCCAGTCCAAGAAGTTGAAGGTTCCGAGTTCGAAGATTATAGGTTACATGCTTTTTAAGCTTCACTAGTTTTAGAATTATAGGATTTTTGGAGAGACCAGGCCTTTTTTATTGTTTACATTATTGTAAGAACTTATAGATTGTGCCATTGTTTGGCCTCTCTATTTCTTATGCTATTGATAAACTTTATACTGTGCCATTATTGTTTGAATGGTTCATTTTCCGCACTTTGATAATTTGAATGCACGTTTGCTGGTTTAGATCATGTCTTTCGACTCTTCTTTTCAATAAATAGGTATGATTATTATTTTATGTCATTTAATGATTTGTTCATGCTGCAATCCTTAATTTTGTTATTCTAGGACATGGTAAATTACTAAGCGGGCCCTTAGATCATATCCAAAAGGTAGGTTTATCATGCCTTTTATCTACATTCTAGCATATCGCCTTAGTTAGATTCTTTATTTTTATATCTACTTTCGTTTCCCATTCCAAAACCCCAATTACAGAAGAAGTTGACTTCTTTAAAAATCTAGAGGTCACTCAGTTTGGCACAATAAGTCCCAGATAAACTAAGTTTCCCACAAAGGGTTGTTACCTTCCCAATTTTTTGCATTAACAATTTGTCTTTTTTCTAGCATGCCTGGTGGGACTGAGCTTAAATGAATCCAATTTTCAGAAGGGTGTATGAGGCATCAAACTTTTACTAGGTCCCAAACAACAAATAATCTTAGTTTATTAGCACCACCATTAGGGACAGTACAACCCACAACCCAATTAGTGAACGTTTTGCTTCCCCCTCCCTTTTTGCTAGCCATGTTTCCTATTGCTAATAGAAATTATGTGGCATGGGATGACAAAATCCCTCTTGTTGCACCAGTAGCGTCTGTCGTTTGGGATGCTATCCCAGTTTCTACCTAAAGGCTATAGGAAATTCACCAGAGATGGCTCAAGAACACCGTCTGAACACTTGCAAGATGTTGCAGACGTATGTCTGGTACATGGGGTTACAACCCAAAATGTGGTGTTAAGGCTGCTTTCTACCTCTTTTAGAGGAAAGGCACTGGATTGGTACCACACATTGCAAGAAAACACTATCAGTACCTGGGATGAGCTCGGGGAGCCTTTCTATAAGAGATTTTTGAATGAAGGAGACCGATCATCGCTATATTATTAGCTCTCAGTCATAAAGAGGGCCCCTCATGAAGCCATGGCTGACTTTAATGCTTGGTTCCATACAAGATGGTAGAGGACTCAAGTTAATATCTTCCCACCACCCAATCTGGCATTCATGTTCTACTTGAAGTCTATCAATCTTGACATTTCAATGATGATCCAGTCTCTCGACGGAACCACACTACTTAGCGCATATAGCATCGTTGTTAAAGCGAAAAACAATTTGATAGACACTGAGAAATTTCCGCTTCAACCCATCATTCCTATATTCCCAAAAATATCAGTTCCTACTCAAGAGATTCCTTCTACTAGAACACAAGCTCCTCCTCAATCCATGTACACATATCCAAGTGCACTACAAAATGTTGCCTCAACATCTAGCTCTTAAAAGGAGGAGATGAGTGAGGTCAAGGAAATGTTGTGAACTATTGTCAATGAGATGATCATCATCAAGCGCAATCAATCCATACCTCCGAAGCCTACCTACCAAAATTATCAAGGTGGAAGGTCCTCTTACCAACAAAACTAGTTCCAAGGAGGTGCCCACACAAATTCACAGGCGCAAACAACAAATCAAATAGTACCAATACCCACTCTGTTGCAAAGCGTTAACCTAAGTTCAAGCAGACAGATGAGCGCGGGACAAAACAATTTAGTAGATGACACCAACCCCTGGTGCTTCCCTTGCGGTGATTCACACATGCCCCAAAACTGTCCATGTGGCAACCTACAACAAAAGGTGGTAGAGCAGCGCAACCGAGATACAACGTCAAACCCTGGATGCTATGTGTATACCTCTTCACAAATGGACAATGTGGTGCTCACCACACAAATGCAAGGGATGTCACTAGAGCAAGAAGCGGACATCACTCTTGACCACACACTCTTCTCATGGATGGAAGAAGAAGAATCGGTGTTTTCCAATGATACATTTGCATCTAAAACAACACAAATACAATCCAACTACAACACTCACTCAAAGAGGAGATTTATGGGTGAACCAGTTGTCCCACAACTAGTCAGTCTGTAACCTAAAAGTGCTTTTGACCAGACACCTAGTACTTCCACAGTGCTTCCACAATATCAACCATGAAGGGAAGTTGTTATAACAAGAGTGAAGGAGAAGAAACCTCTGAATCCACCCCATTCAATGTGGTGGAACAATTGAAGAAATCATTCACTAATGTGTCTTTGTGGGATATTCTAGCCATCTCATAATAGAAGATGCTACTATAGAAGGCTCTCTGGGAAGACGTAAGCACAATGCCAATGGAGCAGTTGCCCAAAGTAAGGGTTGTTGATCAACCATCTTCTGCCAAAGTTCTTACAAACTACACAACGAAGGCCCCTGCTGAAGTAAGAGATAAGCTGAAGCCTCAACCCTTCTTAACCCTCATTATAGGGGAGAAATTATTACACAATGCCATGATTGATTCCAATGCTAGCACCACAGTTATGCCTAAACAAATAGCTAAAGCTTTAGGAATCAAATATGAACCCTTAAAAAGAGGAGTGATGCAGCTTGATGGAAACAGAGTCAAAATCGTAGGCATCACCAAAGCACTCCCCTTGACCCTATTTGCTTGCCCTAGTATCAAAATGCCACAAGACACTATGATCATAGATGTTCCCCCCATGTTCGGCCTCTACCTATCCTAATAATTTACTTCAAAAGTGGGTGGATATCTGCCCTTGGATTGGTTACATTTGATTCTCAGAACCAAGCATGGTGTGAAGATGAAGATAGAATATGAATTTTTACATTTGGAACATGTAGACGATGAAGCCATGATCAATTTTAAAGCAACGCATACCTCTATCACCAAGCAAGAAATGTATTGCGCTGAGCTACTATAAGACGAAAGAGTGACTGGAGACTGGAATGATCAAGAAGATGTTCTCTTGAGAAAACATATAGATACCAACCCTTTCAGAAACTACCATGCTACGGGGCTGGGCACCTATGTCATCTATGATGAACTTCAAGTGTTCTCGAAGGTTGTCAAAGAATTTGAAAGCGGTCAATTCTCAGAATTGTGGACATTCCATTTCGATGGAGCAAGATGCAAGAATGGCGTAGGAGCCAAAATTTGTTTAATATCCCCAAAAAATGAAAGGAAACTGAGGTCTTTCTGCTTCTAGTTCGCCTGCTCAAACAATGAAGCTGAATACAAAGGACTAGTGCAAGGTATCAACTTTCTGGAATGGATGGGAATAAAGCAACTAATGGTGTTATGAGATTCTAAACTAGTAGTCAATCAAGTCCGAGGAATTTCTACAGTCAAGAATGTTTGCATGCGATCCTATAGACACCGAGTTTGGGACCTGATTGAGGGATTTGAAGCCTTCAACATTCAAATGGTGCCCCAAGAATAGAATACAAATGCAGATCGCATGGCATCAATCAGATCTTAGTTTGATCCTACCTCCGATCTCATTCACAACAAACACTTTGTATGAGTAATAGTCCAACCGAAAATTCTAGATAATGACCAAAGTTGGCAAGTTTTTGACAGTGATGAACACATTGCCTCATTCATCCAGCAGTTGGAGAATTTGCTGACCAACTCCAACCAAAGATCGCTGAAGCCTATGAAGGATAGATCATCCAGCTAAAATCCAACAAGCATCCAAAAGGATTGGTCACTCTCAAAAACCTTTTCGATTGTGACGATACAAGAAATTAAAAATGAAAAATTGTAGTAGATAAAGGTGACTATGCAGACCTTTAGGTCAGAAATGGAAGAAAGCTCAAAGTCAGGAAGGACGTCTCACATCATGATAAAGAAAGGCTTATAGGATTTTTTGATAAATATGGAGGAGTGGTGGCTTGTTCATATGACGACCTTAGGGGATATGATCCTGATATCATTCAACACACAATAGAGCTGGCGAAAGGTGCAAAGCCTGTTCGCCAAAAAAAAAGGCTAGTCAATCCCAAGATTGAAGCGCTAATGGCGCAAGAATTAACAAAGCTAATCCTATTGTGGATTGTCTTCTCAATCAAGCATAGCACGTGGGTATCCAATTTGGTCCCGATTCAAAAGAAAAATGGATATATTCGCCTATGTGTTGAATTTTAGGATCTAAATAGAGCATCCCTGAAAGATCATTACTCGCTAGCTTCAATGGAGTCAATCTTGCAAATGGTGGCAGGGTTGGAGATGTTTTCCCTGTTAGATGGCTTCTCCAGTTATAATCAGATCTGAGTCAAAGAGGAGGATCAACATAAGACAACATTCACTACCAAGTGGGGAACATTTGCATACACTAGATGTTGTTTGGCCTCTCAAATGTAGGAGCTACCTTCCAGCGGGCAATGGATATCACTTTCAGTGAACTAATCAACAAGATCATCCTAATCTATTTAGATGATTTGACGGTGTTCTCCAAGTCCAAGGATGATCATTTTGATCATCTGTAGATGGTTTTCAAGAAATGCCAAGAGTTTGGGATATCCCTAAACCCAAAGAAATGTGTCTTTGGAGTACCGCAAGACAAACTATTGGGGCATGTAGTGTCCAAAGAAGGAATTTCAATTGATCCCAAGTAGGTGAAAGAAATCAAAGAGCTTCCTCTCTCGGTCAACAAGAAAGGCTTTCAGTCCTTCTTGGGGAAGGTAAATTTTTTTAGTAAATTTATTTATGATTTTGTAGGAATAATTAGGCCAATTACCCTAATGCTGAAAAAGGATCAAATATTTAAATAGACAAAAGAAGCCAGAGAATCCTTTGAGAAATTCAAGGATGCTATCTCTTCTTCTCTTGTTCTGGTCAACTCAGACTTATCAAAGGACTTCATAATGTATGTATTTAGTAGCAAGTCGAGCATTGCTATTTTCTTAACTCAGAAAGATGATGAGGGAAAGGGAGAACATCTGATAGCATTTCACTCCTAGACCCTAAAGGAATATGAAACAATCTACAACTTGGTAGAGAGGCAAGAATTTTCCATAGTTAAGGGAATCAAGAAGTTCTGACACCTAATCTCTTGCAATAAGGTGATTGTGTATGTTGCACATTCTAGTGTGCGCGAATGCATCATGGAAGGAGAAATCACCGAGAAAAGAGCCAATTGGATCACCAAGATCCTCAAGTATGACATTGAGGTCAAGCCTACAAAGACTGTTCAAGGAAGAGGATTGTGCGAATATCTTGCGCATGATGAAGAAATGGCCATCGAAGAAGAGTATTCAAAACTAGTCCTAATGAACGAGTTAGAGTCTGAAGGTTGTTTGCTAGCAGATAGAATAATATTTATGCACACATGAAAATATCTGTCAGGCCTTCCTTCTCAAAAGAGGAGATTCTACCGGCTATAAAATAATGGATTCACGCTCATTGAAGGGGTCCTATTCAAGAGAAATTTCAATGGCATTCTATTGCAATGTGTTACCACAAAAGAAGAAAAAAGGATCCTCAACACTTACCACAACAGTTCCATAGGCGGGCATTTCTCCACAAAGACAATCGCCATCAAAATCATGTGCGTAGGGTACTTTTGGCCGACACTATTCAATGATTCCTACTTCTTGGTGAAAACTTGCAAGGAATGTCAGTTCTTTATAGGAAAAAGAAATAATTTTGTAATTCCTCTCAATCCGATAGTGGTTGATGAGCCATTCACAAAGTGGGGTTTGGACTTCATCAGGATGATCAATCTAGCCTCTAGCGTAGGACATAAATGGATTTTAATGGCAACAGACTACTTCACGAGATGGACTGAAGTCGTACCACTAAAGAATGTGATAGAGGTAGAGATAGTGGGTTTCCTGGAGGAACTGGTGACGAGATTTGGCCCACCCAAAATTATCATCTCTAACAATGCTAAAGCTTTACTAAGCTCCAAGGTAAGTCAATTCTCACTTACAAACGACATATTCCTTAAAACATCATCAAATTACTACCCACAGGGGAACAACTTAGCCAAATGAACAAACAAGAATCTGGTCCAACTCCTCAAAAGAACTAGGTCAGAATATCAAAGGGAGTGACACAAAAACCTCCGAACAACACTCTAGGTGGATCACATAACTCCAAAGAAAGTTCTCAAGAATTCACCGTATGGAGATTCTAGCACTGCAATTGCTAAAATTTCTCGAGGTGGAGCAAAATGGCGCAATGGAGGTGTGGTTAGCTGAGTTGCTAGAAGTACAAGAAAAAAGGGAAAATTCCCTAATAGCCATGACTAATCGCCAACAAGTGGTTAAAAGGTGGTTTAAAAAGAAAGTGTCTGACCAAGGTTTAAAGTGTGGAGACTTAGTGCTAAAATATAATGAAAGGGTCGTGAAGCTGAGTCAGCACGGGAAGTTTGATAGCCTTTGGGAAGGCCCATTCAAAATAATTTGATCGAAAGAGCACAATGCATATGAGTTAGAAACTATGGAAAAAGAAGCACTGGGAATTCCAGTTAATGGAATTGACCTGAAATTATTCAATTAAGCTTGCTTACCATACCCATGTAAATATGTTTATAACGCTTTTTTCTTCTTTCCCTTTTGTTTTGTTGGTCGGTATTTTTCTTTATTCTATGGTTCGAGGCGGAAAAGGAAAATTGGTCCATTATTGCAGAGAGTAAGGGAAATAAACTCATAGCTGAGCATAACAGAAGGATTAAAACACCCACATGCAAAACTGAATTGAAACATACATGCTAAAAAGAAAAGATGACCCAGTTGTAGAATCCAATAGAAGGAAACAAGATGATTATATAAAGATATATTTTCATTATATATGCTTTGATATCTACATTTTCAAAATGGCTCATAAGGCCACACTTCCAAAAGTATATATATCTATTCTGCTTCTTTTATATATTTTACGAAAGCCCTTTTCAGGCATATATACCAAAAATGGACTAATCACTATGAGATTTTTAGAAAGTGAAAAGAAAAAAAGTGAGTCTTCAGTTCACAACATGAGCAACAACAATAGATGCATCAATGGAAGCATCCACAATATCCTCATCCATAGGGGCATTATCAACAACAACATCATCCAATGGAGCAAAAGCGAGCAGAGGGAACACCAAGTTCCTAAAATATGTGTACTAGTCGATGCCATAGAATTGCACCATATTGTAGATACAAAACAGGAAGTGGCAGGCTCAAGTGACCCTCTAGCGGTGCTCATCTTGTGATTGGAGGTGGAAGCAACTCAGAAATGGCAGCCACAACATGACCGCATCATCTTCTATGAACCTCTGAAGGTTGCTCACAGTCAGAATTCCCCCACCATGTGCAGCGTTTGCAATGACCTCCCGGAGGCCGTTTAGGTACTTCTTGGGGAAGATTTCCTTCACCAGACACAAAATCAAAGGCTTGGGAACTCCTATATCTAGCATGGAGGTGACAAAGTGTGAGCACACATCAGTGTTAACTCTATATCTGTCCTCATACTCAAGGAAGTCCTGTCCCAAGACTCATATTATGGCTATGATGGAAAGCGAGTGCTTGTTATTCATCATCATTTTTAAGCACCTGGTAGAAATATCACCTAAGAAGGAAGTCTAAGATTTATGTGACACTAGCCTAATTGGGGTGTTCATCTTGTCAGACTCTCTACGAATACCTTAAAACTATCCCTACAAAGCACCTAAGTCTAGCCTATGAGAATGCTACGCAACTGCAAATGATAAATTGCTAAATCAATTACCTAATACCAATTTTTCTCAAATCGCTAAGTATGATTTCACTATTTCTTAGATGCCCATTTATAGAAAAAGTGAGGAAAGGTGTGGTAATCTACTTGCCATAAACGTGATGTTAATCAAGAACCAACTTGAAAGCTCTACCCAGGCCTGCTCAAATTTCCCACCCAGTTGTGTCTGCTGAGTACAGTTTGCTATGTGCAAAACAAATAAGGGCTAATTAATTATCCTAAGCTGGTGGCAGCAATCAGCGGTGTTATGCACGACCAAGGAATGAGGTGTCATTCTCTAGGTATTTTGCTTATTCCAAGGTAGAGCTCGTATCTTTTCAAATGTTGAGTGCATCTTTGGCTTAATGATTCCTTTTAGGATATTAATTTCCAATGCATATGAATGCTTAAGCTATTAGCAAGGCGTTAGCTCAAGTTCCAAGAAAATTGCATTGTACAATACGGTTGCTAATTGCAATTATGAATTCTTGTCGCACCAAAATGGCAAGTAATTCATCTCGCACAAGCTAAGAGGTTAGGAAAGTAACGATGCAAAGATTAGCTAAAGCTCTGCGAGGAGCACCAGCTGTTAATGTCCTTGAGAATATTTCTTATACTACATCGGGTATTCCTGACAAGCCAAAATGGGAAAACACAAGGCAGCTGGACAAGCCCAAAAACTACAGAGACTAGAGCTTAGTTCATGAGAATTGGGATAATATTCATGATCCCTTTCTTGCAAAGAACCCTAAAGGATTGAGGGAAGCATCCTATGAAAGAATGAAGGTGTCTAGAAGGGCGCTATCAATTGCAGAAAAAGTATGGTTCAGTGGGTTTCCTCAATATAAGGTCCCATCTGTGCACTACTTCCCATAATTAGTTGATGTGGCCACCAAGTGTTTCAACCCAATTACCAGGACTACTGAGGGTTGAACTCTATCAGTTAACATCAGCCCAACTTCCATTTGGAATATGTTGTGCATTCCAAACCCTATGCAAAGAGGGATGGAAGTGGAGACATTTACTCCTAGACAGGGAGATCATATATGGAGCACCAGGGATAAGGCTCTAAAATTTTATAATGAAGAAACCTGAAGGATTGAAGTAGAACAAGGGAAGCCACCAAAAATTCCTGCACCGCACAGTTCTTTCAAGGAAGACATGCGAGATGCCTTTTCAATGATGGAATTTGTTTTCGGTTTGGACACCAACCAAGAAGTGCAATCTTTCCAATTGGGCTTGGCTTTCCAACTCCGCAGGAAAAAATATTACTTCTGGTATGATTTTGCAAAATTCCTCTCAATGAAGATGATAGAGAAAATTAACAAGTTCCAAGTTGAACAAAAGTTCAGATTTGTCTCCTATCTTGCTCATATGTTTTTATATCAAAACCCTGATTTCTTTGATGAGCGGGTAAAGTTTTCTATCTTTGATGAAAAGAAGAGGAAAAATCCAGTTTCTGTCTAGAACCCTCTCCTCTCTTCTACTTTTTATTATTACGTATTTTTGTATTATTTCTTGACTTTTATTTTGCAAGATTTGTAAGGAGAGGAGTGTATTAATTGGATCACCTTGACTCAGATAGAGTTTATGCAAAACTTCACTCCCAAATGTGACTGGTTCTTCAAAGCGGATTTTACATTCATCCCAATGAGAGGATTCACTGATGAACCATTTCATCTCCCAACATGTGTGACTAATCGAGTGATGGGCCTTGAATTGTTCCAACAGGTGTGCATTATTGATATTACCTTCTGCAACGGGAAAAAGGTCAAGAGGAAGGGATTCTGCATCTGTCCGCAAAGTTTCAAAATAGTGGCAATGAAAAAGAAGTAGACACACCTGCTATTGTAGGATAAGCTGGGTCATTTAGGGTTGGTAATGATCTATGACAAGTGGGATTATAACCCTTTCAATGATGTACTGTATGAGTATCTCAAGGTAACTCATAGCCCTTGGTCTTATTGGAAGCAAAGGTGCATCCCACTTGAGGATGAAGATGAATTGTTGGTTGACTTGATTCATATCCCCACATAAGATAGCAGGCCGCCATGGCATAGTTTCTATTTCCTTGTGGCGGATTACGATGAGAACCTCAAAATGGGAAAAAATCTATACAATAAGCTAAGAAATGAAGAGGAATGGACTAATGAAAGGATCAGAGCCTTCTGGATATATCGCTAGGAAGCAAACGATTTGATGATCCTTATGAAAGCATAAAGGCGGATAAATGGTTTGATGAGCTTTGGGATGATGAGCACCCTACTTCCGACTCAAGCAATAGTGGAGGCGACGACCCCAATGAAGGAGAAGAGCAGGAAGAAGAGGAAGCTAAGACATCAACATCCTCCACCTAGCCAAGGAGGAAGTCTATAGGGTAGTCTGCTTATGTCGCTTCAAATGTGTGACTGAATATGTCACGAGCCTTGTGGACACTCACCTAGGCCTCAAAAACAAGACTTCCCTAGTAACAACAACCAGTGAATATAGAAGTAGGAGACACACCGCCCGCTAAGTGACTACGTGTGAAAGCTATTCCGAGAGAAGGATCACAAGTAGCCACTGCAATCCAAGTGCTCGCAGTGAGCTAGGAGCTCAAAGTAAGTAAGGAACCAACAACGAGTGAACCACCATAATCATCTAGCCAACAGGTAATTTTCACTTCCACTTTCCTTACTTCCTAATCTTTGGTACCCTCTTCCATTTTTGCAATGCCCCTTACAACGAGTGTCGGCCCTAATTTCTCTTCCCCTACCAAAATGTTTACAGGAGGTTTCTCCCAATTTTCTCAAACTGGGCCATCTATCTTGATGCCTCTATGAACCTTAAAACCAGCCGCTGCTGCTCAATCACTCCTCATCTCTCTTTCTAAAAGCTCGGTCGCCATTGGTACCCCTATTGCATCTACTACCTTTGGTCTGACCCACTATGCCTAGAAAATGAACTCAATTATGACTACCCCATCACCACAGTAACTGATGAGCCCTTTCACCAATTTGCAAACTAAACTATGGTAGGTTCTCTTTTTCTCCCTGAAAATTGTTAATCTCCCATCAAAGAAAATGCAAGGGCCTTCTACACTTGTATTCCCTTTTTCCCTGCCTCCCGATACACCTATTGCTAGCAGACTAGTTCAGTCGCCATTTGAATTCATATCCCATGGAGAAGCCACAAAGAAAATATGAGCCCTCAGGATCCAAAAGCGAAAAGCGAAGGATGATAAAAAGGAGGCGGAGTCTAAGGTGTATATAGTTTACAATGAAGTGCAACAAATGCTGAATTTTGCCACCATGTACCTAAATGTTGTCAAACCACAGGGAAAGATGTTGCTGAGTGACTACCACATGTATTCCACGAGGCTTGATCTAGCCATAGCCTGGCTGCAGGATAAGGTAGAACTCATGGAGGAAACACAACGGGTGGTGATGACTGACTTCCTAAAGTTTAGCCGTCAGTTGAAGAAAAAGGAGTAACTAAAGCTCATGAAGGAAAGAGTCAGTTGTTTGGAAATGAAGGAGAAATCACTAGAAGCAGAGGTTGCACACTTTTCTAAGAAAGTGAAAGTGAAAGAGTTGGAGTGAAGAAAACTCCAAGAGAAACTTAATAAGTCCCAGTCCATTGATCCCACATTGCTCAATGAGCTATGGGAGAGGAACTAGAAATATCAGAGCCAATTGACCTCGATGGAGAAAAATATACAACAAAAGGATAAAGAGTTAGTAGCTCAACATGCTCTATATGAGCAGGAATTAGAAAAGAGTCATCTAGACTTTGAGGGCCAAAAGGCCCAGTTACAAAAGGAGCTTCAAGAGACAAATTCCTCTCTTGACACAGAATTGGCGAACCACACCCGAGTTGAAGAGAAATGGTATAAAGAAATAAGTAGCTTTGGGAAGCAACTAGCATCCACAAAAAAGAGAAATGTGGAATTAACAGAGGTTATTAACTCAAAGGATGCAAATATTTCCTCTCTAAAGAGCTCTCTCCAAGCCTCCTCTGCGCAACAGGACCTCATCCCATTGGCTCATCAGCTATATATTTCTTATTGGGAAAAGGTTAAAACCTTCTACCTAACACTTTAGCCAATGCTCCAGTTCATCTCAAAGGAAAAAAATTGAGCTAGGAGGTTCATAGAACAATTGAGAAATTCCCACGGTTCATCTCAGAGAAGGTTCCATAAGCAAAGAATTTGCTAACCAAGCTATATTCGGTCTTTGATGAAGACTCAACCAAAGCAGGGATCAAAGATTGGGATATTGCTGCCCAGACGACAAACAAGTTCATCCATTGTCATTCGACCTTCCAATGAACTAAATCAGTCACAACTACTTTGAACCAGACAATCGATGGCATGTGGGAAAATTTCTCCCAGCTAAGCAAGATGTCTGTCGTCTCCATTTTTTGAAGATGGGTCGATTGCCACAACCAAACAGATTGCAAAAAAAATTGAAGAGAAGGAGCAAGACCCAACTGCTTTCTAGAGTTTCAGCCATCCTCCTACTGTAGCAAACATTGAACGTATTATTCATCCTCTTGTACAACTACTCTTTCATTGTGAGATAGGATTCTGTTTACCTGAGACACTGCCTTATAAAGAAACGTTCGACGTAGGTGGAGTGCAGGAGAATTTGCACAATATAGCTAGACCATCCGAGGATGACTGGCTGCCTCTATAGGAAGCCCTTTCCAAGCTCTAATTCCATCACCAATGGATGGCACTCTGGTCTATGAACTAGAGAAATTTTTGGGTTTCTCATTCCTCTAAGTGAAACACCCCTGATAGTCGCCAGAAGGTGTGAATATGAAATTCACCATGCTCCCTTCGGGTTTTGGTTTTTGGCTAAGTGTCAGCCCATGCCTTCAAATAAATTCATTAGCCCCCTTCTGATTGTCATCATGGCCTTTGCCACGTGTTTTCTCATCGCTCTCCAAAGGATTTTTCTCCTTGCTCATCTATTGACCCTCGATATGCTCCCACGTGTCTTCACGGCGGGTTATTTTGATTGCTTCATTTCACTTCCTCGTCAGTCCCCACTTGCGTACCACATAGCTCCCATTTGCAAAAAGATTCAGTAGACCCCACATGTGGAATCTATAAAAAATTATTTCTACGTGTCATCTCAGTGCAATTTTTCAACAAAGGAAGGGTAAATCAACCGTGAGCAATGAAATGCTGCCATTTCTTCAGCGCACGCTTCTTCAATGAAGGGAATGAAGTAAACCATAGGCTGTGATATTCTACCACATGTTCTAAATTTCCCATCCAAGGAGGTGACACTTGTTTGCATAGGAATTTTCTAGGACCACTACCATCATTCATAGAGGATGCACCTAAATGGAGGGCGACCAAATGTTGTGTCTCGAATATTTTCTGTTACAACAGTCGAGGGAAATCATTTCCTCAACATCATTTCCTAGGATTTTGAATGTTTTTAGTTGTTGCTCGCCAGGTGGTGGAAGGATCACTATAAATACTATTCTTTTCTTCTGAAGAAGGGCTCCTAGTTCAAGAAGTTGAAGATTACGAGTTTGAAGATTATAGGTTACATGCTTTTCAAGCTTCACTAGTTTTAGAATTACAAGATTTTTGGAGAGACTAGGCCCTTTTTTATTGTTTATATTATTGTAAGAACTTATAGAATGTACCATTGTTCAGCCTCTTTGTTTCTTATGCTATTGATAAACTTTATAATGTTCCATTATTGTTTGAATGGTTCATTTGTCTACTTCTATAATTTGAATGCACATTTGCTGGTTTATATCATGTCTTTCAACTCTTTTTTTTAGTAAATAGGTATGATTATTATTTTATGTCATTTAATGAGCTGTTCATGTTGCAATCCTTAATTTTTGTTATTCTAGGATGTGGTAAATTACGAAGCGGGCCCTTAGATCATATCCAAAAGATAGGTTTAGCATTCCTTTTATCTACATTTTGGCATATTGCCTTAGTTAGATTCTTTATTTTTTATATTTTCTTCCGTTTCCAATTCCAAATCCCTAATTACAGAAGAAGTTGGCTTCTTTAAAAATCCAAAGGTCACTCATTTAGTGCAATAAGTCCCCCATAAATTGAGTTTCCCACAAAGGGCTATTACCTTGCCAATTTTTGGCATCAACAGGAAGGTAGTTATAATTGCTCACATCATTGTCCAATTAATGATGCCACATCCACTTCTTCATCCTACATAGACCCATGCACATTAAAAATCACATCTACCTTACAACCCATTCCTGAAGTCAAGATCAAGATTACTGACAAGGGATGTGGAGAGTATGGAGTACACAATTCCTTCTATATATGACAACCCCCACTCTCACCTCGATCCAATGGTCAACCCAAGGAATTAAAGGTAGAACTTGAGAAAACTTTTAAAAGATTAAAAAAATGGGGGCTCCTCGACAAAGAGGATCTTAGTGATGATATTTCTTCATGTCTATACAATGATCTAATGATGAATAGTCACTTTCTTTGCAAATTGACAAATATCCAAAAAGTCATGAATTGTGTAAAAAATGTGGGATATACGGGTAAAGGACTTGGGGTTCATGAACAAGGAATAATGGAACCTATTTAGGTCAAGTGTCACATGGGTCATCATGGACTAGGATATGGATCAACTTAGATGGTACATAATGGGCCTAAATGTACTCACAATAAAGTGAATAAAACATGTAATGTCATAATAGCCCTCAGAAGGGGCCCAACGAAGAACCCTTTGAGCATATTTCCCAACTCTTCCATGACACACACATCTATACCATCACAACATCTAACCCTATTAACCTTCTACTGCTTTATCCCAAACTTATTGATTAGAATCAACAAGGACCTCCTATTCTTGATACTTTCCAAAATGATGAAGCAATTGTTGAAATTATAGGAGTTCATGAGTAGATACCTATAGGAGATCATAAGGGATAGTTTGAAATTAAATACACAATAGTGCTTACTTCTAGGAAAAAATCATGTTAGTCATAAAAGAGAAAAGAACTATCCTTTAGTGAAAACCTTCATGAGGCACTTTTGGATTGTGAAAAAGTAAAAATTGAAGATGTATCCTCTAGTGCAAACCTCTTTGAGGTGTTAGAAGATGGGGAAATTTATTATATTCCTCGATACCAAGAAACATCTACAATACTGGCTGAAGCAAATATTGAAATTAACATGAGAATATAAGAAGAACCAAAGATCACTTTCATGACTGCAACCCTAGAAGAATATTTAAATCATAGCATATCAAATTCCTTTAAACAAAGATTCAAAAAAAAATTATGAACCTATGTAGACATGCAAGGGCTTGATCCATCTCGTGTAGTCCATTATATTAGGAATTATATCCTAATGCAAAAAAAAACTAAAAGTTAAGAAAAATTATCTACAAATTGCTCTCTTAGTCAAATTAGAATTACAAAATCTCTTAGAGGTTGTATTCATTCATCCAATTGATTATCCTATGTGAATATCTAATATTGTGCTAGTCTCTTAACCCATTGGGGGGATCAGGATATGCACTGACTTGCAAGATCTCAATAAGGCATGCTCAATGGATGATTTCCCACTCCCTAACATTAATATAATTAAGGATTTAATAGTGGGACATGAGATGTTTCACTCATGGATGACTTCTCAAGATATAACTAGATAAGGATAGAAGATGAAGATCAACATGAAACAACCTTTATCAACCCATGGGGAACCTTTTGTTACCATGTAATGCTATTTGGTCTCAAGAATGCAAGGGATACATATAAAAGAGCCATGATGGTAATATTTCATTATATGCTTCATATTACCATGGAATATTATGTAGATTATATTTTGGAAGAATTAATTATAATATCTAGCCATGTGCAAGTGCTAGAGAATATTTTTGATCGATTGGAAAAAATACCAGTTACATAGAATCCTAAGAAATATGTATTTAGTGTCACATCTTGAAAACTATTTGGGTTCACTGTATCTAGAAGAGGCATAAAAAAAGGATTTGAATAAGGTCAAAGCAATAATAGGAATGCCTCCACCTAATAATATCAAGCAATTACATAGCCTTCAAGGGAAGCTTTAGGTCATTAGGTGATTCATATCCCAACTCATAGACAAGTGTCAACCATTTTTACACCTTCTACATAAAAATGTCGACTTCGATTGAGACAAAAATTGTCAACAAGATTTCAAAAAATTAAAGACTATTTTTCCTCACCAAAAGTCCTTATGCCTCCTAATCTTGATAAACCTCTCCTAGTTTATATATCAGCTACTATAGTGGCACTGGGGGCACTGTTGGCACAACATGATGAAAAAGGAAAAGAGAGTAATTTATTACATATCTCTCACTTTATTAGTTTGTGAACTAAATTACAATCAAATTGGAAGGGAATTTCCTTGAAATTATATTTTGTGCTAAATTTTTTTAATATTACATGTTCAACCATAAGACACAACTTATTTACAAAGTAGATCCATTAAAATATTTACTCTTTAAAGCTACCCACATCAGTCACATGGCTAAATGGATCATGATCCTTAGTGCTCATATGATATTGAGTATGTGGATAGAAAGGATATAAAAGGAAAATTAGTTATCAATCAACTTGTAGAACCTCCTATAATAGATAACCACCCACTTTTAACTAAATTCTAGTTGAAGGAATTTTCTCTATTGATAGAAGTACATGTTGGAACTTGTATATTGATAGATCTTTTACTTAGCATGGCTCAAGGGTAGGAATATTGTTCATCACCCTCAAGGCGATTGCATTCCTATGTCTTACCACAATGCCTTCCATTTCACAAAAAATATTAAAAAATATGAGGCATTGATTACAAGACTCTAGCTAGCTACCCAATAGAAAATCCCAAAATTATAGGTCTATGGTGATTCCTAGTTAGTCATCAAGCAAGTAAATGATGAATACCAAATGAAAAGATTGTAAAGTGTTTCCTTATAAATGCATGGTGGATAGTTTCAAGTAATATTTCATGCAAATATAGTTTGATCAAGTCCCTCACCTAAGCAATAAAGAAACTCATGCCATGACAACAATTGGATTCCTATTGGATATACCCCAAAATAGCCAACAATATTAATTTTTGATAAAAAAAACTATTCATTCTTACCTATGATCTTCTTGAATCAAAGTTATTATGTGCCATCATTGGTCCCAATTAATATTGGTATAATGATATATATAATTACCTCCATGACAACACCCTTCAATCTAACCTATCCACTTCCCAACAATAATAAGTTTCATCCATAAATCTACTTTCTTCACATTATTGGGCAATACACTTTATTGATGGAACTTTGAAGGAACCCTCTTGAGGTTTTTTAGATGTAGAATCTATGCTTGAACTACTTTATATGAATTTCATGAAGGATTTTTTAGGGTCCATTCCAATGGTCCTACTTTAGTTAAGAAATCCATATGCATCAGATATTATTGGCTGATAATGGAACAAGATGCACATCAATTTCTTAAGACTTTTCACCCATATCAACAACACAGTGACTTAATCCATGCACAATCACAAGGGTTGCAACCTATTGTCACTCCATGGTCATTCTCACAATGGGGGTTAGGCATCATTAGAAAAATCCATCCATCCTCTTCCAATGGCCATAAATTTATCATCACTACTACTGAATACTTCACTAAGTGGGTGGAATCCATTCTGTTAACATATATAACAAGGAAAAATAAATAAAAAATAATCCTCCACTACATCATCTGTCACTCTAGTCACAGATAGCAAAAAACCATTTAAGAACTAGGAAGTCTGTGACTTATTCCAAATTTTCCATATAAAACACCATTTTTCCACTCCATACTACCCACAAGGAAATTTCCAATTTGACACTACCAACAAAACTATCTTAAAAATACTCAAAAAGATAGTCTATGAAGTGGGTCATGATTAAAATTTACAACTTAATCCTATCTTGTGGGCTCATCGAACTAGCATATGCACTCCTACTAGGGAAACCCAATATTCCCTTGTCTATGAAACTGAAGCCATTTTTCCAATTAAGGTCAAACTCCCATCTTTGATAATCTCATTGCAGAATCTTACCAATGACAAAGAATATCGAGTGACCTATCTACAATATTTGGAATTATTGGATGAAAATTCCTTAATGCTCTAAATCACCTATGGGTTTATGAAACTTGAATCTGTCATAGATATAACAAGAAAATAAATCCCATGGAGTTTGATATTGGTGAATTAGTGCTCAAATAAAATCAGTGTAATCTATAGGATCATGAAAAGAAAGGCAAGTTCAAACCTAATTGGTTAGGTCTATGTTATCACAACTAAATATGGATCAGTTACTTATCAAAAAAATACTATAGAAGGTGAAACTCTAGAAGAGCCAATGAATATTATACACCTAAATAAATTTTATGCATGAAAAATCTAAAAAAAAATCCAAAACAATCCAAAAAATAATTCATCCAATGGTGAAAACCACTTCTTGTGGGACCTTGGGCAAGTACCATGGTGAAAACCTAACAAATATGCATCATGTGTAGAGTCATATCCACTGTCTACTAGGCCTCATTCCTTTTGATCACCCACCCATCTTTTTCATTGTTGTATATTCATGCATGTGCTCGCCATGGCTTGGAATAGGTACCACTTCACTTTTCACTCATCCATTTTATAACTAGAAAGCTTTTTCTACTATGCAAATAACCTTATTTTATAACATGGAATATATTTATATGACAATCTCTCCCAATCATACATATCTTCTTAGAATTTGGCCTTCTCATCCATTCCCTAGAATTCAACCTCACTTTATATATAAGCTTTTATAGTGACTCTTACATGTATGAAATTGTTATTTCAATTTATATATAATCTTTTAAAACTATACTAGTTTTAGAAAGGGTTATAAAAAATTATATCATAATGTTGCTCCAAGATATATATAACCCCTAAACTGGGATGCATATATATGTAAGTATGCATGCATGCATACATAGATATGAATATACATACATATGTATGTGTAAGAACTTATAAAAAGAAACAATAGGATCAAGAGACCAAAGATAGCAGGGTATGTGTAGGATCATGATGGGCCAAAAAGTGGTGATATGATGGGTATGTGTAGGGTATGTGGCCGATGACTTTCTTTTTACCAAAAATTGATGAAACAAAAAGGGTTTTTAAAAGAGATTCTCAGCTTTCCACCAATATAAATTATGCTTTAATTTGAATTTAATAAATAATTGTTATTCATTTTCTATTTAAATTATGACTAAAGTATTGATTGATAGGATGATTGAAAAATATCTATAGCTTTCAAATGGTATCACATTTTTTGAATCTGAAACATGCATCACATTCTATGCTTCACATACTATAGGATTAAAAAAAAAAAAATTCATGAAGTTTTGACCAAGTTAAGGTGGTCAGACATACGAGTTTTTATATTTTTTAGAATTTGTAATAAAAAAATTATAATTAATTATTTACTTGGAAAAAAATTACAAAAAATATGCATCACATCGGGACATGAGTCCTCTACTTATATCTAAAATATTATTAAAAATATTATCTTTTTATTGTGGTTAGGGTGGAGACAGACACCTACTGATTTTTTCCTTGAAATTTAAATACTACCGCATTGAAATTTCAAATTTTCACCAAATAGATTTTTTTTTATTTAAATAAACCTAGTAGTTTACAAACTACATTCAATTTTCTATAGATTATATTCTTACATATTTTTGAAATAATATAGATAAATTATTCAAAATTTTACATCAAGTTGTCTAACTCTGATTTTTTTGAATTTTATCACCACTTAAGGGCCTGATTTTTCCATGATGATCTAGCACATACCCAACACAAAAGAGAGAGAATATGATGATTGTATTCTCAATATGCATGAATATGTTCAATTACAAGTATGTACAAGGCTTGCTTATAAAGGAAAGCTAGGAAACAAGGAAGGGCCATGAATGAGACAAGTGTCACATTCATGTGCAAGGGTAGGTAGAAAGAAATAATAGATAATTCCATGAAAGGTGGATCAACCAACTAAAGTGGAATTATCATGCCATGATAAATGGAGATAAAAAGGTGATAACTAGATCACACCACAAAGAGTGAAATTTCTCCTACACACACTTCCCTAAGTGTCCCAATCACATCTCTCAATGTATGCACAAACCTAGATGCAAGATGCAAATAACTAGGTGTCACAAGTGCAAACTACAATGCTATGAATTCCCTAAGTAAGCTTAAGTAAAGTGTAATAAGTAAAATACTTATTTACACCAACATCCCCCCTTAAGTGCAACTGGGGGAATGAAGACTCAAGCTAACCATACAAGATAAGATGCAAGATGGGCCCCAGCTATTGAGCCATGTTAGGTACCCATGTACAAATGCAATGTAATCTATGACAAGCGAGGAAAGTGATGAAAATATAGGAAGGCAATAAATTCACCTTTCCAATACAAGAGATTCCAAACCACTTTTCTTCCCACAAACTCAATGTAGGCTTGTTTTCAACTGTTCACCTAGTCTCTCTAGTAGGTCTGCAAACCTATTTTCTCCACCATAACTCTTAGAATTTATTAATAACCCCTACAACCAATAACCATTTTAGGTACCCATTTAATCATTCTTTCACATACATCAAAATCTCATAAGACTCCTTTTGACCAGCTCTCTCAAAACAAGCAAACTACATTGTCCACAAGGCCAATTAGGCCAAATTAACAAAGAAACCCCATTTGAAATAAATCCGTAAAGCCCAAAATTCAATGCAAAAACAATCACCAGGTAACAAAACCCCTAATTTTCCAAATTGTCTTTAGAAACTCGCTTTCCAAGACCCCATTCCACAAAACCTTCTTTTCTCACAATTTAGGCAAGGGTTTATTGAAAAACCCACTTACAGACCCCATCAGACTAGCCTAATGCACTCAACACCATCAACCCAACCTAAAAAAACTTAAAAGAACATAGAAAGTTGCTTCCCTCAAAGATTTCTCACTTTTCCCTTCTCTAACCTCTCTTTTTTACTAAAAAACTCACAAAATGCCATCTAGGGCATCAACAAAAACCATCATTTAGACCCCCTTGCATATAAAAATTTGCACACATGTTTTATAATCCTAACTAAGCCTTTCCACTGAGTTATAGAGGAATACAGTAGTTGGAAGGCTTAAAATGTCATTTTAATGCATTCAAAACCCTTAAAGAAGGGTATACAGACCGACCCTCAATAATTTGCTTCTCAAATGCACAAAAACAAGTGAAATCCCTCCAAACCAAGTATAAAATGATTTTAGGCCTGCTGCCCACCAGATTCAGTCCATAAGAGAGCAAGAACACCCTATACAAAACCGTACAGTTCAAGGAAACATCAGATTTTTGGTAAAATACAAAATTTTGCAAAGAGAACAGTATGGTTTTATTGATTTTCTTTCAAATACAAACTCTCCAACCTCAGCCTCAAGCCATATGAGGCCTTTTAAAAAAAAATACATCAAAATGACCCTCCCCAACCGACTTCAACCACCCAAGAACCATCTTTCAAGAACTGACCATTAATATTCAAATTTGTTGCAATTTTGCAACTTTACAAATTTGACAACTTTTCCATTTTAACACATTTTGCACAATAAATTCTTAAATATCCCTAATGACTCAAAATGAATCCTAAACACTAAAATGGTCTTGACATGGCCTTATTACATTGAAATGACCCAATTTCATAAAACTCAAACTTGGAACTTCTAACTTAATGTCTAGAGTTTGGTGCACCTGTGCCATACAACCCCCCTAAAAGAAAACCTCATGTCCCATGAGGACTAAACTACCTCAAACCTAGCTCTTTCACAACATTCCTTTTCCTTACAAATGCTCCTGGATTTGGAAATATCCTCCATGGGACCAAATACCCAGTTCTTGCTTCATATCTTGCATTGTTGAGCTTATGATCACCTTGCCATTGCCTCATCTCTGTAAACAAACCTACCTCAAGTCTTCCACTATTATTCTCAACTTAAACTAATGTCATACCTACAAAAAACCATTTACCTCTTATTTCTTGAACTTTTTCCTTCATCATCCTTTCATGCTTGAACTCATTCATATGCCTTGGCCAAGCACCCTTGATCACTTCACCCTTTTCCTTTACACCTCTTCTCAGGTTCTTTGACCGAAATACTTTTGTTTTATGAGAGTTTTTGACCTCTATACTGATGGAATACACTTGCCCATCAACCTTTACTCCAAAAAGTGGACAAAGCATTGTCCCAACCACTACAATATCACACTTCTCCAAATTGTTTGAAGTCTTCACAAACAAACCATCTTTGGCCTTCTTTAAATATGTCTCTAACATCTCATCATTTCTCCTTTCTAATTGTGCACCACCCTGCAATACCTCTATCCTAATATCTACAACCTTTTTCATGGCTGCCAGTTGGTCATTCATGACTTCCCCCATCTTCACATACTCTTTATTACCCATCATGATCACCTTTGTTTCCTTTGTCTGCTCCATGAATTCTTCTTGCAATGGAAGAAAATTAAATGTGTTCCCTTCATGCTCAATCTAGTATGTATTATCCCATCCATAATACATGGCATGTTTATCAAATTTCCATGGCCTTCCAAGGAAAAAATGGCAACATTGCATTAGTAGAACATCACAAAGTACCCTATCTTTGTACCCTCTAATCTGAAACTCAACTAAAGTTTGCTCATTGACTAGAAGTGAATAATCATCATTTAACCATGACACCTTATAGGGTGTTTCATGAGGAACTTTCACCAAAATTAACATATCTACCATTTATCTTGATACTATATTATCAGTGGAACCAAAATCTATCACTACCTTGTATACTTTACCTTTACTCTTACATGTGGTCTTCAATAGATTTCTCCTTGGATGCCTTCAAGAGTTGTCTTTGCAACATCAAAGCTTCACCAACTTTTGGTTCAGCAACATGACTTGAAGAATCAACACTTTCTCCTTCATCTTCTTACACAACTTAGCCTCTCTTTTCACCTTTTCTTTCACCCCCACTTGAAGTAGCACCAAAATTTTTAGGACACTTAAAGGATGGATGAAAAAACTCACCACAATTGTAGCACCTTCCTAAAAACATATTAGAAACTCTTCCTTGATCTGCATATCTACCCCTAAAACATGTTCTTCCACCTCTCCATCCACCTCTAGACTCAACCACTTGTTCTTTACCTTTACCAGCATCTTCTTGGTCTTCATTGGATTGTTTTTAAGAAGAAAAAGTTCCTTTGCCTCTAGAAGTACTGCCTCTCCCTCTTGTTGTCTTCTTTTGTCTCCTTTACACTTTCTCTTCTTCCCTTATAGCCATTTGAAAACATTCTTCTACTATTTTTCCTGTCATCAAATTGATTTCATCTTGAATGTTATACCTTAGTCCATTAAGATATCTTTCCACTCTTTCTTCCTCATCTTCCTCATGTTTTTTCCTTATACTTAACCTATAGAACTATGTTGGCTCTTTTAAATACCAACCAAATCTTGAAGGCAGCCTATGGATTTTCAAATTCCAATAATTGATGACCTAAAAGGGGTTGGCCAATGAATGAGAGAAATCAATTCAACTTTCCTCCTAAACTTTAGGCTTTGCAAAACCCAAGAGGGTGATTCTACAATGCACTCACAATATTCCTTCAAAAGATTTCCATGTACATTGCACATTAAGCAGATACATTCTCATATTAATGACTCTACAAGTGACAAGTTGCAAAGAATTGGAAAATCCTTCACACCACTATGACTTAGAGTAGAGAATGGAAAATTGGAATGAAACCCATAAAAATGATCACCATATTGAAGATGAATTTAATTAATTGAATGGTTCTTTGACATGATCCAACTGACTCGATAAATTTGGAATTACTCAACATATAGAATCAGTGCATTATTCTAGGGTGACAGAGTCAAATTCACAACATATTGTAATGCAATAACTAAAGCATTCGATATTTATAGAACATTAAGGATTTGCATTGAAAATTCATAACTTAGAATTTCCATACAAAACATACTTAAAATATCCTATGAATTAACTCATAAACCAATGATTGCACTAAAGCATTTTAATCAACTACTTGAATTGAAGCAACAATGCAAACACACATCCAACCACATGAATTGGAGACCAATGAGACAATCCTTGACTATTTCATTGCTGATTTATGAACATATACATAGGAGACAATTTGTATGAAATTTTCCATTATTGATTCTCAAATGCTATATTTGATGCAAAACATTTAAGCTAACTATGAATAGAGACTCATACCCTAAGACTCAACAAGTAATTCTATATCCATTATATGCTTGTATTCATAAAACTTTTCTATGATTATCCGAGATCAACCAATACTTCAAAGACCCCTGCACAACAACCTTGAAATCCCTTTTATATGATCAAGGAAGAAAACAAGCATCGAGCTATTGGAAAATTACATTTCATTTCAAGATAAATTTCAGTTTCATTTCTACCCCTAGGCAGTTATATTTGCACCTTGAAGAAATGGGGGGAAAACACAAAAGGAAAAAAATGTGTAAAAGCTTTTGGAGCTCATATCCTCATTGTTCAAGAATTGCACGTCACCATCCATTTGAAAAAAAGGTGCAAAGCATGAGAAAAGAGGAAAACAAAATAAAAGGAAAGGATTGGCTATGTTACCACGTGCACCTTCATATTGAGAGGATATAGATTTCCCTTACCCAATTGTTTCAAAGGTTGGACCTTGGTGTATGACAAAATCCTCCAAAGCTTGCTTGCACCAAACCTCAAGAAGACACTTCACTACCTTCACCAAGAGCCTAGCAATGATCTAAGCTCTGTACTGACTTGGCTCAATAGCTGAACCTTGCTACAACTCTGTCCTAAGAGTTTCCAATTGTGCTTTAACTTTAGAGGATCCAACACCTTGTTTGAAACTACTAATCTCCTCGATACACCTAGAAGAGTCTAGATGCTATTTTCAACTCCATGCTTGAGTTACCTGCAGGGGAGTTAGGGACATTGTTTTGATGCATTTGGTAACCATTTGAAGCCATCTTGAAGGTTCCTTATTAATCCTTCCTACCGATTTCAAAAAAATTGCCTCTTGGAGGGTCTATCCCTTGTAGCCCTTACCAGTCCGTATTTTGAATTTTTCTCTTTTATTTGACAAACAACCTGCCAAACAAAATATACTTTTAGATACCCTTTTCAGGGTTTTAAATCTTCCAACCGGTCTCTGGCTGCCAGCTAGTCCGTACAGGTGGTTCCCACACCCTTGGAGTGGAGGCCTAATTGCCCTCAAGACTAGGGTTTCACTGTCCTTTCACCTATTTCTTGCTCAAAAGGATGGTTCAAGCTTTCAACTCCTTAGTACCTTTGTGTTAGACCTTATTCCACCTGGAAGTGTACGATTTCCATACAGTTGTACCCTTCCCCTGCCTATATACTCAATTTCTTTCTTCCAAACTCCTAGCCGGGTGTCTTAGGCTCGCCTAGGGTTTGGTGATACCAGCTTTTGCTTTGCTTCCAAAGGTTCCTACCACCAAATATTTACAAATGCATGGCTCCCTTACCATTTCCATTGACCTCAGGAAAGTTCCACGTGCCAACTTCATGGGGGAGCCATTTCTTAGTTGACTGCTCACAACTAAATTTGAAAACCCTCTAAATTATGATTCTAAGGATTCAAATTTAAAGACTCTACACTACGGCACTTGTATATACAAAGGAAACAGACTCAAAACTATCCTAATAACATGAATGCAGTGTCAGATCTGTGTATTCAACGCCTATTATAACACTGTTGCAAAACACAGTGGAATTTCTGGAAAACACACTGTGACGCTGAACTATGAACTTAGAACAATAGATATGTACTAAATAACTTGAATTCCGGATGAAACCTGTTCTACAACACCTAACAACTAGAAACACAATATTAAATCCACAAGTTCAATGCCTTCAAGTTCCCTATTATTCAAAAGTCACGGGCATTTCCAGAAAATGCAGATTTTAACTATGCTTTGCAATACAAAACTCAACCACACTGCTAATATTATTATTCAAGAACTATTTACAACAGTAAAGAGCTAGAATGTCTTAAATAAACACTGTTTCCATGCCAAATAGATGCACATAGGTCGAATACATCTCTTTCTGAAAACACACGGGATTTACAAAACAGAAAAAAATCAGAAAATCTGCTCACTGTTTTTCATTCATGCTCACACTAACTGATTACAATGACTGACTACCACTTGTTACCAACCATTCTCCTTAACTTCGCATCTTTTTCCACCATGTAAGAGAGAATTTCTCACGCCCATATCCCTGACTTTTAGGGAATCCTAAGTTCACTAACAGTTACATACAATCAAGCCATATTGCCATGCAACCATGCAATATTCTTGCCACCTCGCCATAATCCTTCTTTTTAGGATCTCCCACTCATTGATTTCGAATAGCCATCATCTAAACTGCCCTTGGCATCTTCAAATAACGAAGGTATGGTTATAACAAGTTTAAAACTCTAGTTCCTTACATTTGCTGACTTTAAGTTAAACAAAACAGAATTTAACACTAATAATAACTAATAAAAGTTTTAGTCCTAGTGACTAGTTATCCCACACAAATATAAGACCTATTAAACACAAAACAAACATAACATGCTGACTTGGCCAAGGTCAGTACAAGCCAAAACTTTCAAAACCAAAATTTGTGCAAATTAATTTGGAGTTTGGCCTTGGTGCTCCTGCACCATCCTCCCCAAAACAGAAAATTCAATCCATCCTTGGATTGAGTAGGTTAGGATCAATACCTAACTTCTTGAATTCTGCCTCCCTGATCCATACTGCATCTGTATCAGGTTGTCCATGCCTTTTTATCAGATGTTCTTTATATTCCTTGTTCCTAGTCTTCTGGTAGATCCTTGTGTCCAAGATTTGATCAGCTTGATTGACTGTGACAGGGGGCAGTTTGAGGGCTTCAACATCTTGATTGACTTCATGGAGTGTCTGATCCAAATGTTGGGGTGGTCCTTTGTAATGCATCAGATCTGCAACATTAAAAACAGGGGACAGTCCACTGTCATCAGGCAATTGAACTTTGAATGCATTGTTACCATACTTCTCCAAGATAGGACAGGGACCTATCCTCTTCATTTGCAGCTTGTGAGGGACTCCCTTCTGCAACCTGGCCTTGTTCAAATGTACCATGACTAAGTCACCAACATTAAACTGGACTTCTCTTCTATGCTCATCCACCTTAGCCTTATGCTTCATGGTATTTTCTGCCAAGGTCTTTCGGACTGTCTCATGAATTTCCTGCATTGCACAAGCAAAATCATCTGCATAACCACTTCCTTTCACTCCATCCTTCAGCTCTCTCAGCTCATAAACACCTCTAGGGTGCAGTCCATAAACAATCTCAAAGGGGCTCTTTCTTGTTGACCTGTTGACTGTATCATTATAAGCATACTCAACCTGCCCAATAATCTGATCCCATTGTTGACCATACTCCTTGGTCAAGCATCTAAGAAGGTTTCCAAGTGTCCTATTCACCACTTCGGTCTGACCATCAGTTTGGGGATGGTATGCAGATCCAAAGGACAGATTGGTGCCCATTCTCTGCCAAAGTGTCTTCCAAAAGTGGCTCATAAATTTAGTATCCCTGTCTGATACAATGCTGATTGGCAAACCATGAATCCTAACTATTTCCTTGAAGAAAAGTGAGGCTATTTGACTGGCATCATTGGTTGTTTTGCAGGGTATAAAGTGAGCCATTTTGTTGAATCTATCAACCACAACATAAACACTATCCATTCCTTGCCTTGTCTTGGGTAAACCAACTACAAAGTCCATGCTTAAGCATTCCCATGGCCTAGAAGGGATTGGTAGTGGCTGGTATAAGCCTGCATTTGAAGAAGTGCCTTTTGCTTTTTGACACACTACACAACTCTCTACATATTTTCTGACATCTAAGTTCATCTTAGGCCAAAAATAAAACCTTTGGACTAGCTCTTGAGTTTTGGTGATCCCAAAATGACCACTCAATGCACCATTATGCTTCTCTTGAATTAAGTTCTCCCTAATAGACCCTCTAGGAACACAAAGCTGATTCCCTTTGAACAAAAAATCACTTTGCAATGTGTATTCAGCATACTTGCTATGAAAATGATTCTTAAACTCAAGGCATACCTTATAAATTTCTGCAAAGTCTTCATCATCTGCATATAGATCCTTGAAGTGATCTATTCCCATGCTCTTCAATTGGATTTCTTGGATGGTAAGAACTCTCCTGCTCAATGCATCAGCAACTTTGTTGAGAGCTCCCTTCTTGTGCTTAATGTTGAAGGTGTAGGCTTGCAAGTACTCCACCCATTTCATGTGCCTATGACTCAACTTCTCTTGTGAATTCAGAAAACTGAGTGCTTGATTGTCTGAGTACACAATGAACTCCTTGGGAAGCAAGTAGTGCCTCCACTTCCTTAGTGCTTGGACCAATGCATACATTTCAAGGTCATAAGAAGAGTACTTCTTCTTGGCTTCACTTAGCTTCTCAGAATGAAAAGCCACCGGTCTGCCCTCTTGGCTGAGAACAGCTCCAATTGCTACATTACTGGCATCACACTCAATTGTAAATAGTTTCTCAAAACTTGGCAACACCAAAACAGGTTGAGTAGCTACCTTTTCCTTCAGCAACTCAAAACTCTTGTTAGCTTGTTCATTCCACACAAACTTAGTTTTCATGCCTCCTTTAATGGTATCCAACATAGGAGCACAAATTGCACTAAATTGTTTGATGAATTTCCTATAGTACTGAGCAAGACCATGGAAGCTTCTTACCTCTGTTGCTGTCTTGGGAGTAGGCCAATTAAGAATGGCTTCTACCTTGCTGCTGTCCATCTTCAAATTGCCATGTGATAACACAAAACCAAGGTACACCAGCTCCGTTTTGATGAACTCACACTTTTCCAGGTTAATCTTCAGCTTCTCCTCCTGTAGCTTCTTGAAAACTATCTCAATGTGTTGGAGGTGCTCTTCTCTAGTTCTGCTATAAATTAGTATATCATCAAGATACACTACTACAAACTTGCCAATGTAGTCCTGGAGAATTTCATTCACGAGTCTCATGAATGTGGAGGGGGCATTAGACAAGCCAAATGGCATTACTAGCCACTCATAAAGACCCTCATTGGTTTTGAAGGCTGTTTTCCATTCATCACCCTCATGTATTCTAATTTGGTGGTAACCACTCTTTAAATCTATCTTGGTATAGTACCTAGCTTCACCTAGACAATCCATGAGATCTTCAATCCTAGGGATAGGAAATAGATACCTGATGGTTATCTTGTTTATTGCCCTGGAATCAGTACAAAGCCTCCATTCTCCTCCTTTCTTGGGTGCTAAGACGGTGGGTACTGCACAAGGACTAATGCTTTTCCTAATGAGACCTTGATCAAGCAATTCTTGAATCTGCCTGGCTATCTCCTCATTCTGTTGAGGTGTCATCTTGTAGGCTGCTTTGTTTGGAAGGGTGGCTCCTGGTATCAAGTCTATCCTATGACTTATGGCTCTTTTAGGAGGTAAAGTTGCTGGTTGACCACTACTTACTATGTTCTCATAGGTCTGCAACAAATCTTGAATCTCCTTTGGTAGTTCTTTCTTTTCAGCTGTATTTTCTTTGCTTGCCTCTCTTGGCTTGATCATGATTGCATAGCCGACTCCTTCTCCTTCTTCTAATGCCTTTAAGAACTCTTTTTCACCAGTTATCAGCAACTTAGAACCTGCTGTTTGCATCTCATTGTCTTCCAACAAAGATTGAATCTTGTATGTGACATTGTCCTTCTTGAAGGTGTATGAATTCTTGGCTCCATCATGCACAGCTTGACGGTCAAATTGCCATGGCCTACCTAGGAGCAAGTGGCATGCATCCATAGGTAAAACATCACACAAAACTTTGTCTTTGTACTTGCCAATTGAAAACTCCACCCATGCTTGTTCATTTACCAAGACATGATGACCCTTGTTGAGCCATGTAACCTTGTAAGGATTACTGTGAGATATCCTTGCTAATTTCAGTTTGCTGACTGCCTCTTCTGACACAATATTGTCAGTAGAACCTGAATCTATAATCACCTTGCACACTTTCCCCATCATCTTGCATTTTATCCTAAACAAAGATCTTCTTTGGCTTGGTTCCTCTTTGACTGGTTCTTTGATCAGTGTCCTCATCATGAGATTCTCACCTTCCTCTGAGTTCAAAGGTATTTCTGATTGCTTGTTTGCTGCAACTGTTTCATCTTGGATTAGATGGGTTCTCTTATCTCCTCCATGGGAAGTGCTTCCTTTCTCAGGACATCTATAGGCTGGGTGTCCCAACTGATTGCAATGATAGCATTTCATGTTGGTGAAGTAACTACCCCTTCCTTGTCCACCACTTCTTCCTCTAGGGCTGAAACCTCTTCCTCTACCACCTCTACTGGAGCTTCCTTCTTGCTGATCAGAAAATCTGACTTCTCCTTGAGCTCTTGATTCTGAGCTTCTTCCACTATAGCTTCCTCTTTGTCCTCTGCTGTCTTTGCCTTTACCTCTACCTTTAGGGTTCTGTTCTTGTTTCTTTTTGCCTTTCTCCTCTATTTTCAAAGCCATTTGATAGCATTGGCGGACTGTTTTGAAGTTTACCAAACTCATATCTTCCTGAATAGACCACTTGAGTCCATTTAGGTACCTTGCTAACCTAATGCTTTCATCCTCAACCACTTTTGTTCTAAGGCACAATTTCTGAAACTCCTCTGTATATGTTTGGACATCCATGTCCTTTTGCCTCAGATTGTGTCTCCTCCTATGCAACTGGACTTCATAATCATTTGGGAGATAAGTTTGCCTTATCTTGGTCACCATTCCTTTCCATGAAACTATGGGACCTTTGCCTTCCTTCTCTCTTTCAGATTGCACAAACTTCCACCATGTGAGAGCTGCTCCTCTCAACCTTGACTTGGCTACCTTTACCTTTTGAGCCTCTGTAATGCCATCACATTCAAAGTGACTCTCAATACTCTCAATCCAATCTACTACTGAATCTGGATCCATTTGCCCACTGAAAAGTGGCACACCATCCAATGCTTTTCCGCTCAAGGCCCGCAATGCCTTCAAGAATGGTTCCTCTGCAAGAACAGGATCAGGCTTTGGAGCTTCCTCCTCCAATTCCACCTCTTTTTCCTTGGCTTCCTGCTCTTCCTTCTTCTTTATCTTGTCCTTCATAGTGTCTGTTGTTTCTTGGAATTCATCTAGGAGTTTCTCCATCTGAGATATCCTTTCTCTGAGCAACCGGTTATCTTCCTCTTGCTCTTCTACCTTCTTTGCTAACTCTGCATTTGTCACCATGGTTCCTTCCTCTGGTGTATTCTCTCCTATTGACTCAGTGGATTGGCTCATTAATCACAAGCCTTCAAATCTAACTCTTTCTCTGATACCAATATGGTGTATGACAAAATCCTCCAAAGCTTGCTTGCACCAAACCTCAAGAAGACACTTCACTGCCTTCACCAAGAGCCTAGCAATGATCTAAGCTCTGTACTGACTTGGCTCAATAGCTGAACCTTGCTACAACTCTATCCTAAGAGTTTCCAATTGTGCTTTAACTTTAGAGGATCCAACACCTTGTTTGAAACTACTAATCTCCTCGATACACCTAGAAGAGTCTAGATGCTATTTTCAACTCCATGCTTGAGTTACCTGCAGGGGAGTTAGGGACATTGTTTTAATGCATTTGGTAACCATTTGAAGCCATCTTGAAGGTTCCTTATTAATCCTTCCTACCGATTTCAAAAAAATTGCCTCTTGGAGGGTCTATCCCTTGTAGCCCTTACCAGTCCGTATTTTGAATTTTTCTCTTTTATTTGACAAACAACCTGCCAAACAAAATATACTTTTAGATACCCTTTTCAGGGTTTTAAATCTTCCAACCGGTCTCTGGCTGCCAGCTAGTCCGTACAGGTGGTTCCCACACCCTTGGAGTGGAGGCCTAATTGCCCTCAAGACTAGGGTTTCACTGTCCTTTCACCTATTTCTTGCTCAAAAGGATGGTTCAAGCTTTCAACTCCTTAGTACCTTTGTGTTAGACCTTATTCCACCTGGAAGTGTACGATTTCCATACAGTTGTACCCTTCCCCTGCCTATATACTCAATTTCTTTCTTCCAAACTCCTAGCCGGGTGTCTTAGGCTCGCCTAGGGTTTGGTGATACCAGCTTTTGCTTTGCTTCCAAAGGTTCCTACCACCAAATATTTACAAATGCATGGCTCCCTTACCATTTCCATTGACCTCAGGAAAGTTCCACGTGCCAACTTCATGGGGGAGCCATTTCTTAGTTGACTGCTCACAACTAAATTTGAAAACCCTCTAAATTATGATTCTAAGGATTCAAATTTAAAGACTCTACACTACGGCACTTGTATATACAAAGGAAACAGACTCAAAACTATCCTAATAACATGAATGCAGTGTCAGATCTGTGTATTCAACGCCTATTATAACACTGTTGCAAAACACAGTGGAATTTCTGGAAAACACACTGTGACGCTGAACTATGAACTTAGAACAATAGATATGTACTAAATAACTTGAATTCTGGATGAAACCTGTTCTACAACACCTAACAACTAGAAACACAATATTAAATCCACAAGTTCAATGCCTTCAAGTTCCCTATTATTCAAAAGTCACGGGCATTTCCAGAAAATGCAGATTTTAACTATGCTTTGCAATACAAAACTCAACCACACTGCTAATATTATTATTCAAGAACTATTTACAACAGTAAAGAGCTAGAATGTCTTAAATAAACACTATTTCCACGCCAAATAGATGCACATAGGTCGAATACATCTCTTTCTGAAAACACACGGGATTTACAAAACAGAAAAAAATCAGAAAATCTGCTCACTGTTTTTCATTCATGCTCACACTAACTGATTACAATGACTGACTACCACTTGTTACCAACCATTCTCCTTAACTTCGCATCTTTTTCCACCATGTAAGAGAGAATTTCTCACGCCCATATCCCTGACTTTTAGGGAATCCTAAGTTCACTAACAGTTACATACAATCAAGCCATATTGCCATGCAACCATGCAATATTCTTGCCACCTCGCCATAATCCTTCTTTTTAGGATCTCCCACTCATTGATTTCGAATAGCCATCATCTAAACTGCCCTTGGCATCTTCAAATAATGAAGGTATGGTTATAACAAGTTTAAAACTCTAGTTCCTTACATTTGCTGACTTTAAGTTAAACAAAACAGAATTTAACACTAATAATAACTAATAAAAGTTTTAGTCCTAGTGACTAGTTATCCCACACAAATATAAGACCTATTAAACACAAAACAAACATAACATGCTGACTTGGCCAAGGTCAGTACAAGCCAAAACTTTCAAAACCAAAATTTGTGCAAATTAATTTGGAGTTTGGCCTTGGTGCTCCTGCACCAGACCTGTACTATACTCGGCCATATTCTATATTCCTCTTGCCACCTTCATGGCTTACTAAACATATTTTTCTAGCCACTCTTTATATTCATCCTTAGTGAGCCAATCAATGTCAAGCAATTTCTGCACCTTTGTATTGTATGCATTGCACCTCGTATCAATTAACACTTTGGCCTCTCACAAAGGTTTCCATGTCTACTTGAATTCTAATCAAAGTATCAATAACACCATTTAGGAAAGTTATGTCTAATTTTTCATCAACATAATGTATTTGTGGACCTGTAGCCATTTGATGCTTGAAGAATTCTCTCCATGGTGCATACTCCATAAGTGTTCCATCTTCATTAAGGATCTTGGGCATACCACGTTCCTCCATACTCCTAAAGGCCTTGATTTTACCTTGTAGCTATGCTCAAATTCATTCATGAGAACCTGTGATCTCACCAATCATCTCAATTCCCCTTATGATAGCTGGGAGATTTGTCGGAGCTTCAAGGTCATCCTTTATCTTTGCTTGTATTTCCTTTAAACTATTCAATCTACTGCTCCATTTATTCCATGTGTTTTGGAAAACCTCCTGAACATGTTGGAACCTTTCAAAAGCCTCATGTATACACTTATATGTTAACCATGCATCTTCAACTTTAAAGGCTTCCTTTGTCAATATATGGCCTAAGATCTCATCAGCCATACCCTTTGTGATCTTATTCATATCCTCCTGGAGATTAATATTTTTAGACTTAGCTATCTAGAGTTCATTCTACATGGCAATAATTTTTGCTTTGAAGGTTTCCTTTTCCTGTGATGAGGTACTAGCTAGAGAAGTAGGTAGAGTCTTCTAACCTACACTAACTATAGTAGCCTTTAACTTATTGTATTCCTCAACCAATTTTTTATGCTTTTCCAACAACTTCATGTACCTGACCTGGGGAATCTCTATAGTGTCCACACTCAACATGGTTGTATGCATTGTTAATCTTGCAGGTTGTGGGGTTGTCATCTTTGAAGCCCTACCTATGATCAAGTCTCCTGAGAGGCCATTCATTGCTCTACTGAGTCTACATCTTCCTAAATCTAGCATCAATTACCAAATAGCCAATGCATGTAGGCTAGGACTAAACCCTGAACCAAAAGTATTGTCATCAAAAGCTTCTTCTAACACCACAACACTTGGGTCATTTTTTATTGCATCCAGGGAAATTATTGATGACAAGATCTATCCAGGCATTACAAGCTCCATCCAGACATTACCATCATTCCACTATCTTTAAATAATCTCCTAGCTTCCACAAGATTCATTTCTACAATCTCCTGAATAATTCCCTCTTCAGTTTTCTTTCTAACTTCCTCTAGTTGAGAAGGGTCCAATCCCTCCTGGGCCTTCTATATCCTATCATTTATTTCTTGTGCCTTGAGTTCAACCACATATTCCCTAAATTCTCTTGTTGTCACAAAAGAGTCATCTTCTAGAAACTTAGCACAAGCTAGTACCCTTGCATCATTATCTTAGATTTCATCATATTCCCAAGGTACTAGCCTATCATCTAGGACAAAAGGTTCCATTACATCCCCTATATTAGGGTGTGAAAACTCATATTTTGTTCCTTGTTCAACAAGTGTTGATTCAGTGGATGGTTGTTGCACATTTCCCTTAGCACCTCATGCTTCATCAACATTCTTAGTAGGAAACTCCATAGGAGGATTATCTCCTATATCCACTGGTTGTTGCTCTTCTTCTGGTGTGAGCTCTTTTGGTTGACCGCCAAATTTTATTAAATGCTCTTGTAGAGCCCTTTGAGCTAATTGTTTAGCTTGTTCCACTTTCTCCAAAAAGTTTCCATCCATGAAATCACTGAGGACCAATTCCATCCTTTTATATTTGTCATTGATATGTTTATAAGGAATCTCATAGTAATAATTCATAGTAGAAGCCTTATACTCAACCTCAACAATCTTCATCCATATCTCTTCCCTATCTTAGACAATATTAGGTGTTATAAAATTCCTTATTACATCTTCTCTGAAGTAAAATGCATGAATTCCATATCTTGAGATTGACCTCTTTATCTTTTCTCTATTGATATGTCCTTCTAGGTCAAGCTTTCTAGTAGAGGCTACTTCCATTCTCAGGTTACTAACAATTATACCAAATACCTCATATGCTTCCTTTGTCGATACAACAAAATGATCAAAAGAGAAATTTGATGCAATAATGGAGGCCTTTTGGTACAACCTAAAGTTTTCTGCATCACAGTGGTCCATTTTCCACATTATCTCAATGAAGGCCAACCTATCAGAGACAAACTAGGGTAAAAAATGTGGTGCGATAGGAGTTCCATAGCATCTAATGACTGTGCAATCATTGTATAAATACCAATCTCCCCAATTGCATTCATAGTTTGGATCATCACCAAATTCCTTTAGCCTCAACAATGCTTGAATTGTTTTGGAAATCCTTTCAGTGGGTGCAACACCCATTTATGCCAAAGTGGTGTGTTTTATGATGTTACAAAATGCAGCATAATTTGAGTTTGAGCAATGTAGATCCCAAATGTGTGTCCATATTTGAATAGGTAACTTATCATTCCTTTCATCCACTTGCCTTAGTTTCATGGCCTTACCAAAGAATTTATGTCCATGATATAATATCATATGCATCAATAATGAATAGTGCTTGAATGTTAATGGCATTCTCCTCTCCTTTAACCTCACCCGATCATAGTGTAACTGCTCTACAACTCTGTGGGCATAATCAAACCATGGGTGCTTGTTTCTATGTTGAATATCCAGAATTATGAACAACAAGGGTGAGGTTATCCTTCCATCACACCTCACTCCAAGCACTTGACAGAACATATAATATGTGTATTTGAAGTAATCTACAAACTCTTCATAGTCCAATGGTTCAACATATTTGAGTGCAAATGTAGTGCCCCTTTCACGTTTTTGTCTTGGTATTTCACCTTTCCAGAGTGCTACTTTATGTTTGGAATATTCTTGCTGCAATTTCTCAAAATTAATCTTTTTAGTGGTTTGTAAGCACCGTGTTTATATCATCATATATGTCTAAAAAATGTAGCATCAAGTCCACCTCAATAAAAACATTGGGGACGACCAGTTTTCCTAAATCATAACACCAGACATTTTTACTAGGAAGTCGTGCATCTCTTCTTGTAAACGCATATAGGAACAATTCCCATCCAGTCTCTAGCACATCAATATCATCAATTCCCTCTGCAAGGTCCTTGAAATTGGTGGTTATAATCCCTTCCCCTGTAGCCTTCCTACCACTTGCCTTGTCTGGCGGTTGGAATTTATCCATAAAGCATGTATAATCCTTAGGTTGTCTTTTTTTCTTCTTAATGACTTCGGATGTTTGAGGGGGGTCATGGGGGACCTTATAAATTTTGCTTCTTGGGTATAGGTTTTGATGATGATGACTTACCAGGTTGGCTCATTTTAGCTTCTTCAGGGTTTTACTTAGTTCAAAATTAAAATAGGTTTGGGATTAATACCCTATTTTTAGCAGCTCAAACTTGAATTCAAATGTGATTTTACCCAATTAAGAAACTTTACTAACTCAAGAGAAACCAAAAACCCTAAATAATTCCTAGAATTAACTCACACATCCTTTGGTTTAGCACACTAGTTCTTACAAAGTAGTAAAAGAAACCAGTGGGAGATTTATGGCAACTTACCCAAGAAAAAAATTCCTACAACTCCTTCAGCTTCAGTTCTAGTTACTTTGAATTCTCCTTCAACTCCTCAGATGTTTAACTGAGATGAAAATGTAAATTGTAAACCCTTTTCATTGAATTTAGTTGAGTACATATACCATTAATGGTGCATGAATGCTTGCACGAGTGAACAATTACATCTTAGGTTGGCCATTCCTGTTTGAATTCAAACAATCGATGCACTCAGATGAGAAACTCATCCAATGAATCACATTATTTCCAAATTTCCACGAGGCCCTACTAGTGATTTGATGTGTACTCGATGAGCTAGGAAACTACCATGCATAATTCCCCACCTTTCATGAGTATCTCTCTTTGCGTATTTCCTTTCAACATTGGGATTTGATCACGTGATGGCTAGAAGGCCATCGATAAAATATCAACCCTTGATCATGATTGTAAAGAAGATCTCGACTAAAGATATAAGTTGCATCGCTCATCGCATGCCCAAGGTTCATTAATCAATCCCAAATTATGATAGAACATAGTTGTGCGATGGGAAGATACTTTTCCCATCGGTGGTCGTGGGTTCTCTTTAGAAAAGCATAATGTAACTAGTGATAGTACAAGGGCCAGTGATGGGTCAAGACCTTAACCACATCGCTCATTATAGGTTACCCTCTTAAAATTACAACAAAACATGCGACGAGTGATGAACCAAGGCTGAAGGATAGACATGACATCGCTCATCATGGGTTAGAAGAAATGTTTCATGAAACAACACGCGATGGGACAATGGATAGTGAGCGACAAGCTTAGACAATACTAGGCCTGATGGTAACCAAGGAATTGGGGCTGGTTGAAAAATGATAATAAAGACCGCGAGAAGGCACTTAAGTGACAAGTAAACTGGTTCATCCAGTCAATGAGAGAACATAAAATGGATGATAATCAAGGGTAACAAGATACATACAAATCTTAAACCTGAAACCCTAATTCCAGAAGATATAAGTGACCAGTGACACAACCATGAAATCAATGGAGCCCTAAAAAATTTATGGGTTCCACCAGTGGCTCTGACTGGGGATGTATGCCCCCTATTGGCATAGTAAGATCTCATATCTCCAGTTGAGCAGACCAAGCATACAAGGATCAAAAGAGAAACCAGGAGCTTGTCTAGACTAGACAAGCAGATGCAATAGAAAGGAAACAAACCAAACCTATTTACAAAAAATTATAGGACTGTACATTGTACACAGAATAGATCCTATTTCAGGAGAAATAGGGTTTCAATAATTTTCCATGTACTGGAAGTTTGAGAACCTCACCTATTAGATACTGTAGGAAATATGTGTCTTTGCCATGTAAGTTAGAAATTAAGTAGGGACCTAGCCATAGAGGATCAAACTTCTCATTTTGACCTTTATCCTCCATCCTGGCATTCCACATTAGAACCATACTTCTCAACTCAAACTTTCTTTCAATAGCTCTTTTGTCACACAGGTGCTTCACTTGCAGTTGCATCCTCTAGTATCTTTTGTGGGCTTCTCTCCTTGTTTCATCAAGTTCAATAAAATTATTCATTCTCTGCTGCATCTCATCACAAATATCACTATCATACTCTTGTACAAACTTGTACATTTTGATCAGATTGTTATGTGGTATTCTAGCTTCAACCCCATACACCAAATTGAAAGGGGACTATCAAATTACTTTCTTCATAGTTGTCCTGTTAGCCCACAGTACAAGATGTAGCTTCGAATCCCAACCCTTCTTATTTTTCTCAATCACCTACTTAATAATCTTCATGAGGCTCTTATTGCTAGACTCATCTTGCCCATTCCCTTAGGCATGGTATGGGGATGAATATGATATGTTTATGCCATGCAGGTTACAAAAATCAAGGAATTCCTCAGACCTGAAACATATAGCATTATCAGACACAATTATTTTAGGGACACCGATCCTGCTCAAAATATTTTCAATCAGAAAATCAACGACAACTTTACTAGTTTCCTTCCTGGTAGGAATGGCTTCAACCCACTTTGTGAAATAATTGGTTGCTACTGGAATCCAATCATGTACTCCATTGGATTTTATAGACATCTCACCTATGAAATCGATGCCCCATTACTAAAAAGGGGTGTGTACTAAAATTGGTTTGAGGGGTAAGTTTCCTGAGAATTTTAACTTACTAGTAAATCTTTGGCATGCATCACATTTCTTAACAAATCTATGTGCATCTTTGAAAACAGTCAGCCACCGAAAACCTACTTTTAATATCTTATGGGCATTAGTCTTGGCCGTGTAATAGCCTCCACAAGCACCTTTGTGCATCTCAATCAATAGATCTTCTACTTGGTCACCATCCACACATATGAGAAGTACACCCTCTAGGATTCTCCACCAGAGTTCACCGTCAATGATGACATACCTAATCACCTACAATTTTAAAGTTCTCTTCTCATTGTTAGGCATGCCATCAGGGCATTGCATGGTCTGTAGGTACTCAACTATCCTTTAGTACCAACCACATGTCTGCATATCATAGATGGGAGCAATGTTTTCTTGTTCAACTTCATTAATTTGGTTTTCCTCCAAATTAGTTTCAACCATGAGCATGGCTAAACCTTGGCCCCATACCAGTTTCGTAAGTTGGACATCTATGTTGAATTCTTGGATTTTATTAGTCCATCTACATCTCCAACCTGTAGTTTCTTGTTGGGTGAAGATGTCCTTTACTGCGGCTATTGGGACATAGGCCACAACTGTAGCCCCAATCAAATATGTTCTAAAATTTATAACAACCTCAACTAAGGGATAAGCTTGCTTCTCAGTGGCATCATACTTGATTTCAACTGCTTGCAAAGAATTGTTGAAAAAGGAAATTGGTTGTTCAAAGCCTTCATCATTCTTCTATAACAACACTCCCACTACAGTATGGAAAGAGGAAAATGTAAACAATTGGAATGACTTAGAATAATCTGGAGTCTTCACGATGGGTGCAACTTTAATGGCATCCTTGATGACTTGGAAAGCTTTGAGAGGCTCATCTGACCATACCACCTTCTCTCCTTTCTTGAGCATTTTTGAAATAGGTCTAACAGTTTCTGTAAAATTAGTCACAAATCTCCTTAGAAAGTTTATTTTCCCAAAGAAGGACTAAATACCTTTAACGTTCTTGGGAGGTGTAATTTTATCTATTGCCATGACCCATTTAGGGTCAATCTTGATACCATTTTTTGAGACAATGTGCCCAAGTAATTTACCTTCCTTGACTCCAAAGGAACACTTCTTGGGGTTCAAAGAAATACCATATTCCAGGGCTCTAATGAAAATTTTCTCAAGGTGTGAATAGTGATCCTCCTCCCTTTTACTATGAACAGTAAGGTCATCTTGGTAGATAGCAAGAAACAAATCTATGAAATTTGCAAAAGCCACATCCATGGATCTTTGAAAAGTGGCACCAACATTGATAAGGCTGAAAGGAATGCTCACATAAACATAAGTCCCCCATGGTGTGGTAAATGTTGTTTTGTACTACTCTGATTCCCTCATCATAACTTGGTTATAACCTAAAAATCTATCCATAATAGAAAGAAGTTCACAACTTGTTATCTTTTGTAACATTGCTTCCATGTTAGGTAAGGGGTAATTATCTTTTAGGGATGCAACATTAAGGTTCCTAAAATCCACACAAAGTCTTATGTCACTATTCTTTTTTCTAACTTGAACTGGGTTAGACACCCATGCAGAATTCCTTATGGGTTTAATAATTCCTACATCACTCAGTTTAGTAAGCTCCTCTTGAATTTTGGGCCTCAAGGTAGTATTAATAGGTCTCTGTTTTTGCCTGAAAGGCTTTGTGTCAGGCTTCAATGGGATCTCATGCTAGAACATATCTTCTTTGTAGGCTTTCAGATCATCATAGGACCATGCAAATACATGTCTGTATTTCCTTAATAAGGCAATTAACATAGTCCTCACATGGGGCTTCATTTTTTTACCTATATAAACCTTTTTAGGAGTATTTATGTTCCCAAATTTATCTCCTCTAGGTCTTCTTTATGTGTAGATGCTTGGTTGTAATTTGACCTATCTGGGCCATCAAAGACCCTTTCTAGTGCAACTAGTCCCTTGGGAAGCTTATTTGTTTTCAACTGAATTATCTCATTCCCAAACAATGTCTCCCTTCCATCAACCTCCACCACATATGAACTAAAGTCAATCTCTTGACTCTCATATTTGTCAACACAATGCAAGAATCTCAAGATTTCATCATCATCATCGAACACTTGCCAATTGCAAATGTTGTCAGGTACTGCAGGTTGTTTTTGTACCTCTATTCTTGAGACAAAGTCACATCATCGAGCTTGACTACAATATTAGCCAATAAATCTACTCTGGCATTCTGTCCTCTCTATCCAATCTATTCCAAAGGCATCAAATGCCTCAATAGTATCCTAGACCTTATTCCTATATTGTCTCAACCTCTTGTCTTTAGTGACAAACCTAGACCTGACTTGGGAAACTACTAGCTCAAAATTTCCAAACACTTTTATAACAATTTTAGCCCATGTTTAGAAGCTAACTTCAAACCAAGTAATAAGGCCTCGTACTCAACAACATTATTGGTACATGCAAATTGTAGCAAAAAGGAGTACTTGAAAGTCTTACCTTGGGGAGAAATGGGAATGACCCCTAACCTTGAGTCCTCCTTGGAGCAGGATCCATCGAAATACATAGTCCATAGAGGATCTTCCTGTGGTCTTAGTAAAATCTGTTTAACAATTGGTGTAGGCTTAGCTTCTCCTTCTTCTTGCCTTAGCTCTTCCACATGAAAGGTATCTATGCCAGTGTCCACGAAGTTAATTATTGGGAGTTCCTCTGGCTCTTCAGCATGCTCAATCATATGTCAAAATCTTGATTCTCTACCAATTTTGACATCCTTCTGATCAATCGAGAATGTAGCAAATGAAAGATCACATTGCATACTTCCTCCCATGGAGGCACACCATTTCCTTGACAATAACATCCCATAAGTTGGTGGGATATCCACCACTGTAACACTCATGACCAACTCCTTTTTAGGGAATGCAACCAATATATATGGGACTTTATAAATTACCCCAATAATAGGGACCTCTCTAGAATACATAGCATAGCACTTGTCGGCAACACAAGTGCAGAAAATTGAGAGGGGGGAGTGAATCAGTTGTCACAAAAATTCAAAACTTATTAAACTTATTAACCTTATTCCCAAATATGATTAATAACCATGAAAGCATAAATCATCAACACATCATAAACACACATAACACCAAGATTTTTTTACGTGGAAACCCTGTTAGGGGAAAAACCACGGTGGAGGTCAGTCCACAGGATTATACCCTATTAAAAGTATAAAAAATAAAATGGGGAATGCACATGCATTCAGGCACACTACCTAGAGCTCATTTCTCAAATACAATAAGGCTTACTACCCAAAGGAAGACACACTATCTTACAAAAACATTTAGATTACATCTGCAGGATTTTGAACTGAGAAAATAACATCTGTGAATGCCTGATTATAGTTCTGATTAAGCACATGAACACTTCTTCACACTCTGCTCACTCTTCTTCACACTCTGCTTCTACCTTCGAATGATTAGGACATTATTCACACATATCATACACTTTCATACCTTCAAATGGAATAAACAATCACTTATATATATCCGAAATAAGAGATTACATTGCTACATGTCGGCTTTAACAAAATAATAAAATGAATACAAACTATCAGCCAAAAAAATTAAATATTATCAATGTGAATCAACCAAGGTTAGCCACAACATAGTGAAGACCCAAAATAAAATCCTCAACCATGAAAAACCTTCAAAAATTATTGCTCGAAGATAAACAACACACTACAATCACCTTGTAGGCCATGAACATGAAAAACATGAACACACAAGAGAAAATCATTAATTGCGAGCACAACCATCAATGCAGATGTGCAACATAGATAGAGAATGATCTAGAAACATCCAAAAACATCAAGAATCACTAGAGAAGCATCCAAAACAACTGATCTTACTAGAATCACAACATCTTCATTCAGGAACACCAACTGAAGCAACAAAAAATTGTCAAAACACAACTGCTCATAACTCGATCAAATCTTCATGAAGATCTTTGAAACTTGACATGGATAAACTAGATATACTAAAAAAAACCCTTTAATCCAAAAGCTCTTATCATCAATGTACTGGGCTAGCCAGCAAACTAAACTTCACTGCATCACTGACAACTTGCAACTTATTTCATTACAATTTTCTCAATATCCTTGACATATACAACCTTAAGTACATTAATGCCAATAGTGTTGACATCAATGAAAACCACATATCAACAACACAACCACAACATCCAACAATATGCCTCTTCGGCATTGATGGCAACACATGATGTGAAAAACATCATCAATGCAACTTCCTCTTAGCACTTTCTCCCCCTAAGGTTTTGACTCTTTTCTCCTCAACTCTTTCACATGACTCTACTCCCCACAAAGTTTTTCACATCACTCTTCTCCCCCTTTGACATCAATAAAAAAATATACACACAAGATTTGAACCACATATCTAAACATCTGACTAGTTCCCCTGAGTAGCAGCTATCACAACATCAATCTGGATCAAGATATGACTATGAAATGCATGGATTGATGTAAGTCAATGCATCTTAGTTCTGATTAGGAGGGGTAATCACCCCTAACTTCCCTCTGAGATACTCAAAAGTATCCTTAGGAAATGGCTTGGTAAAGATATCTTCAATTTTTTACTTAGTAGGCACATACTCCAATCTGACTTCCTTTTCACTCACCTTCTCTCTCAAAAAGTGAAATTTGATATATATAAATGCTTGGTCTTTCAATTCAACACCAGATTCTTAGAAATATTAATTACACTTGAATTATCATAGAATATAGCAATAATTTCATCATACACAACTCTGATATATTTCAACATCTGCTTCATCCACAATTCTTGAGTACAATTGTTAGTGACAACAATGTATTCTTCCTCTGCAGTAGATAAAGAAATGGCATTTTGCTTCTTACTTAACCATGAAATCAACTTCTTTCCCAAGAAAAATGCACCACCACTGGTACTTTTCTTGTCATTCACATCTCCTTCCCAATCAGCATCAGTAAAGGCACTCAAAGTAAGGTCATCATCTTTAGGATACCACAGGCCAAAATTAACTGTCCCCTTCAAGTATGTAAAAATTATCTTCACAACTATCGCATGAGATTCCTTAGGATTAGCTTAAAATATTGCAACAATACATACGACATTCATGATGTTAGGTCTAGTTTGTGTCAAATAGAGTAATCCGCCAATCATCGATTTGTATCTAGTCTGGTTTTCTTTCAGAGAATCATCATCTTGTGTCAACTTACATCCAGTCACCATGGGTGTACCAACTGGCTTTGAATCATCCATACCAAAAATCTTTAACAATTATTTCACATACTTGGACTGAGGATATAAAGATCCCTTTATCTAACTGAGTAATTTGTAATCCCAAAAATAATTTCATCTCTCCAATCATAGACATCTTAAATTCACTCTACATCTCACCAACAAACTTCATGCACAAACTATCATCTCCTCCAAAAATGATATCATCAACAAAAACTTCCACAATTAAATCTTTATCATTATCAATCTTAAGATACAAATTACTACCAGTAGTACCTTTTTTAAATCCAACCTTCAACAAATACTTGTACAATCTGGCATACCATGCTCTTGGGGCTTGCTTGAGCCCATACACTGCTTTCTTCAACTGACAAACCATATCTCCCTGATCAGTCAATTGAAATCCATCAGGTTTCTCAACATACACTTCTTCTTCCAATTCACCAATTAGAAATGCTAACTTGACATCCATTTGATAAGACTTGTAGTTTTTGTAAGTAGCATAAGCAAGAAATAGTCTCATAGCTTCAATCCTAGCAACAAGAGAAAAAGTTTCTTCAAAGTCAGTTCCTTCCATCTAAGAATATCCTTTACACACCAATCTTGCTTTGTTGCTAACTACTTATCCTTTCTCATTGAGTTTGTTTTTAAAGACCCATTTAGTTCCAATTAAATTTTTGTCCTTAGGTCTAGGAACAAGAATCCATGTATCATTCTTCTCAATCTGTTGTAGTTATTCTTTCATTGCTTGTACCCAATGTTCATCTTTGCATGCTTCATTCACACTATTAGGCTCAGTTTTTGAAATCAAATAGTATTTTTCTATAATCCTTCTCCTAGTGTGAACACATTTGTTCTTATCACCTATGATCTAATCTTCTGAATGATTTAATCTTACATAACTTGGAGTCTTAGGATGTTCTTGAACTTTAGGCTCTTGTAATCTTTCTTCTACACTTTCACTAGTTCCTCCTTCCTCTTGATTTTCTTGATTCACAAGAATGATCTAAACCTGATTTGAAATCTGAACATTGTTTCCTTTATTTGAACTATCATTCTTATCATCTGAATCATATCCACAGGTTCTATATGGTCTAGCTATGTCTTCATCAACCTTGACATTTTCACTTTCAACCATTTTCCTCAATCTCTTATTGTAGCACCGGTAGGCCTTGCTTTTAGTAGAATAACCATACCATAGCTCATAAGCGGTCTTACCAGTATCACCTTTGATTTGTACCCGGTTGAGAGTGTAAACAACAATACTCATAGCTTCTCTCTAGTAGATATGAGGAACATTTCCTTCCAACATCATAGTTCTAGCAACTTCTTCAATTGTCTTGTTCTTCCTTTCCACAACTCCATTTTGCTAAGGGGTCTGTAGTGCAGATAATTATCTCTTTATCCCATGTTCTTCAAAAAAATAATTAAACTCACCACAAGTGAATTCACCACCTCTATTTGAACTTAGACATTTAATCTTCAGACCTGTCTATGTCTCAACCATAGCCTTAAAGATCTTGAACTTCTCCAAAGCTTCAGATTTCTCCCTTAAGAAAGTAACCCACATCATTCTAGAATAATCATCAATATCTAACATGAAATACCTATATCCTTGTAAACTTATGATTCTAGAATGACCACACAAGTTAGTATGCACAAGCTCCAACAATTCATTTGAACAATGTTGTTTGCTCTGAAATGAAGTTCTAGTTTCCTTCCCTAATTAACATTCCTTGCATGTAGCATTAGTAGGTTTCATCAACTTAGGAAGATCTCTCACAACCTGAGTAGAACTTATCTTGATAATATTTTCAAAGTTAGCATGACATGTTCTCCTATGCCACAACCAACTTTCATCAACTTGAGCAATTAGACAACTTTTACTAGCAGCATTCAGGTGAAAGATATTACCTTTTGTTTTTGTACCTGATGCAATCACATTTCTGGAACTTCCCAATATTGTACACTTTCCATCCTCGAATTGAATATTGTATCCCTTATCAACCATCTGTCCAACACTTAAAAGATTATGCTTCATACCTTCCACATATAGGACATCATCAGTATTATGCTTACCATCAAGATAAATGCATCCTCTACCACATATTACACTTGCTTTGTCATCACTGAATCTTACAACACCACCATCATAATTTTCCAAGCTCACAAACTTAATTTTATCACCATCATGTGATGAGAGCATCCACTATCAATCACCCATTCATCTTTTTCTTCAATTCTGGCTGCTAGGTATTTCTTCACATTTGTACAACTAGAAGATTCAGTAGGGGATGGATCATTTTCCTTGATAGTAATAAATACCCATTCATCCTCACTTACATTCCCTTTATTAGATTCATCATCTATCACACCTTCATCAACAACATAATAGCACTTTCTTTGAAATCTAGGCTTGTTAGGTCTTGACTTAGGGACTCTTTTCTGACACCTTGATGCAAAATGAGCTATCTTATTGCAAGAAAAACATATAATAGGAAATTACCCTTTATACTTACCTTCTCCTCTGGCTTCCCTCTTGACAATAAGTGCTTCAAGCTCATCCAGTTCTCTCTCTTCTTCTTCAATATTTCGCATTTCCTCCTCATACTTGAATACCTTTCTAGAAGAGCTTTCACCTGGATCATATCTCTACTTATCTTTTTCAGAGGTAGTAGCCTTGAATGCACATTCTGTCTTAGGAAGAGCATCACCAAATTTAGTCAACTCAAAAGGAGTAAGCTTACCAATCAACATGTCTCTGGTTACATTTGTTATAGTCTAGAGCTCCATAATAGTAGTAGCTTTGATTTTGTATGTAACAAGCAAGGATCTAAGAACTTTAGCAAAAATTTCTAATTCTTCCAATCATCCACCAACACATCTAATACTGCACACAAGTTCATTCACTCTTTGTATGAAAGAAGTAATGTTCTCATCATCACCCATTCTCAACAATTCATATTTCCCTTTTAGACTTTGCAACTTAGCAATCTTCACATTAGCATCACCTTCATACAAGGTTTCCAAATTTTTCCAAATCTCATAAGCAGTCATCAGATCCATAACATTTTTCATCTCAAAATTAGTCAAAGCACTCAACAATGCTTCCTTAGCCCTGATATTCTACCCAACATCCTTAATATTAGCAAAAGTAGAAGGACCATTCTGTGGGATAACATACCTATTCCTTGTAATGTTCCAATAGGGTTCACCAATGCATCTCAAATGACACTCCATTCGAGTCTTCCACAAAGAATAATTTGTTCCATAAAATCTCGGACTATCATTCTTATATGTCGCCATCCCAAATCACCTCAAGCTATTAAAATTCTTCCAAGGAACCTGCTCTGATACCAATTGTTGGCAACACAAGGGCATACAACTGAGAGGGGGGGTGAATCAATTGTTACAAAAATTCAAAACTTATTAAACTTATTAACCTTGTTCTTAGATCTGATTAATAACCATGAAAACATAAATCATCAACACATCAAAAACACACATAACACCAAGATTTTTTTACATGTAAACCCTATTAGGGGAAAAACCACGATGGAGGTCAGTCCACAAGATTATAACCTATTAAAAGTATAAAGAATAAAATGGGGAATGCACATGCATTCAAGCAAACTACCTAGAGCTCACCACTCAAATACAATAAGGCTTACTGCGGAAAGGAAGACACACTATCTTATAGAAACATTCGGATTACATCCACAGGATTTTGAAATAAGAAAATAGCATCTGCTAATGCCTGATTACACTTCTGGTTAAGCACATGAACAATTCTTCACACTCTTCTTCTTCCTTCAAATGATTAGGACATTATTCACGCATCTCATACACTCACATGCATTTACATGGAATAAACAACTGCTTATATATATCCGCAACAAGAGATTACATAGCTACATGTCAACTTTAACAAAATAATAAAATGAATACAAATTGTCGGCCCAAAACATTAAATATTATCAATGTGAATCAACCAAGGTCGGCCACAACATAGTGAAGACCCAAAATAAAATCCTCAACCATGAAACACCTTCAAAAATTATTTCTCGAAGATCTATAACATGCTACAATCACCTTGTCAGCCATGAACATGAACACACAAGAGAAAATCACCAATCGCAAGCACAACGATCAATGCAGACGTGGAAGACAAATAGAGTGGATCTAGAAACATCCAAAAACATCAAGAATCACCACAAAAGCATCCAAAACAACCGATCTTACTAGAATCACATCATCTTCATTTAGGAACACCAACTGAAGCAACAAAAAAAATGTTACAACACAATTGCTCATAACCCGATCAAATCTTCATGCGGATCTCTAAAACTTGACATGGATAAACTAGATATACTCGACAAAAAACCCTTTAATCCACAACCTCTTATTGTCAACATACTGAGGTAGCCAATAGACTAAACTTCACTACATCACTGACAACCTACAACTTATTTCATTACAATTTTCTCAATATCCTTGACATATAAAGCCTTAAGTACATTAATGCCAATAGTGTTGACATCAATGAAAACCACATATCAGTAACACAACCACAACATCCAACAACACTTTCCATAGGTGCTATCAACCTTTAAGCCTATTTCCTCCATTATCCTAATAGGCATGACATTATTTGAAGCACCAAAATCTATTATACAATTCCTAAGTACTTTTCCATCAATAATTAAGCTCAAAAAGAAAGGATTGACTCGACTGGGATTTGAAATGATGGTGGTTCCCAAATAAATCTTAGGGTTCTCATTAACTACTACCCCTACCTCACTATCTTTTCCTTGAATCTTACTTGCTTCAAGTGTATTAGCCTCTGCTTTGACTTTTCTACCCTCGACAATGCTATTAATGAAAGCTACCGTTTTGTTCTTATGCTCATCAATCCTCATCATTTATAGAAATGGGATTGTGACCTAGACTTGAAACAAAACTTGAAACATGTCAATGGGAGAATAACTTGGAAACTCAGGAAGCACTATGTCCTAAGGGACTACCTTATCATCCTACTTGTCAATCTTTTCAACCGTAGGCTTCAAATATTTTTCCTTCAAATCCTTAGGTATAGTCTCAATAGTAGCCTTTGTTTTGTTGTCTTTCTTGGCCCAAATTCTCATCTCCTTAGCTTCTTTGGGCTTGATCTCTTCCTTCTTGTTTTCTGGCTTATTTCCTTAACCCTATGCATTGTTCTCTTTAATAAGCATGCCTCCAGAATTACCTTAGTTTCCACTCACCACCCTATTCCACGGATGATCAGTTCTTGCTTGAGCTCTAGTAGCCAAGGAAATTGTATATTTCTTAATGTCCTCATTTGAAGGTCTCCTCAGAGAAACGTTATCTGACTCAAGAATATAAGTAGTGTAGAGCTAGAAAAATGCATGATTCTATGGAGTAAGAACAACCATTTCAGCCCACATCAATAGATCCATTCTAATCAAAAGAAAAACTAGAAATGTAAAGCTAAACTAAAAAAACAAAACAATGCTTTTAAAAGAAATCAGTCTCCATTGTCTTCCTATCACCAAGATCTTTGTTTATGTATTTTCTCTCAGATTTTATGAGCACAAAATGCAATAAAGAGGCTATTGTGAATGAGAAATGCAATCAAGATGCAAAGATGATATGAGTATGTAAATTTGTGAGCAAAATTTGTGAGAGCTAAAATGAGAGGGAAATCCCATTTAAATAGGAGTTCCCTGAGGATGGAGAGGGGTTAAAGATGAAATGTGGGATAAAAGATGTGAGAGAAGGAAATGCCATTATCCCACATTGTTGGTTTAAATTTTATGCATGAGAATGAAAGTAATAAAGGGATATTAGATTAAAATGAACCTAAATGATTAAATATGAATAAAATGATTAAAGATGCTTTACTAAAATACAATATTTCATGAATGATTTATGCAAATGATATGATTAATATGCAAGTTATGATAATTAGTTTATTATGAAATAATAATCAATGATTATGACAATTGATTTATTAATGGAGATGAATATGAAACAATTATGGATGATAATGACAATTGATTTAATATGGAAATGATTTTTATGACTTATTATGCAAATGGATTATGAATGATTATGATTTATTATGCAAACATGTATGAACAATAGTGCAAATGGACATGAACGTTTATGAAACGGATATTGAATGAGCATGAGATGGTTCAATGATTCAATGGAATGCATGAATAGAAGAAAGTATTGAATGAATTGATTAAGTAAATAATAATATCTTTTTAATCAATAGATGAATGTCGTTACAATTGCGAGGACAAATTTGAGTGTCTACATTTTCCCCCTCTTTGAGACAATGCAGTTTGTCGTGTTGTTTCAAAGAAAAATATTGATCAACTGATACATGCCCCAGAGATATCCTGGTAAGGATTATGATAAGAATGATATGCCCCCTCGAGAGATTGATCGAACAGATTGTAAGAAGATTAATCTCTCGATAGATGTCTAGAAAATGATTAGATACTTGATATTGTGCAAGTGATAAAGCGGTGATGTACATTTTAATGAAAATACACAGTTGATGGGTGTAATTGAACAATTGATGGAAATGATCAGTATAGCCAGGTTGATGAGTTAATGAAGCTGATTTAGAATGATACTTACGCAAGACAAGGTGTTGCAATGATGGATTGACTGATTGATTAAGGGGGCATGAAATTTCAAGAAGCAGGTTGATTGATTTGAGATTTGATTCAAGAGATATATATCAGTGAGTTAAGCAATTGATTGATTTCTCTGCGACAAGAAAGATGAAGAAAATGAAATGCAAGATGGAAGAGAATGAAGGTGATGAAGCCTCTTGTGCCTTTTAAGTGCTTTTATCATCATCAAGCTTATTATGTCACAAATTAGTATAAGCATCTAGATAACATGAACTCTAGACGATCTAAATACTATTTGCATTTTTATTTAGTAATGAAGTATAAGCATCTAGGTATAAGAACCTTAGATGAACTAAATACTTATTGCATGGAAGACACTATCAGACAAGGAATGCTCTCATCTACATTAGACTCATAGGTCCTTCATGGATTTAGACAACCATGTCTTAAGATGAGTCGTCCTATGAATAAGAAACAATCCACAAAAAACAAACAAGTGAACATGCCCCATCCTCGCCTCTCTAGTCGAAGACATCCTGAAGAAGCTAAAAGACATGTCACCAAAGATAAAATCATAAAATAAGCAAATATCAACAAACAAACAAGGGTCTTGCTTCAATGTATAACTGATTCTCATTATAGTTTATGCATTTGGTTGGATTTGTAAGATGGGTTGATATATATGTTATAATGTTTGCTTGATTGTCAACACTTGCATGTTTTGATTTTGTTGAAGTTCAAAGCTGTGGGGTGATCTGAAAGTGTCACTGTTTTTTGGAATTTTTGAATTTTTTTTGGATTTTTGGAATATTTGATTTTTTTGATTTTTTCAAGTCATTTTATGGGTTTTTAATTATTTTAGGACATTTTATGGTTTTTGGATTATTTGGACATTTTATGATTTTTTTGGATTGGACATTTTATGATTTTTTTGGATTTTTAAGGACATTTTATGGTTTTTTTGGATTTTTCGGACATTTTATGGTTTTTTGATTTTAAGGACATTTTATGATTTTTTTTGGATTTTTTCAAGACATTTTATGATTATTTTTTGGATTTTTTCAAGACATTTTATGGTTTTTTTGGATTTTTTTAGGACATTTTATATTTTTTTGGATTTTTCAGGACATTTTATGATGAAAATAGATGAGTAGACAAACAAAGAGGGTAGTTTCTCTGACGACAAGATGCTCAGTATCTTAACCCATAGCTAAGGTTAAGGAGATGCCCCAGTGAGGGATAAGACCAACCTAGTATGTGTGGCAAAGCGAGCAAGCGAGGGGAATGTCAAATGATTCACAAGCCATGGTGAGTGTGAAAAGGTCATTATGAAGTGGAGGATGAATGAAAATGGAATGAAAAGATCAAGTAGAGCTCCAAAGGAAAGAGGAGCAAAGCCTCTACACATGGCACTGATTTCTCGATTTTCACCATGGTACTTGCTCAAGGCACCACTGAAGTGGTTTTCACCATTGAACGAATCAATTTCCCTTTTGTTTTTTTTTTTTTAGGTCTTTTTCTCATTTTTTGTATTTTTTAAGGACTTTTTTCCTTTTTTTTTTGGTATTTTTTAAGGACTTTGAAAAGATTGTACCCTCTAAAGCAATTAGCTATAAAAATTGTGAATGTGCATATTGTTGATGGGATCACTAAGCAATTCACCATCCAGAGTAGATAACTGGTATGCCCTAGATCCATACACAACAGTGATAATGTATGGACCCAACCAGTTAGGCTCAAATTTACCCTTCTTTTCTTTGTCTTGTTGAGTGCGAGGATTTTCATGAAGAACAAGATCCCCAACCTCAAATGTACGTGGTTTCACTTTTCAATTGTAACTTCGACACATCAGTTGTTGGTATGCTCTAAGATGATTGAAAGTAGTTTGTCTTCGTTCATCCAACAGTTCCAACTCCTGCAAATGGGAAACTTGGTATTCTTCATCACTGATTTGATTGCACAAAGAGGGCAACTTGACCTCGATGGGTAAGATGGCTTCAGAGCCATAGACAAGGGCATATGGGGTAGCACCTGTGGGAGTGCGGACACTCGTGTGATAAGCCCACAATGCAGGATTCAATTGAATATGCCAATCTTGACTAGCTTCATAGACCGTCTTTTTAAGAATTTTGAGAATGGTTTTGTTAGAAGCCTCAGCCTGGCTATTACCTTGAGGATAGCAAGGTGTGGAAAAATGATGTTGTATATGGAATTTCTCACAGAGTTCACGGACATCCTAATTTTTGAATGGATGACCATTATCTATGATAATGGATAGAGGAACACCATAATGACAGATGATGTAGTTCAATATGAAGGTGGTTATTTGTTTTCCAGTGATATGAGTGAGAGGAAAAACTTCAATCCATTTCATGAAATAGTCGGTGGCAACGAGAATGAACTTATGACCATTGGATGAAGGTGGATGGATGTTGCCCACGAGATCGAGTCCCCACTGATAAAAGGGACATGGTGTAGCAAGATACTACAATTCCTATGTAGGAGCATGTATCAAGTCTGCATGTTTTTGACACTGCTTGCATTTTTTAACAAATTGATAAGCATCCTTTTCCACTGTAGGCCAATAATAACCCATACGCAAGAGTTTCTTGGCTAAGGTAGGACCGCTACAATGTGCCCCACATATACCTTCATGTACTTCTTGTAAAGAAGTTTTGACCTCATCATGCTCAAGACATATGAGTAAAGTACGATCGAGACCTCGGCAGTAAAGGGTATCAGGTAAGATCACATAGCGGGAAGCTTGACAGATAAAGGTTTTACGGGATTTATTGGATAGGTTTGATGGCAAGATGTTATCTTGAAGAGAGGTATAAATATCCCCATACCATTGGGAATTAGGACCAACAATGAGACAAATCATTTTAGATTGTGGTATATTGTAAGCAGGTTCCAAAAGAGGTTCTACCAAGAACTCACAGTAAGTGACATTACTTGGTATTTCTACAAGTGAACCAATTGTTTCCATTGCATTAGCAACTTTGTTGTTATCTCAAGGAATCTGCTCAAAAGAGATTGGTCTGAAATAGGCCTTGAATTCATCCACCATTCTTTTTTAAGGCATCAATTTTTCATCTTTTGTTTTATAGTCATCATTAACTTGTCTGATCACTAGCTGAGAGTCACCAAGAACATGCAACTCAAGTATCTTCCATTGCACAGCTATACGAAGCCCAAAAAGTAATGCCTCATATTTTGCAATATTGTTGGTACATGGAAACTGTATCTTATAAGCTTTAGGTATACAATCCCCTTGCAGAGTGACAAAGAGAATTCCAGTGCCATAACCACCTTGTGTGAAGGAGCCATCAAAATATAAATTACATAGATGTGTAGATTCCATGTTGAAGATTGATTCATCAGGAAGCTTTGTAATAAGAGGATGATCATCTGTCATAGGAGCATCGGCGAGTTGATCTGTGATAGCTTGTCCTTTGATTGCTTTTCTTTCTATGTACTCAATATCAAACTTGCTAAGAATCATCACCCATTTAGCTAATCGCCCTGTGAGTGTTGCTTTGTTCAAGAGGTACTTAAGAGGATCAATTTTTGCAATGAGCTTTTTCTAGTGTGTAAGATGTAATGTCTTAGCTTCTATGATACAAAAACTATAGCAAGGCATGCTCTTTCAATAGGACTATAATTGAGCTCGTATCCCACTAGAGTATGACTGATGTAATAGATCACACATTCCTTTCCTTCAGATTCATGATATGCCAAAAGTTCCCCTAGTGTTGTGGTGGTTGTGGATATATATAGAATTAAAGACTTGTCATCTATAGGAGGTACTAATACTGGTGGTGTCATCAAATATTCTTTGATTTTCTGAAAAGCTTGTTCACACTTGTCATCCCATCTAAATGAAACATTCTTGTGTAACAAATGTTGAAAGGGTTGACATTTATCTGCAAGTTGTGCTATAAAATGATGAATAGATTGAATTTTCCATTGTAATGATCTCAACTGACTGATATTCTTAGGCAGAGGCATTTCAAGTATAGCCTTTATTTTTTCTGGATCAACTTCAATTCCTTTAGATGAGACAATGTATCCAAGGAGTTTTCCAAAGGTTACCCCAAAGGCACATTTCTTTGGATTCAATCAGACCATGTATTTTTCTAATCTTGTGAAAATTTTATCCATGATCTCTAGATGTCCAGCTCTGGTGTAGGATTTTCCCAACAAATCATCTACATAGTCTTCCAAATAGTTATGCATCATGTCATGGAAGATAGTGGTCATTGCACGTTGGTAACTAGCTCCGACGTTCTTCAACCCAAAGGGCATGACATTCCAACAGAAGGTTCCCCAAGGACAAGTGAATTTTGTCTTAATTTGATCTTCAAAAGCAATTTTAATCTGATTGTATCCTGAGAAACTGTCCATGAGGGATAACATTTCATGCCCTGCTGTCAAATCCACTATCATGTCAATGTTTGGAAGTGGGAAGTCATCCTTAGGACAAGCTTTGTTTAAATCTCTAAAATCTGTGCAAACTTGGATGCCCCCATCAGGTTTTGAAACTGGTACTAAATTTGAAATCCAATCAGCATAGTCAACAGGTCTGATAAATCCCACATCTAGTAACTTTTGTAATTCAACTTTTACCAATAGAGCAATGTGTGGGTGCATTTTTCTCAACTTTTTTTTAACAAGTTTTTCCCCAGGTGGCAAAGACAAGTGATGCATTACTAGATATGGATCAAGTCCTGGCATATCTACATAGGACCATGCAAAGTTAACTTGTCTTTCCTTGTAAAATTGTATATGCTTTATTCTCTCTTCAGGTGTTAATGATTTTGCTAAATGAATTATCTTTGGTTTTTCTTCTATGCCCAGATTTGCTGGCACTATCTTCTCCACCAACATAGATGACTTTTCATGATATACTACTAAGGGAAGTGTGTCAAGCCTTCCATCCGCAGGCACCTCAGAGAGGTTTTCACCCTTGGATACGTCCTTTATTTTTAATTTTTTTGGGTCTAATAGTGTCGCAAAGCAGTTTTCACTAGAAGACCTATTTATATTTTCAATAATTTTGCGACTGAAAGGCTTGGCAGTCCCCCCAAAATAAGTCACACTATTGAGTTCTCTAATGAATCATACTTTATGATCCTCAAGGGGTGTGTCTTCTTGTGCTCCTAGAAAATTTATGATTGCCTCATCATTTTCAAATACATCAAGTTGTGGTGGTCCCTTTTGATCAAAATCAATGAGTTCAGGGTGAACAAAAGGTAAAGAATCATGATTCGAGTCAAGATTTTGAATGGATTCAAGGGAAAAAATATTATGATTAGGTTTAGGGGGAGGGACACTATCATAGTCATATATTTCAATGAAGTCATCGATGGAACTTTCCTCGTTGGTCTGTGTAGCATTAGAGGACTCTACTTCCTTACTTGAAGCACATGTGGTACTCGAGGTCTTATCTTTCTGTGTATCATATCCTAAACCAAGGAATTTTTGCGTACGAGTAGGTTGTATTGGTTCCAAGATGCCTTGTTTCTATAAGCCAAGAGGAATTTTACCATCATATCCCATTTGCTTCATAAGATCAAATCTTGTACCATATTGTTCAACAAGTATCTTTATTTTAGTTTGTTCTTTTTTTGTATCTTCATCTTTGTATAACCATTTTAGGAGATCAGATTCTTTTGTTTCATTATAAAGGGCTCCCCATTTTTTGAAAGTAGTTTATTTAAAAATCATTGTATTATCTCCACCTGATGTGGTCTTAGTCATCTGTGGTTTGCCATAGGTGTTCGGAGATAAAGGTAGCTTTCCAATGCAAAGGGCACGATTCAAGGTATACTCTCCTACTCCTTGTACTTTTACTTGTATGTTGATCTTGGTTGTATTGGATTTTTGAGGAAGATACTTTTAAGGAATTAGGATCAACATATGCTTCATGGTTGCTTGGGATTGTGATTTTAGTTTTAGGGCTTAGATTATGGCAATACATGAAAGGGTTTGGATCTCCTCGTATTGTGATTTCAACACCATTGTGGGGGAATTTAATGCACTGGTGGTATGTAGAAGGTACTGCTTGCATTGCATGAATCCAAGGTCTTCCAAGGAGGATATTATAGGTCAGTGGGAGATCAAGGACTTGGAAATCCACATCCTTTACCACAGGGCCAATTCCAATTGGTAGAGTAACCGATCCTTTAGATGAGCGTTCCTCTTCATTATATGCCTTTATGGTAATATTTTTACTTGGATCAACTACATTTTCAGAGAACCCTAATTTTGTGATCAATTCTTGAGTACAAATATTAAGGCCTACTCCTCTGTCTATCAAAACTCGCTTGATCTTAACATTATGGATTAGGACATCAATGTGTAAAGTTGCGTTATGTGGTTGTCAAAGGGATGAATCATAATTTTTAGTAAAAGTGAGAGTATGAGGATAAGTGATGTGTCCCACCATAGCTTGGAATTGATCTACATGTAGGTCTATAGGCACTGTAGTAGTAGCAAGCACTTTATCTAAGATAGCTTTATGCTTAGGAGATAGGCATAGCAACTCAAGTATAGAAATTTGTGCAGGTGTTTTTTCTAAGTGCTCTATGAGGTTGTATTGTGAAGTGGGTGTAGTAGGTTTTGCATTAGGATTTTTAAGGGTAACGGTGCCTTTGTGAGTAGTAACCTTACAATCAAGTTCTTTTCCTTTTATGATGAAAGTGTTGACATGATTATCAACCTCATTGATGTTATGTATGGTATAATCATACTTAGCAGTAGGATAGTTTACACCATCACTAGATTCAAGAGCCTTTACTTTATCCATGTCATGCTTAGGGAAAGGGTTTTTAAACACGTCGCGATCAGAGTTACCAGAAGGAGTGTGTCTGTCAACTGCTATCTTACCGTTATCAATAAGGTCTTGTATTAAATTTTGAAGTTTATTGAAGCTATTTGTCTTATGTCCTTTGTGTCTATGATAGTCGTAAAAGTGATCTTCATTCCACCATGGGGGTTTGACTTGTGGATTATATTCCTTTATTTTGGGTAATGTTATAATATTGGTTTCAAGAAGTTCTTTTAATGCAGATTCAAGTGATTGTCCCAATGGTGTAAAATTTCATTTAGGGAAAATTCTCTATTTTTCTTTTCCTTTATTTGAAGATGGAGCTTTGAGATTGTAAACAGGTGATGATGTTTTAGTTGTTTTTGCATCGACAACTCCGCCATTGACTACATTCTTGTTCTTAACCCAAAAAGGGATCTTGTTGTTTGAATTCAATTTTTGATCTTTGTCATTATTAAGTTTAATAGTTCCATCATCAATGAGGGTTTGTTCAATTTGAAATCCCATTTCTATGGCTTCATCAAAGGAATCCAAGCTTTTGAGGTGAAGTTACCTTCCGATTTATTTGTTCAAATTTTGACAAAAGAGGTCAACCAATTCTTGATCAGGAATGGAATAATGCAATCGTTTTGTTAAATGTCTCCATCTTTGTAAAAATGACACAAAAGATTCACCTTGCTTTTGTTTGGTGTTGAAAAGGTTTGTCATGGTCACTTTAAGGTCACAATTGAAACTATAATTGGAGACAAATTTATTAGCCAAATCTTGAAAATATTTGATGGTCGGGGGTAATTGTGAAAACCATTCCATAGCCTCTCCTCCTAGACTGTGAGGAAATAATCTCATAAGGTATGTTTCATCAATTGCAAATTCCATGGTAGTGGCACAAAATTGTCTTAAATGGTTCTTAGGATCTCCTTTTCCATTATATTTTTCAAGTTTTGGTATGTCCCAATGGTTAGGAAAATGTGGCATTCGTATGCTTGGATCGAAGGGATAAGGACACATGTCTTCAATGGAGAACTTGTGAGTTGATGTTTTACTATTCTTGAGAGTATCCAGTTCTTGTCTTGATGTTCTAATCTCATCCAAAATAGGATTGTTTGTAGGTGTAGGTTTTGATGTCTTTGAAGATTGCTTGTAACCAGGTTGTAGTTAAAAGGGTCTATGATCTTTGATCCTACCATCGTTGTTTGTTTTGGGATTCTTAGATTCACTAGATTTAGGTTGGTCATTCATTGTGAGTAATGATATGTCAAAATCAGGAGGCATTTTGATTCCTTCATCAACAAGGGCCTTGAAGTATTGTTGTGGGTTACGTTTGACCACCTCTGTAAGAAGTTTAGTGAACCTATTATCATTAAGAGCTTCATTTATGGTGGATTGTGTTATTTCTTCACTATTAGTTTCACTTGTTTCACTAGTTGCAACACTAATGTGATCTTCCCGATCAAAGTATTTTCCCCAAGGGTTCCCTTCTTGAAACATTTTTTCTCTTGTTCTAGGGGTCATAGGTGATTTGTTATGATTTTCAATCCAAGGTAATGTATGAGACCTAAGACTAGGATGCAAATGAAAAGGATATGATTCTAATATGGGATATGAAAATGGTATGGTATGATATGACAAGCTAAGAATGCAAAAGCTAAAAGGCAACTCTAGGTCCAAAGTTGGTTATGATGTAAAGGATTTACTTGTGTTATGATGGATAGACACAAGGAACAATAATCAAGAGCGGGTATGTAGGAGATGATGGACTCCAAAAGGATTTCCCTACTCAAGGATAATGGTATGTTTCCCTAACTCAAGGATGGTGAACCTCAAGTGATGTGGGTGATAGATAGCCAATAGTTTGATTTCAAGACCTAGGAAGAGTAGCCTAAGTGCAAGATAAAGGTTTTATTTGATTGATGATGAATATGTAAAGGGATAAATTCTTAGAACATGCAAAGGTTAGGTGAGATGGTCTTGATATGCAAAAGGGGTTGAACATGAAATAACTAGGTGGAATGATATATGTATGCAAGGACAATGTAATGTGACCTATGTATGCAAGACTAGGAACATGCAAGAAATAGGATGAAAGGGACATGAATATGTAAGGACCATGAATATGCAAGGGATAGGTGAAATGCAAGGACTAGGTCGAAATGAAAGGAATAGGTGGAATGTAAGGATTGAAAGATCAAAACTGAAGGATGATGACCCCAAGAAATCTAAGTGATAGGCTCGCGTTGGATGCTTGTGTTGTTGGACCTTTTGAGGTTTGCAAAGTTTGATATGTTGCAAGTTACTAGGTGTGATGTTTGTTTGAGGTATATTTTTGAACACACATGCAAGACATAGCAAACAAAGTGTTTTTGAGTTTGTTTTCAATTGTGAATTTGTTTTTTATTTTTGCAATACAAGCACAAATCCTAAGGTTGGAAAGGACAATATCTACTAGATTCCACATGGGTTTCCCTAGCCGCATATTCTTAGTATGTGAATCCAGAAGCTTGGCTACACGGGCTCCCCCTTACAGTGCACTCACTTCTCAGGCCAACCAAGCTTCCAACCCCCATGAAACTCCCATGGCAGATTGATCACCTCTACTAAAAAATGCGAAGATGTGGATGCCTTCACACCGATTGGTGTTGTGCTAGCAAATAGAAGGTTGATGGCTACTACACAAAGGTGTTTAATTCGAGACCCCCATTTGAGTGGCTATACATGGGGTGCAAGATTAATCTCCATTTAGGAGGAACTCTATCCTGAAGAGGTTACACTCAACAGGGTTTTGTGGAGTACTACTTGGTCCGTATGACACATCTGCATTCGTAATCCTAAGTTTTCCATTAGGATTCACATTTATATACCGGTCGGGGGTAGCTCGCCAAAGAGCTTCATTGCCGATTTGAGTCACCTTGGGGTGAGTACTTTTTCCCACCAAGAAAGGCCCAAGTCCTAGAGTCAATAACCATTTCTCTTGCACCCAAGATTGCACAAGTGCACAAGGGGAGATGATACTTCGATTATTGAATCGAGGTGACACATAAAAATAGATGGGTTTGGTTTCTGATCACCAAGTTTTGTACAAGGTGAGAGCATACTCCCTACCATCTCAAGCACAAAAAACAATGTTCATTCACCCCCTATTTAGATCTAAGTGAGAGAAGACAATTGTTCATTTTTAATGCACCAATTGAAGTGTTTTCTAATATAAAAGACAATTGGTTTCAAAATCATGTCTTTGATGAAGGTCCTGCATCAAAATCTCATTAGTAGTTTCATGCCTCCTTTCTTTGACAAGCATATGTTTTGATTTTCAATTCTTTGCCAAACGAACCTAGCAAAAGAAACCAGATTAACAAAATTAGTCACAAAACCAAAACTTAACCAAAATGAAAACTAACATAAATCTAAAGAAAATTAATCTAGGACAAAAAGCTAATCTAAGATAAAAAGCTATTTTAAAATTAAAAGTTAATCTAAATTAAAAATCTAAAGTTAGAGATTAAAAACTAATCTAGATTCAAAGTTAATCCAAATTTAAAACTTATCTAAGTTAGACACTAATTAAAAACTAATCTAATTTAAAAGTTAGTGCAACTTAAAAACTTTAAAAAAACTATTCTAAATTAAAATTAATCTAAAACTAAAAGCCAATATGAGAAATTACTCTAGATTAGAATTAATCTAAAGTTAAAAACTAATCTAAGAATTAAAAACTAAATTAAATCTGAATTTCTAATCTAAATTCTAAATTAACTCTAAACTAAGAATCTAATTTAGAAAGTCAATCTAAAAAAAATAAAAATAAGAATCCAACTAAAATCTAATTTAATGATTTTTAATGATTTAAAAATCTAAGCTAAATTAAAAAGCTAAAATAAAAATTAAATTTAAAAGCTACATTTAGAAAGAAAAAAAAACTGAAAAAAGCAAAATCTAATCTAAATTAAATTAGTAACTAAAATCTAAACTAAATTAAAAAATATATATAACTAAATAAGAGATTAGAAACTAAACTAAAAACTAACTTAAATTAAACTAAAACTAAATTGAACTAAGTTAAATTAAAATAAAACTAAACTCAAACTAAAACTAACCAAATCAAATTAAAAACTTAAACTATATTAATACTAAACTAAAAAAAACTAAAAACAAACTTAAAATCACTGCTAAATTAAAATCAAAGGAGAATCAAAGTCAGATGAGAAGAAAATAGAATTGCATGTTGACAGTAAACATCCTAAGACTTGGAATATATACAGAAGATTGCAGCCTTACAAAATATCTCAAAATAGCCACTGCCCCATGGACTGTAATGATTGCAAGACCTACACAGAATGCAAAATGAGCATAGACAAGATGCAAACCGTTTGCCAAAATGCAACCAATCAAAAATCTGAGAGATGCAAGCAAAAATATGAAAGCGTGGACAAGGCAAGAAAGTTGTTTGACAGACGCATAGACAAGGTATGTGAACTATTTTCCAATGTACACAAGATAGCTTTTTTTTTAAAAAATAATATATTTTAGCAACTTTCAAGCAAATGCTACCTGTAGGTATAAAGCCAAAGGTGTAAGAAACTTGCAAGAAAATGCTATTTGGAAAAAAACTCTTCTATTGGTGATAAAAGTTTGCAGGGCACAGAAGATGAGCCAAACTAATTCTATTCAAAAATTTCCAAGCACATGATAAACAAACTTCAAAGCACATGATATTGAAAAATGTGTTGAAGGGCATGCAATGCTATGTGAAATATGGAAAAAACGGCTTTGTTGAAAAAAGATTAAGAAACTTTAAAAAAAATGCTATTGGCAAGTGTAAAGCTCGCTTTAGCAGCATCCTCCCTGTCTGTGCCAAAATCAAAGCTTTAAAAACATTATAATCCTTTAAAACATTTAAAGCATGAATATGGATGAACTTTTATTCAAACAAAGCTTTTAAACACATTAGGTTCACCAATTGTAGAGCCAACAAAATGCATGATTCTATGGAGTAAGAACCACAATTTCAGCCCACATCAATAGAGCCATTCTAATGAAAATAAAAACTAGAAATGTAAAGCTAAACTACAGAAACAAAACAATGCTTTTAAAAGAAATCAGTCTCCATTATCTCCCTATCACCAAGATCTTTGTTTATGCATTTGCTCTCAGATTTTATGAGCAAAAAATACAATAAAGAGGCTATGGTGAATGAGAAATGCAATCAAGATGCAAAGATGATATGAGTATGTAAATTTGTGAGCAAAATTTGTGAGAGCTAAAATGAGAGGGAAATCCCATTTAAATAGGAGTTCCTTGAGGATGGAGAGGGGTTGAAGATGAAATGTGGGATAAAAGATGTGAGAGAAGGAAATGCCATTATCCCACATTGTTGGGTTAAATGTTATGCATGAGAATGAAAGTAATAAAGGGATATTAGATTAAAATGAACCTAAATGATTAAATATGAATAAAATGATTAAATATGCTTTACTAAAATGCAATATTTCATGAATGATTTATGCAAATGATATGATTAATATGCAAGTTATGATAATTAGTTTATTATGAAATAATAATCAATGACTATGATAATTGATTTATTAATGGAGATGAATATGACACAATTATGGATGATAACGATAATTGATTTAATATGGAAATGATTTTTATGACTTATTATGCAAATGGATTATGAATGATTATGATTTATTATGCAAACGGCTATGAACGATAGTGCAAATGGACATGAACGTTTATGAAACAAATATTGAACGAGCATGGGATGGTTCAATGATTCAATGGAATGCATGAATAGAAGAAAGTATTTAATGAATTTATTTAGTAAATAATAATATCTATTTAATCAATAGACAAATGTCGTTACAATTGTGACAACAAATTTGAGTGTCTACAAGCAATATATTCATCTTCTCTTTCTTCATCTCAAAACACCTGTTGATGGTATAAACCTGCTTCATGTTGTTGGCATATGGCTCGGGGAGATTATTGGTATGGCTTCTAGTGTTGTCATTGATGGCAACTAAAGTCACTATTGTGGTCCACAGATTTGAACTTGGTCATACCGGCAGTTAAAGTTAAGTATAGTGTATTACCGATAGAGAACATGAAGAACAGGGTATCCAGTCAGCATATCGATCTGTACACCTCATTGGATCATCATTTTGAGTTGTGGATCTCTGTGAGAGTTTGTTAAGAATGTATGTTACCTCATTGGTAAGTCTTGTGTTATTGCATTAATCGGTGTAGAAGTAAAGTGATTCGGTAGGATGTTTTTTTGTCTATTTGTTCATTATGGCCGACCCAGTGAATGTAGCATGTCGTGGGTGTATAAGGGATGATTGTTTAAATGTTTCTATGTTCAAGAATTTTATTTTGGGTCCCAACTATGTTGTGGTTTACTTGTATGGGTACACGTTATAAATTCTTCATGATTTGAGCCGACATGTGGAGAATATATATTTTGTGTGAAGTTGACATATAGTAATTAAATTCTTGCTAGCGGATATATATGCGAGTTTGGTAATTCATTTTGGTGATGGAAAATAAGTGTGGAAGTGTGCAAATGTGTGTGAATAGTAGAAAAAATGTGTGTGTGAGTATTAGAAGGGTGATTAAGCGATCTATGCATACTTTCAAAAGAGAAAAAAAATAGAGAAGGGAAGAACAGAGCAGAGCAACAATACAAAATTAGTCAGAAGGGCCGAAAATCGTCTATTGAGCTTCATTGGAACTGAATCCAGGCATTTGGAGATGCTATTTATCAGTTCAAATTTTTGTTGTAATGCAAAAATTTTGTAAGGTAGTGAGCCTTTCTTATTTTGAGCAGTGAGCTCTAGGCAGTGTGCCTAAATGCATGTGCATTCCATTTTCTTCATACTTTTAACAGAGTATATAAATTGCGGATTAATCTCCATCATGGTTTTTCCCTTAACAGGGTTTCCACGTAAAAATATTGGTGTTATGGTGCTTTGATTATCTTTTTCATGTGCTTGCATCTTTATTTTTGTTTATGTGTTGTAAATGGTTTAAGATCTGATTTGAAGTTTAAATTTGTTGAACATTGATTCACCCCCCCTCTTAGTGTTCCCTGAGTCCAAAAATTGGTATGAGAGTAGGTTCCTCTTTGGAAGCTTAACAAATTGAGGTGGATCTTGAAGTATAATGGATTATGGTAGTCTTCAACAACAGCTTATGGTAGCACTTGATCATCTTGATCAGTCTAAAGCAAAAGTTCTGGAGTTAAAAGAAAATCTTGTGGATGCTGAAAAATTCATTCAATCGTTGAAGGATAAAATCAATGAGTCAAGACAAAAGAGGAAGGAACTATGTGATCAACTAAAACAAAAAGAAAATAGAAGCTTGGAAGATGTCCACCTGAATTAGACTCTAAAAGAAATAACTGAAAAATGTGAAAAGCTTGCTAGGGACAATGCTACTCTAAAGCTTGAGATGGAATTTGTGGCAATGGAGTTAACTAAGGAGATTGAAGAAAGAAAGAAGAATGAGGAGAGTCTAACTCAGTCTTTGAAAGAGAAATATAAAGAATGCGACAGAGTTAATAGTGGATTCATTTAGCTAGAGATTGAATTGCAACAATCCAGAAGTAATGAACAAGAGCTTGAAAGACAGATAGTTATTCTTAGAGATGAACTCTATTGCAAATGAATACAAGGAGAAGTTTAGGATCAGTTCTGGTAAGCTTGATGAGATGAATAAAGGACAGAAGGATGCAAATGATAAGCGAGGTCTTGGATATGAGAAGGAAGAATGCTCTAGATCTGAACACAAGGATCCCAGACAAAGAAATCAGATGAACAAAGGCAAAAGGTATCCGGTAAGACAACCTAATGCTTAGAAGTTTAATGGTTACTACCTTTTCTTGCAATAAATTTGGTCATATGGCTTCTCAGTGTAGAAGAAAAGTAAATTCAAGTAGTCCATCATTTCCTTGTCAGTATTTTAATTGCAAAGAGTTTGGTCATAAATCAATTGAATGTAGAATTATAGCTGTCAGTATAAGGAATGTTAAATGCTATACCTGTGGAAGATTTGAACATGTTGCTAACTAGTACAGATCAAAGGGAAATCAATGGAATGAATGGTCTAGACAAAGAAATTTTGTGTGCTACAACTGCAACAGATTTGGTCACATTGCAAGATTCTGTAGGAACAAAAATATGGATAGAAGAGGTCTGATATATCAAGGAAGAATTTCACAGAAAGATGAAAAAGGAAAAGTGGTGTGGAAGAGATAAGAGATTAGATGAAGAAAACATGGGTAAAGAAGATTGAATCTGATAAGCCCGTACTAGAAGCTGCCTCTAGTAATCCCTTCGGTAATTCCTCCAAAAAATGATTTCAGGCCATCGGCCTAGGGGGAGTCTTTCAAGTAAAATCCTTTGCCCCCTTGTCAGTAGTTGGCACTAGAATATAGGAAGTTGTCAGTAGTTGTGCCATCAGTCAACGAATGTATTCATGATCACTTGTTCTATAAGTTTAGATCTTGAAGGTTTGCAAATGGATTCTTCTCTTGCTGTCTAAGAGTGCAGTGTAACCGAAACTCCTAGGGAAGAGCATTTATTATGGTAAAAAGATTAGGTGTGAAAAGCTATAAAAGGATATTTGGAACCCTCATTTCTCACTTTACATTGAAAAAGAATAGTGAAAGAGCCTCTGGAGCAATTTTTTTGGAAGGAGTCAAGTCAATTCGGTGGCGAATTCATCAAGTATTCCATTCGCTTGTAGAATCTCTAAATTTGTGCTTGATAGAAAGAAAAAAAAACCTTGTTCAGTACAGAAAATGAAGGAAATCAAGGGAATTGTGAGTTTGGATGAATATAGTAGTAGGAAGATTAGGATGTAAGAGATATGTTGCGTGCTGGAAAATTGAAGTGGCTCGAAGGAGTGAAACATAGGAGTTTGGACATCTGGAATGTGAAAGTGGTTAGATTCATCTTGAGCAGATTGAATGAAGACACTCTAAATTTGGACAAACCCTATCTTATTTCGAAGGAAGTGATTAGAAATTTAATTGGGTTATGCAAGGTTGGAGATATTTCAAAGAAGTCGATTCGAAATAAGGAAGTCGAAACCCTATCCGGTGTAACAGGAGATCAAAGGGCTCTGCTAATTTCGGTGATCTAAGATCCATTGACAAGGTACATTACATATGGAATTTCGTACAAAATTTTCTTCAGAAACAAGGAAGGATCAACCTCTGCAGGTGCAGTTTATATTTTGCATAAGATGATAATGAAGGAACAAGACTTTGACTTGTGTAGTTTGTTGAAAGATCAACTGATCGAGAACATGCTATTGAAAATGGATGTATATTATCCTTTTAGGTTTGGCACTTTGACGATATGTTTCATGATGTATTTTATAAATTGCTTGCTACAAAATGATAATGTTGTATGGAAGGAGAGTGAACCAGTTTGCAAGCAATTTTTAAGCATTTCAATACTCTGGAAAATTGTGAGCAAGCTTATGCAAATTTCTATAGAGAGTTGTTAGGAAAGTTTTGAGTAGTTGGTATCTCTCTTCCAGTAAAAATAATTGAAGTTGGATCATCTTCCGGTAAGATGAAGAGGAAGTAGAAAAGAGAAATAGAGTTTTTTGATGATACTCCTCCAATACTCAAGTCTCCAAAATCTGAAGGAAAAGGAAAAGAACAGATAATTGTGAATATACTTGATGAAGACTCTGATGAATACACCCCAAGAGATGAACCGAAATCAGTTGAACCAGATGTAATAATAGCAGAAGGAAGCGATGAAGAAGGTGATTTACTCAAAGCAAAGATATTGCAGATTATTTAGGAGGAAGATGGAATGCAAAAGATTGTTGAAATATGGTTAGATGGACCCTCATATGAGCAGGATCTAATTGAGAGTACTCTAGGCAGATACTTTGTGCAGAATAACATTGAACTAGAAAGTTTGCAGAATGTATTCCCTAAAGAGTTGATTGAGTGTATTAAGGAAGTTGTGGCCTCTGACTCTTAGGATAAGAAAGAGGACAAAACAATCTTACATTTGAAGGAGCAGTTCAGGCTATCCCTTACAAACCTAAAAAAAGAAAATGAATGTGATCTTGAGGATTTTCGTCAAATTTTGAAATTCTCCATTTTTTCTAGTTTTGGTATCATTAGAAAGTGCTCAAGATCTTGACTCCAACACAACTCGAACAAAGTCAATCAGAGTCCCAGAGCTCAAGATATATATGGTCAAACTTCTAGTCAACTCTCAGAACCAAGCCAGAGAAAAGGAAAAAAATAAAGTCATTAAAACCGGTCAAAGTTAGCACCATTATGAAGTGCTCATCATCAAGATTCCGGCAGAGTTCGTTTCACAAAAAACATAGTCTATATGGCAAAGTTATGGAAGGTCAAAGATTGGGTCAACCCGATGATGTCAGCGCCCAGTCAGCCCAATGACCAATCAGCCCTTGACATATGGAAATACCTCATCCCTCCATGTGGAAAAAAAATTATTGGCAAAATAAAATAAAAATATAAAAATATAAAAATATATATATTTTAAATAAAAATAAAGTATATTTTTAAAGAAATATTAAGATGGGCCCCACCCATCCATGAGGGGCGGCCCACATTAAGTGGGGCACCACCCATGGTATGGGGGGAAGCCCACCTTAATGGGGAACGTATCCCCAACTTTAAGGAGAAGATAAAGAGGAGGGGAGTGTGGTGGGACCACCACCCCCCGTTCTCTCTAAAACTTAATTAATTTTTGCCATAAAATGCCTTAAAATAAGGCTATTTCATAAATTTTTAAATCATGGAAATTTTATACACCTTTATTCGGGAATATTAGGAATATTATTCCTAAATTAAGGAGCCTATTCAAACTACATCCCCAAATTAATAGGGAATAAATCCCTTCGTAACCATTCAAATGGAAAAAGAAATTATCTTGAAGGGATATTATCTTTCTAGGAATCATAAGAAGGGGATATTATTGGAATTTTCTCTATGTAAGGGAGATTGGGTAGTTAATTGGTTTTACACCAATTTTGGAAAAAAATGTAATATAAAAAGGGGTAGAATGGGAGGTGTGAAGGAAGGTGATTTTGGAAGAATTTTGCAAGTGTGAGAGATTGTTTTCCTTGGAGAAATTATTTTATTTCCATGCACTTTCAAAGTGCATTTGTAAATTTCTTTGTAAACCAAGGGGAGGTTCTACCAACGAATGTAACCGAATTTTTGGAGGAATAATTGAATCGGTCCACTCAATTGGAGAGGGGCCTGGAGACGTAGTCATTCTAAATGACGAACTTCATTATCAATCTTCGTTTGCACTCTCTTTGTCTGACATTCTGTTCTTTCTTTAATTACTTTGTAATTTCATTATTTAAATTCCATTTGTGTGTTTAATTATAATTAAGTACTATTGGTTTGTAATTGTTAACGTAAGCATTCAAAGCAAATGTCATAGATCCTTAAAACAAATCAATTTGGTATCAGAGCTGTGTTTTGACTAGTATTGTATATTTGAATGCTTACACACTCGAAGCTTCAACAAGGCAAAGGAAAACTTGAAGAATACAATCTTGAGATTGGAAAACGAAGGAATTTTCCAACAATGGATGAAACTAAAGTTGGGAAAAGCACCGAGCAAGAGCTTGATGATAAGTCTTTCCAGCAAGTCTTTCTCGAAATGAAGGCTATGGTGGAAGAGTTGTATGTGGAAAAGAAGAAGCACGAAAAGGGAGATTCGTCGAAGCAAGAAAAGAAGGAGGATCGAAAGGACAAAGGAGAAAAGATCTAGAAGCTCCATCTCCTCCATCTTCCCCTTCTTCTTCTTCCTCTTCTACTACTGTTAATCCTTTCAAAAGCAAGTCTAAGCCTATTATTAAACTTGATGTAAAATTTGAGTTGCCTAAGTATTGTGGTGAGTTAAATGCCAAAAAATTAGATGATTGGATCTAGCAGGTAGAAGTGTATTGTAGGATTCAAGGCCTCACAGAAGATGCTTCTATGATCCAGTTAGCCACTCTCTGGTTGGGAGGTACAACTCTCACCTAGTGGGAGAGTAGGAATCAGGAGGAAATCGCTCGCCATGGTAAGGCCAATATGACTTGGATGGAATTTATTTCTGCCCTTAAAAAATAGTTTTATCCTTTAGTTTTTATGCAACAATTAACCATGAATTGGTAAACCTTTAGGCAAGGTAAGGGTTAGTCTATCCAAGATTACACTCATGAGTTTAGAAAATGGGCTATTGCTTTAAATGTTCTATTGTATACTCAGGATACATTACTCAAGTACATAGGTGGTTTGCATTCTTACCTAAGACATACCATTCTAATGTTGAGTCCTAATAATTTGGATGAAGTGTTAGTCCAAGCCACTCATTTAGAGTCAAGGGGTAAGAACACTTTTAGTGATAATTTCTCAAAGAAACCATCTAAATCTGAGGGGAAACCTAAGGGTAAAGATAAAGGAAAAGGAAAAAAGATAGCCACGGTAAAGAAAGAGGGTGAAAAACCCACTTGTTCTCATTGTATGGAAGAAGGACACGAAGATTCTAAGTGTTGGAAAATACATCCAAAACTTAGGCCAAAGAGGTACGGTGGAAACAAAGGGAAGCAAAAGACAACTGTTGTAACACAACAGGATCTTGGATCTGATTCTAGGGACAAGATGAAGATAACCGCCACTGGGATTCAAGGTAAAAACAAACCTATATCTCTTGCATCTGAATAAAGTATTTCTGCAAGTACAAGTAAGCAACCTAAAGTAGATAAGCAGAGGAATGAACTTTTTCATATCCGTGTGATAACTAAACACACTAAGGTTGATACTTTATTTGACATGGGTTCACAAGTTAATCTCATATCTGAAGAGGTTGTTAAAAAGCTAAATCTGACTACAACTCCTCATTCGAAGCCATACCCTTTGGGATGGGTTTGTAATGATGCACAGTTACAAGTCACTAAACAAAGTAAGCTTAGTTTTGCAATCACTGCAAACTTTAAAGATGAGATTGTAGCGGATGTTGTACCTTTAGATATTTTTGGACTTGTGTTAGGAAGTCCATATTTGTACGACCGTAAAGCTATCTTCCTTAGGGAGGAAAACAAGTATCACCTATGTAAGGATGGGATTGAATATATTGTACGTGCACACAAAGTCAAAACTAGTCTTGCACTAGTTAATGTTGATCAAATGAAAAGATTAGTGAACTCCAGTAAAAACTTTGTGTTAATCCTTGTTAAGGCCAAAGAATATGAAACATCTTAGGCATTTAAAGGAAGTGATCCTAAACATAAGGCTGAATTGGTCAAAGTTGTTTCCACTTATGATGACTTGTTTCAGGAACCAAAAGGATTGCCTCCTAAAAGAGATATTCAACATGAAATTCAATTGCAATAGGATGTGCCACTACCTAATATTGGCATGTATCGTTTGTCTTTCATGAAAAATGAAGAAATCAAAAAGCAAGTTCAGGAGCTCGTCGACATAGGAGTGATTCATCCAAGCACATCACCTTGTGGTTCTCCAATCGTTTTGGTTCCAAAAAAATATGGAACATGGAGGATGTGCGTCGACTTCAAGGCACTAAACAAAATTACCATAAAAAATAGTTATCCACTTCCTAGAATTGATGACTTGCTTGATTAGCTTAAGCATGCAATTTATTTCTCTAAATTAGATTTACGAAGTGGTTATCATCAGATTAGAATTGCAAAGGATGATATTTGGAAAACTACTTTCAAGACAAAACAAGGACTTTATGAATGGATGGTTATGCCCATTCGGGCTTACCAATGCACCCACCACATTCATGTGAGTCATGAATGACATCTTCCGTCCTTACATTGATGATTTTGTTATTGTGTATCTTGATGATATCCTAGTTTTTCACAAGTATTGGGAAGACCATGTAAGTCATGTTAAATTTTTTTTCGATGTACTAAGAAAAGAAAAACTCTATGTAAAGATGTCTAAATGTGAGTTTGCAAAGACATCTCGTGTGTACTTAGGTTATATCGTAGGGAATGGTGAATTGAAAGTCGACCCTATGAAGGTCAAGGCAATTGTAAACTGGCCTAAGCCAAGTACTGTAACTGAAGTCAGGAGTTTTTTGGGTGCTATCTAGTATTGGAGGAAGTTTATTGCAAAATTATCCTTCATCGCATCACCATTGCATGTATTAACAAGTACAAAGATAAATTTTCAGTGGGGAGGACCACAATAGAATGCCTTTGACACACTAAAGGAAAAGTTAAGCACCACACCAGTCCTGGCTCTACCATATTTGTACCAACCATTCAAGATCGAAAAAAATGAGAGTGGATTCGCCATGGGAGCAGTATTGACACAAGGAGGTAATTCGATCTGTTGCCACTCTAAAAAATTTTCTGGTATAGTAAGTAATTATCCAACTTACGATAAAGAACTTTATGCTTTAGTATAGAGTGTTAAGAAATGGAAACATTATATAATGGGAAAGGAAACATTAATCCATACCGATCATAAGCCATTACAATATCTGCATTCACAAACTAAGCTACAACAAAGTAGGCATTTCAGATGGATGGGATTTTTACAAGAATTTCACTTAGTCATTAAGTATAAGAAAGGGTCCCATAACAAAGTAGGAGATATGCTTTCTAGACCTCTAGTTTCTAATGCTTTGATAATCCTTAAAAATAGTTCTATGATGCATGCAAGTTTTGAAGAACAATATGCTATTGATGAAAATTTTAAGGATATCTATGTAGCTCTAATCCAAGGAAAACAAGTAGAAGAAAAGGATTACTATGTGCATGATAAACTCTTGTATCACTTAGGAAAATTATGCATTCCAAAGAATGAACAAGCACATGTAATCAGAGAGGCACACATATTGCTAATTGAAGGAAATTTTGGGGTTAGTAAAACTTTGGCACAACTACAAAAATATTGCTACTGGCCTCAAATGCAAGAAATTGTAACAAAATATATTAAGGGGTGGGTGATGTGTGCAACTAGAAAACCAAGTAATAGGAAATTGGGGTTGTACACACCTTTACCTATACCATCTCGACCATGGGAAAGTGTATCTATGGATTTTGTCGGGGGGTTACCTATGTGTAGGAAAGGGCATGACTATTTGTATGTAGTAGTTGATCATTTCAGTAAGATGTGTATTCTTATGCCATGTAAAAAGCAAGTCACTGCTGAATTGGCAACTCATATGTATTTTCAGTTTGTATGGGTTCACTTTGGGTTACCCACTTCCATTGTATTGGATCAAGATTCTCGATTCCTTGGGGAGTTTTGGTCAGTCTTATGGGGACTTATGGATACTAAATTGAAGAAGAGTACAAAATTCCATCCGCAGACCAATGGACAGACATAGGTAGTCAATAGGATAGTCATGCATTTGCTTAGAGGATATTGCAGCAAGCATCCTAAGTTGTGGGATGAAAGTATTCATTATGTGCAGCATGCCTACAACCATACAACCCATTCTTCTACAAAGAGGTCTCCTTTTGAGACTTGCTTCAGTTATTTGCCAAAGACACCAATGGACTTTGCTTTTGAAACAAATGATGTTGAAGATGGACGCCTTGATGCAGAAAGGGATTTAAAGTTCATCCAGAAAGTCCAAGCAGTTCATCAGGCAGTAGAAGAACAATTGGAAAAGAGTTAAGCAAAGTATAAGGCTCGTCATGAAAAGCATTGTAGCAATCATCATTTCTAAGTTGGAGACAAAGTTTGGTTACACATAAGCAAGGAAAGAATGCAAGGTGAAGGAAGGAAGCTCAAGCCGATTAGATATGGTCCATTCAAAATTCTGGAAAAGATTGGCACTAATGCCTTCTGCCTTAATCTTCCTCCATATATGCAGATTTACTCGATAGTCAACGTTGAGAACTTGAAGTGGTACAAACCTTCGATGATACTAGACGAGGAGGCTGAAGTGTAAGTTCCATCAGTTGATGACCTTTCACTAGAGTACATGTCAAAGTTGCTTGAAGACGTCATCCTCGACAGGAACACCAAGACTTCACAAAGAGGAGCAGTTGAATACCTCCGAGTGGGGCTAAAAGGGATGCATCCAAGCAAGGAAAAGTGGATGGAGATTGGTAAAGTGAGGGAACTTTACCCTCACTTACTTTCTGAGTAACCAAATTTCGGAGGTCCAAAAGCTCTCAAGTGGGGAGGTCTGATCTGGACGATTTTCATCAAATTTTTAAATTCTCCATTTTCTCTAGTTTTGGTATCATTAGAATGTGCTCGAGATCTTGACTCCAACGCAACTCAAACAGAGTCAATCGGAGTCCCAGAGCTCAAGATATATATGGTCAAAATTCTAGTCAACTCTCAAAACTAGGCCAAAGAAAAAGGAAAAAAAAGTCATCAAAACCAATCAAAGTCAACACCATTGCAAAGTGCTCATCATCAAGATTCTGGCAGAGTTCATTTCACGGAAAACGGAGTCCGAATGGAAAAGTTATGGAAGGTCAAAGATTGGTTCAACCTGATGATGTCAGCGCCTAGTCAGCCCAACGGCCAATCAGCCCTTGAAATATGGCAATACCTCATCCCTCCATGTGGCAATAAAATTATTGGAAAAAAAATAAATATATATTTTAAATAAAAATAAAGTATATTTTTAAAGAAATATTAAGATGGGCCCCACCCATCCATGAGGGGCGGCCCACATTAAGTGGGGCACCACCCATGGTATGGGGGGAAGCCCACCTTAATGGGGAACACATCTCCCACTTTAAGGAGGAGATAAAGAGGAGGGGAGTGTGGTGGGACCACCACCCCCCATTCTCTCTAAAACTTAATTAATTTTTGCCATAAAATGCCTTAAAATAAGGCTATTTCATAAATGTTTAAATCATGGAAATTTTATACCCCTCTATTCGAGAATATTAGGAATATTATTCCTAAATTAAGGAGCCTATTCAAACTACATCCCCAAATTAATAGGGAATAAATCCTTTCGTAACCATTCAAATGGAAAAAGAAATTATCTTGAAGGGATATTATCTTTCTGGGAATCATAAGAAGGGGATATTATTGGAATTTTCTCTATGTAAGGGAGATTGGGTAGTTAATTGGTTTTACACCAATTTTGGAAAAAAATGTAATATAAAAAGGGGTAGAATGGGGGGTGTGAAGGTAGGTTATTTTGGAAGAATTTTGCAAGTGTGAGATTGTTTTCCTTGTCTTCTACAAAGAGGTCTCCTTTTGAGACTTGCTTTGGTTATTTGTAAAAGACACCAATGGACTTTACTTTTGAAACAAATGATGTTGAAGATGGACGCCTTGATGCAGAAAGGGATTTAAAGTTCATCCAGAAGGTCCAAGTAGTTCATCAGGCAGTAGAAGCACAATTGGAAAAGAGTCAAGCAAAGTATAAGGCTCGTCATGACAAGCATCGTAGTGATCAACATTTCTAAGTTGGAGACAAAGTTTGGTTGCACATAAGCAAAGAAAGAATGCAAGGTGAAGGAAGGAAGCTCAAGCTAATTAGATATGGTCCATTCGAAATTCTGGAAAAGATTGGCACTAATGCCTTCTGCCTTAATCTTCCTCCATACATGCAGATTTACTCTATAATCAACGTTGAGAACTTGAAGTGGTACGAACTTCCGATGATACTAGATGAGGAGATTGAAGTGAAAGTTCCATCAGTTGATGACCTTTCACTAGAGTACATGTCAGAGTTGCCTAAAGATGTCATCCTCGACAGGAACACCAGGACTTCACAAAGAGGAGCAGTTGAATACCTCTGAATGGGGCTAAAAGGGATGCATCCAAGAAAGGAAAAGTGGATGGAGATTGGTAAAGTGAGGGAACTTTACCCTCACTTACTTTCTGAGTAACCAACTTTTGGAGGTCCAAAAGTTCTCCAGTGGGGAGGACAGATCTGGAGGATTTTTGTCAAATTTTGAAATTCTCCATTTTCTCTAGTTTTGGTATCATTAGAAAGTGCTCGAGATCTTGACTCCAACGCAACTCGAACGGAGTCAATCGGAGTCCCAGAGCTCAAGATATATATGGTCAAAATTCTAGTCAACTCTCAGAACTAGGCCAAAGAAAAAGGAAAAAAAATCAAAGTCATCAAAACCAGTCAAAGTCAACACCATTGAAAAGTGCTCATCATCAAGATTCTGGCAGAGTTTGTTTCACGAAAAATAGAGTCCATATGGAAAAGTTATGGAAGGTCAAAGATTGGTTCAACCCGGTGATGTCAGCGCCCAGTCAGCCCGACGGCCAATCAGCCCTTGACATATGGCAATACCTCATCCCTCCATGTGGCAAAAAATTTATTGGAAAAAAAATTATATATATATATATATATATATTTTTTAAACAAAAAAAAAAGTATATTTTTAAAGAAATATTAAGATGGGCTCCACCTATCCATGAGGGGCGGCCCACATTAAGTGGGGTGCCACCCATGGTATGGGGGGAAGCCCACCTTAATGGGGAACACATCCCCCACTTTAAGGAGGAGATAAAGAGGAGGGGAGTGTGGTGGGACCACCACCCCCCATTCTCTCTAAAACTTAATTATTTTTTGTCATAAAATGCCTTAAAATAAGGCTATTTCATAAATTTTTAAATCATGGAAATTTTATACCCCTCTATGCAGGAATATTAGGAATATTATTCCTAAATTAAGGAGCCTATTCAAACTACATCCCCAAATTAATAGGGAATAAATCCCTTCGTAACCATTCAAATGGAAAAAGAAATTATCTTGAAGGGATATTATCTTTCCGGGAATCATAAGAAGGGATATTATTGGAATTTTCTCTATGTAAGGGAGATTGGGTAGTTAATTGGTTTTACACCAATTTTGGAAAAAAATGTAATATAAAAAGGGGTAGAATTGGGGGTGTGAAGGTAGGTGATTTTGGAAGAATTTTGCAAGTGTGAGAGATTGTTTTCCTTGGATAAATTATTGTATTTCCATGCTTTTGGAGAAGCTTGTTTCCATGCACTTTGGAAGTGCATTTGTAAATTTCTTTGTAAACCAAGGGGAGGTTATACCAAAAAATGTAACTGAATTTCTGGAGGAATAATTGGATCGGTCCACTCAATTGGAGAGGGGCTCGAAGACGTAGTCGTTCTAAACGATGAACTCTGTTATCAATCTTCGTTTGCACTCTCTTTATCTCTCATTATGTTATTTCTTTAATTACTTTGTAGTTTCATTATTTAAATTTCGTTTGTGTGTTTAATTATAATTAAGCACTTTTGGTTTGTAATTGTTAATGTAAGCATTCAAAGCAAATTTCATAGATCCTTAAAACTGATCAAAATGTGTTGAGGTAGTGCATCAATTCAGCTAATGCCATCTACAATTATTGTCTACGTTGGCCTCATGTTGTTGGAAAATACAAAGACAAGCTAGAGTAAATCAAAAGTGAATTAAATAAAACTGGTCAGGACTACAATATGTTTCAGGACCAGGATGGGGTAGTAAAGAAAAGAATTCATGAGTTGCAGGTTGAGCACGCAAAGAATCACTTTTCCAGAAACACTCTTAAGGACACTTTCTGGAAACTGAAGGATCAAACTGAATGTAGATTGGAACACTTGATTGAAGTCCTGAGGAAAGGAGAGAAGTTGGAAGAAGCAATTACAATTCTGGAATCCCTCATTCAGATCATCAAGTGGACATCAGAAAATAACAGTCTGATAATAATTATTGGGATTGTTGTAGATGCTTGGAAGAAATTCTTTCCAAAGATGAAAGATAAGTATAAAATAATTTTCTGATTTGTGTAGCAGTTGTAGTTTTCCAAATTTTGATCAAATTCTATTTAGCAAAGGGGGAGAGAGAGAGCAGTAAAATTTTGTTTTAGCAAAAAGGAAGAAGTGCAGTAAGAATACTAGAAAAAGGGGTGAGAAAGTAGTAAATTTTTTTCATTGATGTCAAAGGGGGAGAGAATGAAGTGAAAAATTCCTTGACATCCTAAGGGGGAGCAATGTTTTTTTGTGTTTTGAAATTTTGGAGTTTGACAGTGTATCTCTAGTTTAGACACTTAGTCATTTTTCACTAAGTGTTGTCATCAATGCCAAAGGGGGAGATTGTTGGCATATGGCTCAGGGAGATTATTGGTATGGCTTCTAGTGTTGTCATTGATGGCAAATGAAGTCACTATTGTGGTCCACAGATTTGAACCTGGTCATACCGACAGTTCAAGTTAAGTACAGTGTATTACCGACAAAGAACATGAAGAACAAGGTATCCAGTCAGCATATCGATTTGTATGTCTCACTAGATCATCATTTTGAGTTGTGGATCTATATGAGAGGTTGTTAAGCATGTATGCTAACTCATTGGTAAGTCTTGTGTTATTTCACTAATCAGTGTTCGAGTAAAGTGATCCGACAAGATGTTTTTCTATCTATTTGTTCATTATGGCCAACCCAGTCAATGTAGCATGTCGTGGATGTATAAGGGATGATTGTTTAAATGTTTCTATGTTTGAGAATTTTATTTTGGGTCCCAACTATGTTGTGGCTGACTTGTATGGGTACACATTATAAATTGTTCATGATTTGAGCCGACATGTAGAGAATATTATATTTTGTGTGAATCCAACATACAGTAATTAAATTCTTGTTGGCAGATATATATGTGAGTTTGGTAATTCATTTTGGTGATGGAAAATAAGTGTGGAAGTGTGTGAATGTGTGTGAAGAGAAGAATAGATGTGTGTGAGTATTAGAAGGGTGATTGAGTAATCTATGCACAATTTCAGAAGAGAAGAAAATAGAGAAGGGTAGAATAGAGTAGAGCATAAATACAAAATCAGTCAGAAGGGCTAAAAATCATCTATTGAGCTTCATTGGAACTAAATCCAGGAATTTGGAGATGCTATTTCTCAGTTCAACTTTTTGATATAATGCAAAAATTTTGTAAGTCAGTGAGCCTTTCTTATTTTGAGCAGTGAGATCTATGCAGTGTGCCTGAATGCATGTGCATTCCCTTTTCTCCATACTTTTAACATAGTATATAAATTGTGGATTAATCTCTACTATGGTTTTTCCCTTAGTAGGGTTTCCATATAAAAATATTGGTGTTATGGTACTTTGATTATCTTTTTCATGTGCTTGCATCTTTATTTCTATTTATGTGTTGTAAATGGTTTAAGATCTAATTTGAGGTTTAAATTTTTTGAACACTTATTCACCCCTCCTCTCAGTGTTCCCTGAGTCCAACACATGTCTCTACACATCCACATCATTTGTGTCAGTATCATCACTAGAAGAATAATCACCACATTCCAAGTCTGATCTAGTCATGAATACATTTGTTGTCTCATCTGGATTATGAGGAGAATTAGACTCCCCTTGATCATCTCGAGTTTCTTCCAAGGACCTTGCCACTGCACATTGTTGTGACGAGTGAGGCATCTCACACACTCCACACCATGGTAAGTTTTCAACAACATTTGTGGTGTTCTTATGCAAAGGATCGGGTGTAGCCTGAAAGTTCTTCTGATTATTTTGAATTGACTTCCCATTATGCCAATTGGTATGATAAGGATAATCTTGAAGTCTTGGGAACCTATCATTTCTCTAGAACTGGGGGTTTTCATTCTTTTCCTACTTCTATAATAGATTGATAACTTGATCTAACTTCTCATCTAGAGTTGTAGATTTAACTGTTTTATCATTTTGAGCTTTTGAGTTCTTCAAAGACTTAGGGTCATCCCTTCTTCTAACTTTACCAGAAGCCCATCTATTGTTTTCAATATTCATAGCCATCTTATAGGCTTCCCTCAAGGACTATGGATTTTTATCCCTAAGTAGATAACACATCTTAGAGTCATAAGCATTGAAATAAGTCACCAAACATGCATCAGGATTAGGCCATAGATAGGCGGGTACTCTATTCATAGAATTCTAGAATCTTGTGTTGAATTTAGTGACTAACTCATTATGTCCTTTAGTGATATTATTGAAATCATTCAACCTAAATCTGGGATCAGTCTGATCCCCATATTCTCTCTTAACACTGTGTAATAAGACTCCCTTGAGTCAATACTTGCATCAAGTAACCCCCTATACCAATCCCTTACATCTTTGGTCAAGGATTGCATAAAGTATTTTATTGCTACGTCATCATCCCATAATTTGAAATCCTCCACAAAACTCTGGAAGTATTTCAAGTGATCTTCCCCACTGAAAGCACTATTACCGGTGAATTTAGGGAGATGCTTCCTGGCATTATCTAGGACAGGGTTTGGATAACCAAGAATATTGTCAAAACATAATTGTCTATATTGATCATTTTGAGGTGGTCTCCTGGGATGCCTATTCCTATGAGTATCTCTTTGTTCACCATCCTTCTTATTGTTAGACTGATCTACATTCTAACCTTTTCCACCTCCATTATTCCCATCACTCTTATTCTTATCTTCTTCATCATCCTCATATTAAGAATTACTATCTTTACCACCACCACCTCCACCACCCTTATTACCACCACCTCCTCCACTAGGGGTATGTCCCCCAGAATTATTCTTGTGAGATCCGCTATCAATTTTCCCAGAGCTTGAAGCCTTTGGGGTTGGTATTGACATTTTGAGGAAGGAAATCTTTCTGGCCATTTCTCCATTAGCTATTTCAATTTCAGCCTTTAAATCTTCTTGCAATTTTTCATTTACCAACTGCAATTTTATGAGTTCAAGAGTTGAGGGTGCAACAGATGGATTTGGGTCAACTTTGGGGTTATTAACAAGAGTTTTGGCAGCTGAGGTATGGTTATTGGTGTTGGTATTGGTATTAAAAGTGTTGGAAGTATTTTTTTGTGGGTAATCCACAAGTATTTTCCCATGATCTATGAGTGATGTTTTCTTAGGAGGATCAAAAGTCTTAGTGGTAGTGATAGTTTTTGTATATGTGCTAGCAGCATAATTTCCCATTTGGATTGTTTCCTTTGGAACTTCAGGAGGAATCTGAGATGCTATTTTAGCAGCCTTTTCTTTAGAAGCTTTACGCTTACCAACATTCTCTCTCATTTTCTATATTCTTTGTATGACTTCTGGTTTTGCTCATGGTGTCATCTACACTATCAACTTCCTTCTCCTTAGGTCCCTTTCAAGATATTATTGATATACTAGTATGATAAAATTTAGAGTCGACACCCAAAATGTTGGGAAATAGAATTTGAATATATCGTGACTTGTTATTTGTGACCTCAGAGAAAATTTTAAACATAACCCAACACAATGTGACAAAATTGACCAGAAGTTGACCCATGAACTAAGTATAACATATGTAACCTTGAAGTATGAACCAATGCTTCTTCCAATGAAGAATAATAAAACACCTGACTCTAACTATACCAAATCTACACTAGAGACAGTAAAATTTAGAAAAGATCCCCAACAAAGTCGCCATTTTGTTGGCTCTTTTAAATACCAACCAGATCTTCAAGGTAGCCTATGTATTTTCGAATTCCAATAATTGACAACCTAAAAGGGGTTGGCCAATGAATGGGAGAAAGCAATTCAACTTTCCTCCTACACTTTGGGCTCTGCAAAACATAGGAGGGTGATCCTACAATTCACTAACAATATTCCTTCAAAAGATCTCCACATACACTGCACATTAAGCACATACATTCTCATATCAATGAATGTACAATTTACAAGTTGCAAAGAATTGGAAAATCCTTGACACCACTATGACTTGGAGTAGAGAATGGACAATTGGAACAAAACCCATAAAAAACATCACCATATTGAAGATGAATTTAATTAATTGAATGGTTCTTTGACATGATCTAGCTGACCTGATAAATTTTGACTTACTCAACATATAGAATCAACATATAGAATCAGTGCATTATCCTAGGGTGACGGAGTCAAATTCACAACATACTACAATGCAATAAATAAAGCATTCAATATTTATAGACCATTAAGGATTTGCATTGTAAATTCATAACTCAGACTTTCCATACAAAACATACCTAAAGATCCTATGAATTAACTAATAAACCGGCGATTGCACTAAAGCATTTTGATCAACTACTTGAATTGAAGCAACAATGCAAACACACATGCAACCACATGAACTGGAGACCAATGAGACAATCCTTGACTGTTTCATTAATGATTTATGAACATATACATAGGAGACAATCTATATGAAAATTTCCATTATCGATTCTCAAATGCTATAATTGATGCAAAACATTTAAGCTAACTATTAATAGCGACTCATATCCTAAGACTCAACAAGTAATTCTATATCCATTATATGCTTGTATTCATAAAACTTTGCTATGACTATTTGAGATCAACCAAAACTTCAAAGACCCCTACACAACAACCTTGAAGTCCCTTTTATATGATCAAGGGAGCAAACAAGAATTGGGCTATTGGAAAATTACATTTCATTTCAAGATAAATTTCAGTTTCATTTCAACCCCCAGGTGGTTATATTTGCACCTTGAAAAAGTGGGGGGGAAATACAAAAGGAAAAAACTTGTAAAAGCTTCTCGAGCTCATATCCTCATTGTTCAAAAATTCCATGTCACCATCGATTCAGCAAAAAGGTGCAAAGCATGAGAAAAGTGGAAAATAAAATAAAAGGAAAGGATTGGCTATGTTACCATGTGCACCTTCATATTGAGAGGATATAGATTTCCCTTACCCAATTGTTTCAAAGGCCAAACCTGTACTATACTCGACCATATTCTATATTCCTCTCACCACCTTCATGGCTTACTCAATATATTTTTATAGCCACTGTTTATATTCATCCTCAGTGGGCCAATCAATATCAAGCAATTTCTGCACCTTTGTATTGTATGCATTGTACCTTGCATCAATTACCACTCTGGCTTCTTTCACAAAGGTTTCCATGTCTACTTGAATTCCAATGAGAGTATCAATAACACCATTTAGGAAAGTTATGTCTAATTTTTCATCAACATATTGTATTTGTGGACTTGTAGCCATTTGATGCTTGAAGAATTCTCTCCACGGTGCATAATCCATAAGTGTTCCATCTTCATTAAGGATCTTGGGCATACCACATTCCTCCATATTCCTAAAGGCCTTGATTTTACCTTGTAGTTGTGCTCCAATTCATTCATGAGAACTTGTGATCTCACCAATCATCTCAATTCCCCTTATGATACCTGGGAGATTTGTCAGAGCTTCAAGGTCATCCTTTATGTTTGCTTGTATTTCCTTTAAACTATTCAATCTACTGCTCCATTTATTCCATGTGTTTTGGAAAACCTCCTAAGCATGTTGGAACCTTTCAAAAGCCTCATGTATACTCTTATATATTTTAATCATGCATCTTCAGCTTTAAAGGATTCCTTTGTCAATCTATGGCCTCATATCTCATCATCTATACCCTATGTGATCTTATTCATATCCTCCTGGAGCTTAATATTTTCAGACTTAGTTGTCTGGAGTTCATTCTTCATGGAAATAATTCTTGCTTTGAAGGTTTCCCTTTCTTGTGATGAGGTACTAGCTGGAGAAGTAGGTGGAGTCTTCTGACTTGCACTAATTGTAGTAGCCTTTAACTTAATGTATTCCTCAACCAATTTTTTATGCTTTTTGAACAACTTCATGTACCTAGCTTGGGAAATCTCTGCAGTGTCCACACTCAACATGGTTGTATGCATTGTTAATCTTGTAGCTTGTGGGGCTGTCATCTCAGGAGCCCTACCTATGATCAAGTCTCCTAAGAGGCCAATCATATCTCTAATGAGTCTACATCTTTCTAAATCTAGTGTTAATTGTCAAATAGCCAGTGCATGTAGGCTAGGATTAAACCCTAAACCAAAAGTCTTATCATCAAAAGCTTCTTCTGACACCACAACACTTGGGTCATTTCTGATTGCATCTAGTGAAATTATTGATGACAAGCTCCAGCCAGGCATTACCATCATTCCACTATCTTTGACTAATCTCCTAGCTTCCATAGGATTCATTTGTACAATCTCCTAAATAATTTCCTCTTTAGTTTTCTTTCTAACTTCCTCTAGTTGAGAAGGGTCCACTCCCTCCTGGGCATTCTGTGTCCTATCAGTTATTTCTTGTGCCTTGAGTTCAACTGTGTATTCCCTGAATTCTCTTGTTGTCACAAAAGAGTAATCTTCTAGAAAATTAGCACAAGCTAGTACCCTTGCATCATTATCTTAGCTTTCATCATATTCCCAAGGTACTAGCCTATCATCTAGGACAAAAGGTTACATTACATCCCCTATATCAAGGTGTGAAATGTCAGATTCTATTCCTTGTTCAATAGGTGTTGATTCAGTGGATGGTTGTTGCACATTTCCCTCATCACCCTATGCTTCATTAGCGCTATCAATAGGAAACTCCATAACAGGAGTATCTCCTATATCCACTGGCTACTGCTCTTCTGTTGCTATGAGTTCCTTTGGTTGAATACCAAATTTTATTAAATTCTCTTGTAGAGACCTTTGGGCTAATTGTTTAGCTTGTTCCACTTTCTCCAAAAAGGTGCCATCCATGAAATCACTGAGGACCAATTCCATCCTTTTATATTTGTCAATGATATGTTTATAAGGACCCTCATAGTAAGAATTCTAGGTAGAAGCCTTATAGTAAACCTCAACAATCTTCATCCATATCTCTTCTCTATCCCAAACAATAGTAGGTGTTAGCAAATTCCTTATTACATCTTCTTTGAAGTAAAATGCATGAGGTCTATATCCTAAGATTGACCTCTTTATCTTTTCTCTTTTGATATGTCCTTTTGGGTCAAAATTTCTAGTAGAGGCTGCTTTCATTGTTAGGTTACTAAGAATTATACCAAATACCTCATATGCTTCCTTTTCGGATACAACAAAATGATCAAAAGAGAAATTTGATGCAATGATGGAGGCCTTTCAGAACAACTTGAAGTTTTCTGCATCAAAGTGGTCCATTTTCCACATTATCTCAATGAAGGCCAACCTATCAAAGACAAACTTGGGTAACAAATGTTGAGTGACTGAGTTCCATATCATCTAATGACCATGCAATCATTATATAAATACTAGTCTCCCCAGTTGCATTCATAGTCTAGATCATCACCAAATTCCTTCAACCTCAACAATGCTTGAATTATTTTGGAAATCCTTTTAGTGGGTGCAACACACATTTGTGACAAAGTGGTGTGTTTTATGATGGTACAAAATGCAACATAATTTGAGTTTGAGCAATGTAGATCCCAAATGTGTGTCCACATTTGAACAAGAAACTTATGGTCCCTTTCATCCACTTGCCTTAGTTTCATGGCCTTATGAAATAATTCTTGTCCCTGATATAATATCATATGCATCAATAATGAATAGTTTTTTAATGTTAATGGACTTCCCCTCTCCTTTAACCTCACCAAATCATAGTGTAACTGCTCTGCAACTTTGTGGGCATAGTCAAATCATGTGTGCTTGTTTCTATGTTGAATATCTAGAATTATGAACAGTAGGGGTGAGGTTATCCTTCCATCACACCTTAATCCAAGCAAATAACACAACATATAATATGTGTATCTGAAGTAATCTACAAACTCTTCACAATCCAATAGTTCAAACTCTCTAAGTGAAAACACATTGCTCCTTTCACATCTATGTCTTGGTATTTCATCTTTTTGGAGCGCTACATTATGTTTGGCATATTCTTGCTGTAATTTCTGAAACTTAATCTTTTTGCTGGCATCAGGTCTCATTTCAAAAGCCTCCACAACTTTAATTTCCTTTATGTCCAGAATGATCCTACCCTCGATGTTTATAATCACCCTATTTATATCATCATATCTGTCTGCAAAAATGTTGCATCAAGTCCATCTCAACAGAAACATTTGGGACAACCTGTTTTCCTAAATCATAACACCAGACATTTTTACCAGGATTTTGAGCATCTCTTCTTGTAAATGCATATAGGAACATTTCCCATCCAGTCTTTGGCACAAAAATATCACCAATTCCCTCTACAAGGTCCTTGAAATTGGTGGTTAGAATCCCTTCCCCTGTAGCCTTCCTACCACTTGCCTTGGAGTCTAGTACTTGGAATTTATCCATAAAGTGTGTATAATCCTTAGGTGGGCTTCTTTTCTTCTTAATGAATTCAGATGTTTAAGGGAGGTTATGGGAGACCTTCTACCTTTTCTTCTTGGGTACAAGTTTCAACGATGATGATTCACCAGGTTGACTCATTTTAGCTTCTTCAAGGTTTTAATTAGTTCGAAAGTAAACTAGCTTTGGGATTAATACCCTATTTTTAACAGCTAAAACTTGAATTAAAATGTGATTTTACCCAATTAAGAAACTATACTAATTCAAGAGAAACTAGAAACCCTAAATAATTCATAGAATTAACTCAAACATCCTTTGGTTCGACATACTAGTTCTTACAAAGTAGTAAAAGAAACTAGTGGGAGATTGATGGAAACTCACCCAGGAACAAACTTCCTGCAACTCCAACTTCAGCTTTGGTTACTTCAAATTCTTCTTCAACTCCTCAGACGTTTAACTGAGATGAAAATGTAAATTGTAAACCCTTTTCACTAAATTTAGCCAAGTACATATACCATTAATGGCACACGAATGCTTGCACGAGTGAACAATCACATCTTAGGTTGGTCGTTCCTATTTGAATTCAAACCATCAATGCACTTAGATGAGAAACTCATCCAATGGCTCACATTGTTTCCAACTCTCCATGGGACCCTACCGACGATTTGATGTGTACTCAATGAGCTAGGAAACTATCATGCGTAATTCCCCACCTTTCATGAGTATCGCTCTTCACGTGTTTCCTTTCAACATTGGGTTCTCATCACGTGATGGCTAGAAGGCCAGTGATAAGATATCAACCCTTGATAATGAGTGTGAAGATCTCAACTGAAGATTTAAGTTGCATCACTCATCACATGCCCAAGGTTCATTAATTAATACCAACTCATGATAGAACAAAGCCACATGATGGGAAGATACTCCACCCATCGGCAGTTGCGAGTTATCTTTAGAAATGCAAAATGTAATCGACAATAGTACAAGGGCCAGTGATGGGTCACGACCTTAACCACATCGCTCATCATATGTTACCCTCTCAAAATAACAACAAAACATGCGATAGGCGATGAACAAAGGATGAAGGATAGACATGACATCGCTCATCATGGGTTAGAAGAAATATTTCACGCAACAACATACGATGGGAAGATGGATAGTGAGCGACAAGCTTAGACAATACTAGGCCCAACAGTAACCAAGGAATTGGGGTCGGTTGAACAACATTAATAAAGACCATTGGAAGCAACTTAAGTGACAAGTAAACTGGTTCAGTTGGTCAATGCGAGAACATAAAATCAATGATAATCAAGGGTAACAAGATACATAAAACTCTTAAACCCAAAACCGTAATGCCAAAAGATATAAGTGACTAGTGACATGGCCATGAAATCAATGGAACCCTAAAAATTTTATGGGTTCCACTAGAACTCCTCAGTGTATGCTTGCACATCTAAGTCCTTTTGCTTAATATTTTGAATTTTTTTAAGCAAGTGAACATTGTAATCACTAGGAAGGAACTTACCTTTGATTTTTGTCTTCATTCTCTCCCAAGAAGTGATCTTGGTCTTTCCCTTTTTCTACCTTTCATCTTGCACAAAGTTCCACCACAACAAAGCATGTCCTTTCAATTTGGTCTTAGCATTCTTCACCTTGTGATCTTCATCTACTTCTTCACTTTCAAAATAATTCTCCATGGATCCTATCCAGTCCAAGAGATCTTCACCATCTAGTTTACCTCCATACATAGGAAAATCCATTTTCTATGTCCATCACCTTTCATAGCCTTCAAAATATTTAGCATCCTCACATCCTCTGGATCCAACTCTTCCTCTTCACTAGAAGTTTCTCTTTAGAATCACTTTCATCCATGTCAACCCCAACTTTAGACTTCAATGCAGCCATCTCCTTCTTCAAGGCTTCTAATTCTCTAGCCTGCCGATCAATCTTCCTAACAACAATGCTTCCTTTAGGAGGCATCTTGACTCCTCCAATTCCACCTTTTCCTTGCACAAAAACTTTCAACCTTCTCCCTCAAGAGACCTACTCCCTTTTCTTTGATTCCAAATGATGAAAATATAGGAAGGAAATCAATTCACCTTTCCAATACAAGAGATTCCAAACCAATTTTCTTCCCACAAACTCAATCTAGGCTTGTTTTCAACTTTTCACCTAGTCTCTCTAATAGGTCTGTAGACCTATTTTCTCCACCTTAACTCATAGAATTTCTTAACAACCCTTGCAACCAATAACCATTTCAGGTACCCATTTAAGCATTCTTTCACATACATCAAAATCTCATCATACTCCTTTTGACCAACCCTCTCAAAACAAGCAAACTACATTGTACACAAGACCAATTAGGCCAAATTAACAAAAAAAACCTCTTTGAAACATGTTTCAAGAATTGTGACTCAATTTACTGGCTTGATGAACTTCCTGGAGAATTTGTGTTTTCCTCCTTCATGGCCTAAGTTAAGTCACTGGTTTTCAAGTTTTTTGAACTAAAGTCATGGGGTTATGAAGTTTTGTAACCTCCCAACTTAGCGACTGTGAAGGGAAGGCTACTTCCTTTGTTGTTGGAATGTCGCAGGTTTTGGGAACTTTATAACCTCCAACATGAGGTTTGGAAGTTTGGGTTTTGAGCAACAGAGTGATCTCTTTGTTAGCTGGTCGTAGGATCGCTAGATTTCTTAACTTCAGAACTCATGTTGTGGGGTTTGAAATTTTTATAACTCCCTGACTGGGTGATCTCCTTGTTGTCGCAGGTTTTGAGAAAATCCTAACATATGATTGGAGGTTGTGAAGTTAAGTTTTCTCCCGACTTGGTGACATGACCAATGGATGGTAGGACTAGTCTACATGGGTGGTGATGTCATTCATATGGCAATGACATGGTTGTCGCATGGATGTCGGGGACCATATGGGTCGAGCCGATAAGTTGTAAAGAGGATATCAGTGGGAATTTCTTTCATCGGAAAGAGATAATATGTTGTCTCCCCAATATGGCAATGGATGACTCACTGACCTATGGAGAATGTCATGGTGAGAGGCCGACAGGTGGTGATGATGTGGAGGATAGATGGAATGTGGGCCCATGTGCTCGATGGTTGACTCATTGAGAACCCTAAGCTAGATAGTGGAGATTTTTTTGACTACTTCTCTGATGACTAGGATTGGATGTTGGATGATGGTGTGTGGATCGAGGTGAAACCCTAAAGGGGCATGGTAGTTTAACAATCTGTTAGCAATAGAGAAGGTTCTTCTTCTTGGAGTCTCTCTAGAATCTCTTGAAGGGAGCTGAATAGTGGTTACCTAGTCAGTCTAAGGTGCAGGTTGGATGCAGTGAAGGCTAAGAGATGATTATGTCAGAGAAAAGAGTGGCGGTGACTATGAGCGATGGTAACCAGAAGGCATGGAGGTTGAATGCGAGGCTGAAAGGCTAGGTGCTGGCCAAGGTTACCAGGTGGAGGCCAAAAGGTTGCGTGGTGGCCAAGAGGATGTGCGGTGGCTGAGAGGATGCACAAAGGCTGAGAGGTTGTGTGGAGGCCATGAGGCTAGGTGCAAACAAACCGAGGTTACTAGGTGGTTTGGTGCAAAGAGGTCGAGGTGTTGAATGTAGGCCAAGAGGTCAGATATAGACAGAGAGGCCATAATGTTGTGAACATATTGGAAAAGAACTTGAGTGCATGCTGTGAGGCTGGATGTAGGGTGTGAGGTCGGGTGCAAGCTGAGAGGCTGGATGAAGGCCATGTTTCTAGGTTGGCTGGGAAAGGATCGATAGATTGAGAAGATGAATTTGCACTGTATGTTGTGTGAGGGTGTTGTAACAATGTGAGGATTCTAAACGATTGTTTCCCATATTCTCTGGATGGAAAAGATGTGTAAACTCCTATAAAGGCTGTAAGCTTGAATTGTATTGTAACCCTTTTTTGTTTCTGAATAATACAATCACTAGATATTTTGGAGAGTGGGGTTTTTTACTTGCAAGGGTTTTTCCCACATAAATATATGTGTCCATTTATGTTTTTCTTTCATGTTGGTTGATTCTAAAAATTTGAATCTATAGATTGTGTTGGATTTGGTTAATTATGCATGTGCTTTTCTCAAAAGGATCAATGTGGGAAATGAATTGTGCCTGTTTCCACTTTATGGCATAGTTGACATGTGTGTGCATCCTCTTCCTTTTCCCAACAAGTGGTATCAGAGCCTTCTTCTGGGATGTGCTTCTTCCTGGTGTGTTGTTGGTTCTGTGGATTTCTTTTGTGAAGATTTCTTAGCTTGGCAAGCTTGAGGAGATTTGAAGGGTTTGATTGATGTTTGATCCTTTGGTGAGTAAAATTCCTTTCTCTTTTGAGACATGCAGTGTGAAAGAAACTGAAGATGGAGAAACTAGAGTTGATCATATTGTAATGATGTGGTTTGAGGATCCTATTTGATAGCAAATGATCTTGATGCAAGGGGTGTGAGTTTATGCTTATGGTTGTGTTGCAGCAGAGTGTGGTTCATATTGGGTGTCTGTGTGAGAGGCTCCTTAATGGTATGAAGATGCTTGGGTTGTTATTCAACCATGAAGTATTATGCTTGTGCTGGGTGCTTTGACCTAGTATTGAAGGCATTGTTCTTGGTTACTCTGATTGCATGTAGGCTATGAAGTTGATCTCTAGGTGATCTAATTTTTTTTTAATAGCCTAGCTTCTTGTTTGCATGTGCATGCTGGTGGTTTTGTAGTTGGCTTGAAATGGGCCTGAAGTTCCTAAACTATTGTTTCCTTTTAAGGATGGTTTGTACTTGCATGGCTCTATGGTTTTGTAGGTTTTACATTGTTAAGAAAAAGTTGTGGTTATGTGCAGCTTTTGTTAAGCTATTTTCTAAACCCTCGCATTTGGGTGTGACTTGATGAGATACTTGTAATTTGGAATAGTTTGAGGAGGTGTGATTTCTTCTCTGCATGGGAGTGTTGGTACATGATTTATCACCCAACATTCTTTTGGTGGTGCTTGGTGGATTCCTTGACTATGGTGCTCGTTATGGATGTGATTGGTGAATTAGATATAAGCTTGATCTAGTGTTTGAGTCATGATTGTCTACATAGTAAATTCTCTTTGATATCTCAATTTTTCAATTTCCAATGTGATGATGGGTTTGCATATTTCAGTGTTTTGGATCTACAATTTATGCAGTTGTATGGGCTGATCACCCATTCAATTGTAGTGGGATAACTCGGAAGTGAACTATCTATATCCACGAGGTTGATTCATTGCTGGTGCAAACTTGTTAGCTGGCCTTTTCTATGGTCACTTGTGCTTTGAGATGAGAGGATGGATGGTGTCTGAGTACATGAATAGTTGGATTTTGGGACCTATAGCACATGTATCATGATTTCATGGATAGCTTGGATACACTGTCTTGTGTAAGCTTTTGACAGTGATGGTTTTGTCTACTTGGTTTGGAGATCTTGGTGCTTCTTACCATTGTTGTCAAATGGAAATGTTGTTATTGTGGACCTAAAGGATTTTGAGTTTAGCAGATGTTTGGTCATGATGCTTGGAAAGATCGGTGTCACATTTTAGTGGGAGCTTTAGTAGTGACTATGGATTTATCACGTGGTGGTGAATGATCTTCTATAGTGTTGTAGATGTTATTGGGAGGGACTCTTAGATATCGTTGCTGCAAAAGGGTTCTTTTTCATTTGCATGGAAACTATTTTAAGATGTGCAACATCTCATAGCCATGGAGGATTCTTGGAGTCTTTGGTTGAGGTGTTTGTGGTACTTGACACAATTGGCATTTGGAGGTGTATGTAGAAGGATTTTCTACAAGTATATGATGTAAAATTTTTCTCTCTAGTCTCAATTGTCTTCCTAAATGTTTGGTTTCACATTACATTGGTTTGAGATTTGGTTGTAGCTATTTTTTTCACTCAATTTCTTGGGTGGTAAGTCAGTGGTTAATTTATCACTTTCCTGTGTTGGGTGTGAAGATATTGGGAGAGCTGTGTAGACTTGTTGTGAGAGTTGTATTTACAAGTTTTGCATATCTTTGTGGATGGATCCTTGTAACTACATGTTTACACTCTCTATGTTATGCTATTGGTAGACTTGGTATGCCTTGATATTTTCAAATTTAGCATCACCCATGCAGTGGGAGTTCTTGTTTTTTTTTTCTTATTCAATTGGTTAGCACATGGAGATTTCTTTTGCAAGTGATGGGTCGGCTATGAAGATGGCATGATTTTACTAATATTGATAACTTGGAGGTATGAGTGATTGGATGAACATGTTGTGTGTTCTATTTTCAATCATGTAGGTTGTTCAGCTGGATGGGGGCAATCAGTTTTCTGGTTGTTGTTCTAGCTAGCGCTCTATCTTTTTTTCTGGAGGATGGCTTCATGGTTGTCTTTGTGTTGAGGGATTTGAAGTGGACATCATGTTTCTTTTGTATAGCTCGTGAAAACAGTGCAGTGGTGGCAGTTTTGGTGCCCTTGCCATCTGGAGGATCCAATGCTTGCATTCTTGAGATTGGTGCATATACACCTTTGTGCATTCCTTTTCCTATGGTGGATGTTTGGAACTGTTGCCTGAGTTGGTGAACATCTTTGATGTCGATGTTGGGGTCTCGGTTAGAGCATTGAAGCATTGTTTAAGATTCTTGAGTTTTCTTTGGAAGGAGCCAGTAAGTTCTTCATCAAGTGGGAGAATGTTGAGAATTGTGACTCAATTTACTAGCTTGATCAACTCCCTTGAGCAATTGTGTTTTCCTCCTTCATCAGCTTGAGTTAAGTCATTGGTTTTCAAGTTTTCCTAACTGAAGTCGTGGGGTTCTGAAGTTTTGTAGCCTCCCAACTTAGTAACTATGAAGGGAAGGCTACTTCCTTTGTTGTCGGCATGTCACAGGTTTTGGGAACTTTATAACCTCTGACATGAGGTTTGGAAGTTTGGGTTTAGAGTGACGGAGCGATCTCTTTATCGGCTAGTCATGGGATCATTGGATTTCTTAACTTTGGAACTCATTCGAAAGTTTTATAAATCCTCAACTGGGCAATTTCCTTGTTGTCATGGGTTTTGGGAAAATCTTAACCTACGACTGGAGGTTGTGAAGTTAAGTTTTCTCTTGACTTGGTGGCATGACCGATGGATGGCGGGACTAGTCCGTGTGGATGGTGACATTAGCTATACAACAATGACATGGATGTCACATGGACCACATGGGTCAAGCCGCTAAGTTGTAAAGAGGATATCAATGGGACTTTATTTCATCAGAGGGAGATGATATGTTGTCTCCTTGATAAGGCGATGGATGAATTAGTGGATAACCCTAAGCTTGATGGTGGAGATTTGTTTGATTGCTTATCTGATGACCAATTTGGATGCTAGATGATGGCATGTGGCTTGAGGTGAAACCCTAAAGGGGCACGATGGTTGAACAATTTGTTAGTGATAGAGAAGGTTCTTCTTCTTGGAGTCTCTCTATAATCTCTTGAAGGGATCCGAATGGTGGCTACCTAGTCAAGCTGAGTTGCAGGTTGAAAGGCTAGATGTGGTGAAGGCTGAGAGATGATTCTCTCATAGTAGAGAGTGGCAATGATTGTGAGCAGTGATAAATAAAAGGCATAGAGGTTGGATGTGAGGCCAAAAGGTTAGGTACTAGCCAAGGTTACCACGTGGAGGATGAAAGGCTATGTGGTGGCCAATAGGATGTGTTGTGGCTAAGAGGATGCATGGATGCTGAGAGGTTGTGTGGAGGTCACGAGGCTGGGTGCAGACAAATCAAGGTTACCAAGTGGTCGGGCGCAGAGAGGATGAGGTGTTGAATGTAGGCCGAGAGGCCAGATTTAGACAAAGAGGTTGTGATGTTGGGCACAAACTAGCCAAGAACTTGAGTACATGTCATGAGGCTGGATGTAGGTTGAGGTTGGGTGCAAGCTGAGAGGCTAGATGAAGGTCATGTTTCTAGGCTAGCCGAGAGGCTGGCTGGGAAAGTATTGAGAGGTTGAGAAGATGAATCTTCACTATATGCTGTGTGAGGGTGTTGTAACAGTGTGAGGATTCTAAATAGTTGTTTTTTGTATTCTCTGGATGGACAAGATGTGTAAACTCTTGTAAAGGTTATAACCCTGAATTATATTGTAACCCTTTTTTGTTGTTGAATAATACAATGGCTAGATCTTTTGGAGTGTGTGGTTTTTTACTCATAAGGATTTTCCCCAAATAAATCTATGTGTCCATTTATGTTTTTATTTCATGTTGGTTGATTTTGTAAATTTGAATCTATGCATTGTGTTGGATCTAGTTAATTCTGGATGTGCTTTTCTCAAAAGGATCAATGTGGGAAATGAACTATGCCTATTTCTGCTTTATGGCATAGTTGACACGTGTGTCCGTCCTCTTCCTTTTCCTAAAAAAACAATCCAAAAAGCCCAAAATTCAATGGGCCAGCACTCACCAGGTAACAAAACCCCTAATTTTCAAACTTTTCTTTAGAAACTCACTTTCCAAGACCCCATTCCACAAAACCCTCTTTTCTCACAATTTAGGCAAGGGTTTATTGAAAAACCCACTTACAGACCCCACCAGACTAGAATAATGCACTCAACACCCTCCAACCAACTTGCACAAACTTAAAAGAACATAAAAAGTTGCTTCCCTCAAAGATTTCTCACTTTTCCCTTCTCTAACCTCTCTTTTTTACTCAAAAACACACATAATTCCATCTAAGGCATAAAAAAAGCCATCATTTAGACCTCCCCTGCACATAAAAATTTTCACAAATGTTTTATAATCCTAACTAAGTGTTTCCACCAAGTTACAGAGGAATACAGTGAGTGGAAGGCTAAAAATGTCATTTTAATGCACTCAAAACCCTTAAAATAGGGTATATAGACCGACCCTTAGTAATTTCCTTCTCAAATGCACAAAAACAAGTGAAATCCCTCCAAACCAAGTATAAGATGATTTTAGGCCTACTTCCCACCAGATTCAGTGCATTAGAGAGAAAGAACACCCTGTACGAAACCATACAGTTCAAGGAAACATTAAATTTCTGGTAAAATACAGAATTTTGCAAAGAGAGCAGTATGGTTTTATTGATTTTCTTTCAAATACAAAATCTCCAACCTCAACCTCAAACCATATGAGGCCTTTTAAACAAAAATACACCAAACTAACCCTACCCAACTAACTTCAACCACCCAAGAACCATCTTGCAAAAACTAACCATTGGTATTCAAATTTGTTGCAATTTTGCAACTTTACAAATTTGACAACTTTTCCATTTTAACACAGTTTGCACAATAAAATCTTAAATCTCCCTAATGACTCAAAATGAATCCTAAACACTAAAATTTCCTTGACATGGCCTTATTACATTGAAATGACCCAATTTCAAAAAATTCAAACTTGGACCTTCTTACTTAATGATTAGAACTTGGTACACCTGCGCCAGAAAGGGAGAAAACCTCATGGGAAAAACTCCCCCTCAAAAGAGAGAAGAAAACAAATAAATGTACAAATGGAGAAGGAAAAAACCCTAATATGAGGAAAAATTTCTCCCCATGAAATAGAATGGAGAAATCAAGTGACTCCCCCTGATACATCCCTCACGCCCAAGAGAGATTGCAATTGATGGAACTTACTCTTAGTAAAGGGTTTGGTGAATATGTCGACAACCTGTTCTACTATTGGACAATAGTACAAGTCAATGACCTACTCCTGAATCAGCTCCCTAATGAAGTGCATATGAATCTCAATGTGCTTAGTCCTCTGATGTTGGACCAGATTCTTGGAGATCGCAACAACACTCTGATTATCACACCGAATGACTATTGGACATGGAATAGAAAAACCAAACTCAAAAAGAATGTGTTGAATCCAAATGGACTTAGTGGTGGAAATAAAAGCCCCCTATACTTAGCCTATTTCGATGAAAGTGCAATGGCATGCTACTTCTTGCTCTTCCATGAAATAGGTCCTGACCCAAGATGGAAGTTGTAACCAAAGGTGGACTTGCGATCAATAGAATCACCAACCCAATATGAGTTGGTATATCCTACTAATTCAATATGTGTACCTACTGCATAATGAATCCCATGTTGATGAGTACATTGTATGTAGTGCAATATGTATTTGGTAGCTTTCCATTGAAGCTCATGTGGTTCTTGCATAAAGTAGGAGACCATTCCAATAACATAAGAGATGTCAGGGCATGTATGAGTCAAATAGATGAGACTTCCAACAAGTGGAGTGGAGCACTTAGCCTCAAGCTTGACTCCTGAAATAAAGGGAGTTGAAGCAGGCTTACAATCAATCATGCAGAACCATGAAAGAAGATCAAGAGCATACTTGGGTTGTGATAATGTAATCCCAGATGAAGAATTTTGAATCTCAATGCCAAGAAGGTGGTGAAGAAGGCCCAAGTTAGTGATGGAAAATATGTCCTACAAAGCAGTTTTGACACTACTAATGATGGATGAGGTGCTCCCTATAATGATCAAGTCATCAACATAGAGCACAAGTATCAAATTTGCATCATCTTACCTCAAGATATAGACATTCTAATCTAAATGACACATGGTCAATCTTGTGGAGAGAAGGAAGGAATCCATCTTGGCATACCAAGCTCGAGGGGCCTACTTCAGGCCATAAAGGGAATTCCTCAACCTGTAAACAAATGAAGTATCCTGGATGAAACGTTGTGGCTGCTCTATATAGATCTCCTCATCAAAATCCTCATGTAGAAAAGCACTCTTAACATCCATCTGATGTAATGCCCAACCATGTGAATTAGAAATGGCAAGTGTTAGGAAAATGGAAGTCATCTTTGCAATAGGTACAAAGGTCTTAGTGTAGTCAACTCCTACAACCTATGAGAAACCCTTTGCAACAAGTCGCACCGTTTACTTATCAACACTCCCATTCACTGCATGTTTGGTCTGGTAGATCCACTTGCATCAAACCATATTTTTCCCCTTAGGGAGAGGGACTAACTCCCAAGTGTTGTTCCTCATCAAGGAACTATACTCTTCCTCCATAGTTGCATCCCATCCAGGAACCTCAGAGGCTTCCTTAAAGGATTGTGGATCTGAATCTAATGCCATGAGAGCATGTGGAAGAGGCTCATGCTCATGCTGTGAAGTGGAATCTATGAAGGTGTAACCTTGTCAATCAGTGAGGAAGGAGAGTCATCATCATCTGAATCAATATCATCACTATCAACTGTGGAGGAAGGAGGAGGAGTAGAAGATTCAAAGCTAGGTGAGATTTCCTCAACATGTACACTCCTCTCAAAGAAAATCTCATGAGTCTCAGGATCCATCAATCTATATTCCTTAACACCATGTACATATCCCACAAAGATACAAGGCCTACTTTGTGGCTCTAATTCCCTACATTTTTGTAGAGGAATACGAGCCCATGCTGGACTCCCAAACACACTAAAGTGTTTCACAATAGGTTTCCTAGCAAACCAATCTTCAAAAGGAGTGATACCCTTCAAAGCTTTATGAGGAACCCGATTCTAGATGTAGGTGGCACAACTGATTGATTCTACCCAAAAAGCTATACCAAGAGACCTAACATGTATCATGCAAATTTCCATTTCCTTGAGGGTTTTGTTTTTCCTTTATGCCACACCATTCTATTGGGGTGTGTATGAAATGGAATGTTGTCAGTCAATTCCCTCAAGTGTGCAAAATTCCTCAAGTCTATTGTTCACATACTCTCTACCATTGTCTATACAAAGGATCTTGACTTGCCTCCTAGATTACTTCTTAGCATGTGCTTTGAAGTTGAGAAACTTTCCAAATACTTCCTTTTGTCACTTTTGTGACAAAAGGAAGTATACCCAAGTGTATCATGAAAAATCATCAATGAAAGTAAGGACATAACGAGCTTTTCCAAAGGATGGCATTGGAAATGGGCCCACTACATCACTATGAACAAGTTGAAGAAGATCCAAGGCTCTCCAAGAGTTCCCTCTATCAAACTTCTCTTCAGAAAGCTTTCCCATGGAAAATCCTAAACATACACCCTCAAAAAAACTAAGTTGAGGAAGCCCTTTTACCATGTCCTTGGTGTGAAGCTATTGTAGATAGTGGTAGTTGAGATGACCAAACCGCTCATGCCATATCTTACTCTGTGAGTTTGAATGAGTGATCAATGTTGTAGAAGGAGCATGAGGTACCCAATGGGAGAATGAGTAAAGCCTTGCATTATGATTATCTTGATCCATTGCAACCTATAAACAAAGGTTTTTAGGCCTAGTGAGACTCATCCACCATTCTAGGCGAATCAGTCCTAGTTCTGTGAAACTATTTCAAAACCCATTTTGGACAAAAGGGTATCTAAAAGTGCAGAAAACTCAAAATAGGCTTGGAAGTGGGATGCATTCACCACCCATGGTGAATGAGTCCACTTTTGAATTTTTGAATATTCAAAAGTGGAATTAGGAGCTTTCGGTCTATATTTTCTACTTCTTTAGGTGTCTGGTTTCAAAACTATCAAATTTGGGCCTGAAAGTGACTTTTTGTTGATATTTTTCCTTGGTCAATGAAGAGATGACTTGAACAAATTTGCAATGCAATCTTCAATTATTTCTAAGTCTCCAAGATGTCTAAATCTACAAACACACAAGAAGAGAAGAACAAATGTTGGATGTTAGGGCATGGGGGTTTGCGTTGGTCAAACCCCTTTAAGGTAATTAAACCAAAATAGAGAAAGAATGTAATGAAGCATGAAATAATGGAATTGATTACCTTGCCATGATGATTGACCTTGAATTTCTGCAACAAAACATGAATAATTTTCCCTTGAATTTCTTAGGAAGCTAACTTGATTACTTGCAATGATGAAACCCTAACTTGCTTGACTTGAAAGAGAAAATAGATGATGAATGAGTTGTGAAATGGGTTAATGGATGAATGGGGGTTAAAATGGATGGAAAACACTTATTTATACACTTATTCCCTAATAACCCAATAATACAACATCACAGGCCAACATAAGGTAATTTTGAATAAAAACCTCAAAGAAAATTTGAAATATTTTGAATTTGGAGCCAAGAGGGACTCATTCGCCACCCATGGTGAATGGAAACCTTGGGCTTGTAAGTGGGTGTCAGGTTTACATTAAAAAATACACTTAATTAAAGCTTATGAGTGCATAAAGCGGCCAAATAAAGCATAAGAAAGGTGTAAATAGTGAAATCAAGCCTAGAAAAGTGTGAAAGCTTGTTACAAGACTTTACAACACTTTAGAATAGGACTTGATAAGTGATGAGAAGGTGATTTTTAGGTGAATTATGATAAGAAGAGTCTAGAAAAGTGTAGAAATGTGTTACAACACTTCACAACACCTTTACAAGATGTCATTAAATGCATTTGAAAGGGTCCAAGACCTAGTGTGGATGTGAAAAATATCTCAAAACACCAAATTAAGGCCTCATTAAGTCCAATTTATCATCAATTATTCCCCAAATCAAGAAAGTTTCAATTTTTCTACAATACACAACCAAAGAATCATTTGCAAGTTCCTTGACCACAACTATGTTGAGAGTGAATTCAACTTTCTTACCATCTCCATGATGTGTGATTTGTTAGATGGAGAGAAGATTGGTGCTCAAGTTTGGAACATAGAGCACATCCTCAAATGTCCCATCACCCATCTCAATTACACCTTTCCCCTCAACTTCCACTTGTGTATTATCGCCAATGAAGATGTGAGGCACTAAAGAGGACTCCAAGGAGGAAAATTTCCCCTTTGAAGAACACATATGTTGAGTAGCCCCTCAATCAAGAATCCGCTGTTGTGTTGAACCTATTGTTTCCATAAAAGCTTTCCCTTTTCCCTTAGACTAAGATGAAGTAGAAGTGAAAGGAGATGAGTCCTTATTGGCATTAGGAAAATTGATGTTCTTCTTCTTGATGATGTTGGTCAACTCATCAATTTGCTTGGCATGACAACGATGTGCCTCATGTCCAACCTTTTTACAATATGCACAAGTTGGTTTCTCCTTCTTGATCGAGTTCTTCTTCTTTGAAGAAGATGACGATGAGCCTTGTTGTGCAAGAGTGGATTGTTTTTTCTCTCCTTGTGGCTTTGGTGAAGATTGCTTTTGGCCTTTCCCTTTTCCTTTCTTGTTGTTTCCATGATTGACCACCAATTATTTTGAAGTTGAAGACTTGAGAATGCCCATTTTCATCAACTTATTTTGCTCAAGAATCAAAAGATCTATGATAGCCTCAAGATGATGATGTGAAGTTGTTAATTGTCAATCATTGAGTCTGAAAACTTGAAACAAAGGTTGCATACTTAGCTAGAAGCTTTTCCAACAAGTTGAAGACCAATTGATCATCCTCTTTCTCAATACCACAATCCTTTAGTTGTGCTCTTAGCTCATTTTCCTTAGTGAAATAATCCTAAATGGTGTTAAAATTCTTGGGATCAAGGCTTAGGAGATCATTTTCAAGCTTGTAACCCTTAACCTTATCAGCCTTGCCATACAAAGTAGAAAGATTATCCCAAGCTTCCTTGGCTATAGTACATTTATCGACATGGAAAATGAGATCATCTAAAATGAACTTTCTAAGTGTACCCAATGCCATAGAAGTTTTAGTGAGCCAATCCATATATGCAGTTGGATCTACCTTAGGATCCACAGGTGCAGTTATGGTTCCATCAATATAGTAAATTAAACCTTTTTCCATTAGTTTACTCCATGCACGTAGTTTCCATGTAGCATAAATATGTGTAGTTAAGAGTGGAACTTAAGATGAACCCATGATGGAATGCAATAGCACAATAGAGAAAGTAGGCACAATCAGACAAGAAACACCCCCCCAAATTCACTCAATCAAAGTACCCCCCCAAAAGATGATTTTGGAAATTTATAATTTAGTGCATGTACAATAGGCCACTTGCAACTTGGCTAAGTGGACTTATGATTTCTGATTTACAACTTGCAACAATTAGGCTAAGAAAAAACTAGAACAATGAATCAAAGACCTAAATTGAGATCTATGCAATACAAGTGCCAAATAGGCCAAAAAAGACCATATGTTGAAAGTGAAAAATATACTCGATCACTTCAAACTAATTGTAGATTAAAGAAGTAGACGAAAATTCATGCACTTTCAAAAAAACAATAGCTGAAAAGGAGTTCGTATGTACCTATACATAGCCCCGAAAGTTGCAGAAATAAGGATTAGACAGGTACAGTGTTGAAAAACTAAAAATTCTAGAAAATATGTCCACCAAAATCAGAAACCAACCCATGGCTTTGAAGTACATGAAAATTTAGCCCAAATAAAAAATAAACTCTCAAAAAAAGGAGTTAAAATGAGCAAGATATGGCCCTCCAAAGTTGGACTGCAAAATCAAAAAGCCCAACGGTGAGGGGGGAAATTTTAGAAAATACTGATATCACGCTGACGCGGAGTTGGCATCACACTAACATAGAGCTGATGTCACATTGATGCAGAGCTGATGTCATCATATCACATGATTAAAATTAGCAGTCCTGCGGCTATCGAAAAAGAATATACTCCTTGGGTACCGAATATTCTCTGGACTAATGACTTAAAGTTGATGACCATTTACCCGTCATAGGTTGGCCAACCTCCTGGCATATTTTATTTGAATATTCTTCTTCCTAGATTCTAATTTATTCTGTCGATGGAAAAAATGGTTGTCATATTTTATAACTTTTGACAACTAGCGGGTATTTGTGGCGGGGCTGGGTATGTTGCTACAGGCTATTGAGGAGACACCACAAATTTTTAATGACTGGCTATGATTTGATGGATGTGATCACTATACTATGTGGACAATGGTGAATGAAGTTCCACCGATTTGAATGTTGGAGGATGCTAGTATTGAATGGAGCCACAGATAAATGGAGTGTGGGGGTCATGAGCTGTAGGCCACGTGGCACATGTGGTACCTTCCACGATACTGCATACCCTGCAGACGATACACTACAGTCTGTGGACTACAAAACCCTTCCTTTTTTTGATTTTTAATATAAGCTTTATAATAAATTCCTCCGAAAACTTTATAAAAAGTTTTGAAATTTTTGAAATTTTTTTATTGAAATAAAACATATATATTTTTCCAAAACTATAGAAATTTTCAAAAAATTGAAAAAAATACCCAAATAGGTGTTTTTTTTCGATCTACAGCTCTTGGTGTCAAATTTCAACAAAAATAAAAGTTATCCTAGTTGAAAAAGGCCTTCTGAATCTGAATTTGAGGTTAGATCTGGTCTAGGATGCACCAAAATGTTGTTTCTCCTTAGATTTTCCTCTTGACCACCTTCACACAAACTAAGATCTCCCAAAAATGGCTATGCAAAGGATCTCCAACTACTTTGATACCATGTAATAACTTATAACAAGAAAAAATAGGATTAAGAGACCAAAGATAGCACAAAAGAGAGAGAATATGATGATTGTATTCTCAATATGCATGAAGATGTTCAATTACAAGTATGTAAAAGGATTGCTTATAAAGGCAAGCTAGGACACAAGGAAGGGCCATGAATGAGACAAGTGTCACATTCATGTGCCAGGGTATGTAGAAATAAATAATAGATAATTCCATGAAAGGTGGATCACCCACCTAAAGTGGAATTATCATACCATGATAAGTTGAGATAAAAAGGTGATAACTAGATCACACCACAAAGAGTGGAATTTCTCCTACACACACTTCCCTAAGTTTCCCAATCACATCTTTCAATGTATGCACAAACCTAGATGCAAGATGCAAATAACTAGGTGTCACAAGGGAAAACTACAATGATATTCATTCCCTAAGTAAGCTTAAGTAAAATGTAATAAGTAAAATACTTATTTACACCAACAATATGTATGCATACATAGATATCAATATACACATAGACATATCTATGTATGCATGCATACATATGCATATACATACAAATATATATATGTATGTATATACATACAAATATATGTATCTATCATGCATGGCATACATATGGATGTATTTGTGCACACATAGATATGTATGTATGTATGCATGTATGTATTCCATACATACCCATCTATGTATGCATGCATACATATATATGAATGTATGTATGCCATACACATGTACATACATATATACATACTTACATATTTTTCTTAATATATATAATTAATATCAATTTATGGTTTAATAATTATATATATAATAAATATGTTATATGTATTTTAATTTCTATCAAAGTGTCTTTGATACCAACAATAGAGGTGCATGCGAAGTCCCATATGGTAGGTAGAATGTAGTATTGAAAGGGTAGCGAGGATGATGGTGTTGCAGGTAATATTGTGCAAGGGGTACATAGCAGTAGAGTACACAAATTCAACCAAAAGATAGGTGCATGAAACCCTTAAGAGTCCAATATATGAAACCCATAAATGTTATGTATATATATACACACAATCAACCAAATGATAGGTGCATGAAACCCTTAAGAGTAGAGTATATGATACCCTCAAATGCTATGTATATTGGGATTGTAGAGATAACAATATGTAGGTATGAGATATATATAGTGTTTATTGGTATTGCAAATATATCAATATATCTTTTGGTTGACTATGTGTGTATATATATACATAGCTGGTAAAAAGATAGCTACATGAAACCATTAACTTTTGAGTATATGATACCCTCAAATGCTCTTTATGTTAAGTGCACCAAGTTGTGACACAAAAAGGTGCTAAACTGAAAAAATATTGAAAGGAATATTTGTGTGCACCAAATTTGGTGCTCACCAAATAGGCCTAGTAATACCAAGCCTATTTGGTGCTCGCTAAAAAAACCCAAGATCAAAACGTCATTTTTCGCCCTAGCCATGAATTCACTTGCTATTTTTTACCTCTGCAACCCATGCTCGCAAAAAGGAGATAATTTTTTACACTCTCAGCTTATGATTTGTGTGAGGATGGTGTCAAGATGTCGCTGAGGTGAAAGATGTATGTATTTCTGTTGTTTTAGTTTCAAATTTGAATTAAATTGTAGGTCAAAATAGGTTTTTTTATTAAACTTTGTTTAAATTTCTAGGAAATCAATCTCCATATCTAAATATTGATAATTCATAATCACCTCCTCATGAAAACCCTCCTGAACAAGAAGAAAATAAAACCCCTCCCTCAACTCGTAGACATCCTATAGGAACTCAAGAAAATATTTTAAATCAAATAGAAAACAACAAAAGAGAGCTTGAACAATTGATTGCAAGATTAAATGAACATGCTGCAACCCACCCTTATAGGAGAGGCATTGTTGAATCCCTAAAATTGATTATATCTCACATTGTAGGAGCAATGAGCGAACAAATTAATTTGTGGTCAAATAAGAGGGATGAATTAAAATTATTTTATGCAAGTGGAATTTCCTATGCACAAGTGAAGGAAGAAAAAATTAGTAAAGCAACTTGTGTGCCCTTTTCACAAACCCGAGAACCAATTCCCCTTTATCACTTTCATGTAGGAGGTTCCCCATCCATTGGTGCCACCATGAATTAATTAAAAATAAGTTTTAGGAGTAGTGTTCGATTGTTTCTGACTAACCTCCATGCAATAAGTACAAGGTCCAACATTATTTTTTGAGGAAACTCTATTATGAGTTTGTCCTCAATAAGATGCCAAATTATTTTGACTATTTATACTTTCAGGGTAGAGGTGGGGGCTCCACACATGATAGAGAAGGTACATGACATAATCCGTAGCTAGCACCAAGACCCTTGGCTAAAACTATGGCGGAGCATGTCATCATTCCTTCCATTGTGAAGGACAGTGTCAAGGTGGAAACATTGGACTTGATTAGCTTCCTTACTCAAAGCCTTGTACAGTGTGTGAGGCCTCTAGCAAAGCCTGATGTGGGTGAATCTCTATGCCTAGAGTTCCAGCCCACTTTTGTCACTCTTGTGAAACTGTTTGCATATATGATGGTGAGAGTTCTCAAGATATAGCTACAAAAGATACATCATCTATAGAGTAGATGGTCATGAAAAATTCCTTGTTGAGTCAAACATTCAACATTGATACTCAAGTAAATTTCAACAAGTCCATTTAATTTTGTTTATTAAATTTTATTCTAAAATGTAAGAATAACTAAATTAGTAAAATGAATATGATGAAAATTCAAGGTCAGAGTGTTGATGTTATGTGGATCATTCCCACAGACCCCTATATGTTTAGAGTGTCGAGTCCATAGGTATGTAACGGGTATTAAATAAATAATTATTGCATGTGAATAGTTGAACCTTATATGAATGATTGTCTCATAACACACTTTAGATGTCAAACAGTTTGTTGGTGGACCTTTGACATCGACACCTTGTTATTTTGAGTAACTTTCACTTAGGTAACCTTTACTATCTAATGGTGTTGTAAAACAATGATAGGTAGTTTTAGTAATTAGAAAAACACTATTCCATATGGTTTTACTTTTTAGCATAATTCCATATGATTTTGTACAATTGTAATTTTTTCTTTAATGTATATGTATACACTCAAATTTGGTCTAGAGGAATAATTAAATACAAGTTATTTAATTAATAATCTTTAATTCTTCTCCTTATAAATAAATTGAAAATTTTATTTACATAGTTCATTTTCTCTAATTCTTCCTATCCTAAATCATTTTCTTCATATCTTAATTAAATGAACAAATTTAATTAGTTTGTTTTATTTAATTAATCTCCTCTCATTAAATTTGAATTCTAAATTTGAATTTAAGCACATTTCTACTAACTTCTTCCCACATTCCACCTTATCATGTGTCTCAAGCAATTAAATATTTCTAATATTTAATTTGGCATTTAGCCTCAACAAATTCTAACTAATTTGGGACACTTGGCCTTCATTTCTATTTTATTCCTCTTCACACTTGGCAGTTTGTTCTTATGAAGGGAACACACTTCCCCTTTTCTCTCTAACCTCTTTATCTTCAACCGTCCATTCTCCATATCGAATCCAGATCATTCATTTCTACCACCTATACTCATGCCTTGGAAAATCTACAAATAGGCCCTCATTTACAACAAAAGAGAGAGAGCTAAGCATTTAAAGCAATTACACTCTAAATTTTTTTAATTAGCATTGTCATTGTAGTGAACAATTTAGCATTAGAATTTTAGCATCAAGTAGTTTAATCATGGAATTGTCATTAGTAGCATCTTAATTATAGTAGTTTAATCATATCATTTTCATTAGAAGCATCATAGAAACATTATTATCTTTGCATATCATCTACAACTACTTTATCAATCATGTAATGTAGGAAACATCTCTTGCATTTCCAACATCTCTTATTCTTCAGGTTGTCATTTGGAAAGTCATGTGCACAAACAATATGAGAGCAAAATGACTTAAAGAATCCTTGGAGATAGAGGACAATGAGACACCATTGGGGAATTGTTTGTTTTAATTTGATTGTTATTTGAATTCCTTGATATAATGTTTCATTGGTGTGTTGTATAGGTTTTATTTTCTTATTCACATTATTCATACACACATAAATTGGTGCCCACTGTAGGGCTCAGCCTCATTTTTAACATTTTTTGGCAAGTTTTCATCAACAAGTCCGTTCATGAATTTTGATGTAGCACATCTGCAGCCTATTTCAACACGTAAGTGGTGACTTTTAGTGCATCCAAGCTTTATTATAGCGCATACGCAACCCAAAATAGTGCATCTACCTCCTCTTTTAGCACATATCCTGGATTTGATTTCTTTTTTCTACTTTCCAGAATAGAGCATTAAATGTATTTAATAGCGCATATACTAAATATTTTAGCCCATATGCTCTCTATTTTAGTGCATACATTTTTATTTGTAGAAATTTGAAATTCTGGGGCACTAATCTATATCTTTCTATTTTGCTGGTGCTCTATACATTGTCAAAGAAATATCTAAGACTACTAACGATGTTTGTAGGGGCTGTACTTATTTTCCTTTGATTAAATTAGGCATCTAGTTTAATTACAAGGTTAATGAAAACCATTTACACTATGTTTGCAAAGTGATACACCTATGGTCTCCCCTTTACTAGGTGACCAAAATGCCAAACTCACTCTTTTATTTTATTGCAATAGCACCTTAAGCAAGCCTGCCTTAGAGGGAAAAAATACTCACCCTAAGGGAATGACCTAAGTGGGAACAACTAAAGCCAAGCATTCCAACCCACTATAATCAAACGTGAATTGTGATGGAAATTGCATTCAACAATAGTGTGCATTGATAGCCCTCCCCCAGTATCCTTGAGATACATAAAAGCCTTTGTTCTAAAGGTTGGGAGGCCTCTTGAGGGAGTTTATCATTTGCCGCACCAAACAAAAATCCTTACTAAGAACTTTAAGTGTAGTAGCCAAGCTAAGTTAGTTTCTAAACATTATAATATTCACAATGCAAGGGGAGGGAAGAATCTAACCCCAAGATACTCACCATATAACTACTAGGGATTTTTGGCCAAAAGTGGAGGAATCGACTTTAGTTAAGACCCGAAAAAGGAAAAAACATAGGTGCCCTCTAGGGGGTGACAAGGCTATGTGAGCTGACGTAGTTCTAAGATGTGGGCTATGATGTTATTAATGACCCTTAACATTAGAAGAGTTTGACTGATCTATTTGCTATTGTTCAATACCAGTGGAAATCAAAGGGATCATACAAGATCCTAGAACATACACTTCATGTTTAGATCATGGGATGAAAACACTATTTTACTACTTGCTTCTGTGTTTAAAATCATTGTTCAAGAAGATCATCCATCGAAAAACACTCAATTCACTAATTCAAAAACAAGAAAACTAGGAAAACTTTTAAAACGGTGAAATTTCTAGTTTAGCGCATAAAATTCCTATTCCAACACATTGAGTTCATATTCTAGCGCATATATGGTATGTTTTGGCACATTCATCACATCCCTCAGGGCATATAGGGTTTTTTCTAGCGCATTTACCTCATCTCTTAGTGCATAAGCTTTTTGTTCTAGCACATTTAACTGATAGTCTAGCACATATAGTCTTTGTTCTGGTGCATTTACCCAATATTTTAGTGCATATACAACCTATTTTAGCGCATTCACCTGATACTCAAATAGAGAGCTAAATTGAACTTTTGTCCAACAACTAGCATCATATTTAGGGATTCTTTTTAGAGAAGAGATCATTCCTCATTAAAACATTGGTTTAAACTTGAAGAAATTAGCTTTTGCAAGTGCAATCCCTTTAACTAAACTTTGATCAAACAACTTAAAGTGCCTAATCACCAATCTCATCTTTGATTGTTAGTTGAGTTTCACTATCAAGATCTATCATCCTTTATCACGAAACAAACGGTGTACATGAGATTTAGCCTAGTCTCATCAATAGGATCCATCATCCTATTTGACTTAGGTATTTCATCGACCATACTCCCAAAACAAAGATCAAAGTATAGCTAAACTTTATCACTTGCATGCCTATTTTAACAAGAGCTCAAAAACAAAAACTCGAAGAAAAGGAAATAGAAACTCAAACCATCATGGAAGAAGGAGAAGAAAATTCTTTTCACAGATTTCACCAATGTGAAACAGATGAGATAATTGATGAGGACATTCAACAAGCTCAACAAGACCCTAAATTTCACAAGTTCATGGAAAAAATTATAGAAAATGATGGAGAGAAATACTTTATGATGTTGGAAAATCAAGGTTAATACTACCCAGTGATTTTGATGTCAACCAATTGAAGGGATATCCAAAGAAAATAGAAGCTGACTCACAAAACACTGATCATTGAATGCTTTAACTCACCAAATGCAAAATCTTCAACAATAAATCTTAGACATGCAAAGGGGAACAACAAAGAGATATTTACTGCAAGACATTTGTCCTTATCCATTTGACAGAAATTGGAACATGATACCTTTTCCACCAAATTGTGAACTTCCAAAATATGACAAATACAATGGAAAAATTGATCCTCAAGATCATGTAAGAGAATTTTGCACCATGAGTCTAGAATTTGCACATGAAGAAACCTATCTAATGAGATTATTTCCAAGAAGTTTGGGTGGTCAATGCATGGAATTGTTTTCAAAACTCCCACCAGGTATTAGATCATTTGAGGAGCTAGTAAATAAATTTATCTCCCAATATTCATACAACATTTAACATGAAATAACCATGAAAGATCTATGTAACACAAAACAAAAAAGTGGAGTCATTTCTTACATTCTTACAAAGACAGAGATGATTATTTGCTAGATATGTCCATCCTATACATGAGAAAGAAAAGATGGATATCTTCATTGATAATATCAATAGTGAGATGAGTTATAGACTCCAATTGTAGTGTCCACCAAGTTTTGAAAAGCTAATTGAAAATAGACTTAAGATTGAGGAAGCCTTGGTTAAAAGAGGAGTATTGAAAATCCATAATGAATGAACAAACTCTGCTAACTCTTCTAACCATCATAACAACAATGAAAAATCCAAATTCTAGACAAGAAACAAGAATGCTAGTAATTATGGTGTAGCTGACACACATAACATAAAACCAGTTTTCAATTTATTAGGTACTACACCCAAAAACAATCAAAACATTAGTGAATCTCAACTAGCTCCACCACCACATTGAAGAAAATTTACACCTTTAGGAAAATGACTTGAATCAACATTAAAAGAGCTTCTTGCACATAAACTCATAGCATTACCGAATACATGATACTTTGAACCAAGAGTTAAGCCATCATGGTGGAATAATACATATTACTATGATTTTCATAGAAGCAAAGGTCATAAAACAAATGATTGTATGCAATAAAACATTTGGTGCAAGACTTGATAGATAGACGTGACATATCGATAGGACACAAAAAAAAATGATGATCATGGAGCATTTAAAAACCCTCTACCCAACTATGAAAAAGGAGAATCCTCTTCAACAAACAAGAAAGGGAAGAATGTGAATTATGTATATGATAATACCATCCTTCACATTTCTGCAGTTGATAATAAAATCAATGTCATCAAAATAAACAATAAACAAGACAACCTACTAGTAAATGTGACCAAAAAGGGGTAGTCAAAATTGGTATTGAAAGGAAGTACATCTAAAACACCTGATTCTCCTTTGAATCAATATAATATAGTAGATCAATTGCAAAATATTCCAGCACAAATATCCATACTAGAACTTCTTAAAATTTCACCATCCCATAAGGATATTCTAGAAAAAGCTTTAGTGGACACCATAGTACCAACTAATTTGGAATTTTATCAATTCCAAGCCATGGTGGGACATTTGACTACACCTCATTGTTTATCATTCTCAGAAAATGATGATGCATCCCTCACTCATCGACACAATGCACCACTCCATATTGAGGTTATAATACATAAACATTGATTCAAATTCATTTTAATAGATGGAGGAGATGGTCTAAATATATGCACCTTAAATCTTATCCGTGCATTGGGATTTTCAGAAAATGCAATAAATTCCAGAAGAAAAATCACCATAAAAGCTTATGATGATGAAGAAAGATCATCTCAAGGACTAATAGTATTGCCAATTCAAGTGGGACCAGTTCAAAAAGATATAATTTACCAAGTTTTAGAGAAAGATTTGACATACAACATACTCTTGGGTCGACTCACCATAAAAGCTTATGATGATGAAGAAAGATCCTCTCAAGGACTAATAGTATTGCCAATTCAAGTGGGACCAGTTCAAAAAGATATAATTTACCAAGTTTTAGAGAAAGATTTGACATACAACATACTCTTGGGTCGACCTTGGATCCATGAAATGCAAGCAGTTCCATCAACATACCATCAATGTTTGAAATTCCCTTACAATGGAGAAGAGATCACAATTTTAATAGATTCTAATAATCCCCAATACCACAACACTCTCAAGAAAATCCAAGATGTCTTTGTACCAAACAACAAAGAAACTCTCACTTCTATTTCCTCAAGTAATGAAAGCCAACTCAATTATTTGTCAAAATAGTTTGAGAAAAAGGTTTAGTTGAAAGATAAAGGCATCAGTGATTCTATTTCCTCAAATAATGAAAGCCAACTCAATTCTTTGTCAAAATAGTTTGAGAAAAAGATTCAATTGAAAGATAAAGGCATGTGTGAGTATTCTTTTGAGTAGTCCTTATGTCTCTCATAGCTACTACCTTCTCCAAAATCATATGGGCAACCATCAACATCTAGAGAACAATCTTCACAACCCATCACGATCTTTGATGGTAAATTTGTAAAAGTGGGTACTCTAGTTGATGAATCTGAGGAAAAAGACATTCCAAATTGGCTTTACAAAGATGAAGAAGCATCCCAAGTAGCAACTTACAATATACCAACAGAGAAATATGGCAAAGGGTTCACAATCTTAGAAAAGATGGGATATGAAGGGAAAGGTCCTATTGGAAAAAAAAGGAAGGTATTGTGGAACCAATTCATCCTATCACAATCAATGCAAAAGACAAGACATGATTAAAGAAGAGACAAAAGAAGAAGCCACTCAGAAGATTTGTGAGTGAATCTTCCAATTGCAAGCCAGTTTTGAAACAGACTCAAATGAATATGAATGGGATTCACTATCTGAAGAATCTTGTGAAGACAAAGAAATTGATGTGATAAAGAAATATGCACCCATATGTATGGAGGGACAAAGTTTAGGGTCTAGACCACTTGAATTTGGATCATTAAATATCGATGACTCTAGTGAGGATGATCAGACATCGAGCGAGATAGATCATTAGAATCAAAGTAACATTATATACCTTGATGTTGCTAGCGAAAATCTTGAAAATGTTTCCATCATGACCCTCACCGCCTTTGATCTTGACCAATCCAATGATTCCTTACCTTTTATATATCCCAAACTCATTGACTGGGAACAAATCGAGCCTCTTAATGTCCCTATCTTTTTAGATGATGATGCCATTGCCAATTTCCTTTTTTCTAAAAATCTAGAAACAAATCCCACTAATTAATTTCATAACAAATCTTAAAATTAGGGGAGTAAAAAATCTCTTAGCTGCAAAATAAAGAATACAAAAAATTGATCTAATGGTGAAAACCATGCAATGGTAGTATTAGATCATGAAAAAGTAAAAAGAAAGAGTGTATCCAATGGTGAAAACCTCTCTGAGGCACTAAAGGATGAGAGATTTGACACTCTTCCAGATCATTATCAAGAAATATCTTTAGTATTGGTTGAGCCTATGCAATCCATAAACATCAGTACTACAGAAACAATAAAAACCATACACCTAGCAGCATCAATGACAAACAAGAAAAGCCAAATTTCACCAAAATCTTCAAAGAAAGACAAATCATTTTTGCGTGGTCCTATGTTGACATGCCAGGAATAGATCTAAATCTAATAATGCATCATTTATCCATAGCACTTGGAGTGAAGCTAGTAAAGCAGGAATTGAGAAAAATGCATCCACACATTGCCTTACTAGTGAAAGCAGAATTAAAAAAATTATTAGATGCAGGGTTCATCTAGCCAATCAACTATGTAGAATGAATTTCAAACATTGTACCAATCTCCAAAAGCAAACAACATTAGAATATGCATAGATTTTAGGGATCTTAACAAGGATTGTTTGAAGGATGACTTTCCTTTGCCCAATATAGACATCATTGTGGATTTAACAGTAGGACATGTTATGCTATCACTCATGGATGGTTTTTCAGGATATATTCATATTAATATTACACTATAAGATCAATACAAAACAACTTTCACATGTCCATGGGGTACATTTTGTTGGAATGTCATGCCTTTTGGATTAAAGAATTTAGGAGCCACCTATCAGCGTGCAATGACAACAATTTTTCATGAAATGATGCACACATTCATGGAGGACTATGTGGATGACCTACTAGAAAAATCATTCACTAGGGAAGGACATCTAGAAATCTTGGATAAAATCTTTAATTGATGGTAAAAGTTCAATGTGTGCTTAAATCCAAAGAAGTGTGTATTCAGAGTAACATCAACAAAACTCTTAGGATACATAGTCTCAGCTAAAGGCATCGAAGTAGATCCATCAAGAGTTCAAGAAATCATGGAAATGCCACCTCCCAAGAACATTAGTTAACTAAGATGTCTACAAGGAAGATTCCAATCCATAAAAAGATTCATCATGCAACTAGTGGAAAAAAGTCATCCTTTTACTCATTTGTTACACAAGAATGTTTCTTTTAGATGGGATGAAAGATGTGAAGTTTCCTTTAATCAATTGAAACAATATATAATGAATCCACCTATATTGGTACCACCAATAGAGGGAAAACCACTTCTACTCTACATAGCAACTACTGAGGTATCTTTGGGAGCTTTTCTAGCACAAGAAGACTCTATAGGAAAAGAAAGGGCCATCTACTACATCAGCAGAACACTAAGTGGCTATGAAATCAACTACACATTCATTGAAAAGCCTTGTTTGGCAGTGGTGTTTGCTACTCAAAAATTGTGATACTATATGTTAACACATACCATCAAACTAATAGCCAAGATAGATCCATTAAAATGTCTACTCAACAAAGCCACTCTAACAAGGAGATTAGCAAAGTGGGTGATGATATTGAGGGAATTTGACATTCAATATGTGGATAGAAGATAAATCAAGGGCCAAGTAATCATAGATCAGTTAGCTGAAGCACTGTTGCAAGATGAACATCCTATGCACATTGAATTCCTGGATGTAGATGTCCTCACAATGATAGCACAACATTGGATATTATACTTTGTGGGTTTTACACTCAACATGGATCGAGTGTTGGAATCATATTTGTTACTCCTCAAGGACACACTATCCCAAAATATTATAGGTTGATGTTCCCTTGCACAAACAACATGGCTGAATATGAAGCACTAATCATTGGTATCAAGGTAGCAGTGGAATGAAAAATCACAAAATTACAAGTTTATGGAGATTCTCAATTAGTCATTAATCAGGTTAATGATGACTATCAAACAAAAGATGACAAGTTGATGCCATAAAAGAGAATGATAGATGACTTCAAGAAATACTTTGTTGAGATCAAGTTTGAAAAAATTCCAAGAGTAGACAACAAAGCTACAGATGCCATGACAACCATTGCTTCTCTTTTACAAATACTAGAAAAATGAAATCGTTATGAATTCATGGTGGAACAATTGTTTACTCCCACATATGACAATCTTGAATCCCAAATCGTGTGCCATCTAGTTGATGTTGATTCTTCAATCTATGGGAAAATTTATACCTATCTAAGAGACAATACCCTTCCACCTAATCTATCCCAGAACCAAAAATGTAACTTTATCCATCAAGCAGCCCGATAGACCCTGATAGCTGATACACTTTATCAACGAGGTCTCGATGGTACTCTCCTCTGATGTCTTGAATGTGATGAATCTGAAACTGCCTTACGAGAAGTTCATGAAGGTATTTATGATACTCATTCAAGTGGTCTTACTCTAGCTAAGAAAATCCTACGCTTGGGATATTATTGGCTGAACATGGAGAAAGAATCTTTTCAACTTGTTAAAAAGTGTAAGAAGTGTCAAGTCCATGGAAATATCATACATGCATCGGTGCATGAGCTACAACCATTCACATTGACCTGGCCTTTTTGTCAATGGGGACTTGATCTTGTGGGTAAGATTCATCCATCTTCCTCTAATGGACATAAATTCATAATCACAACCATTGATTATTTCAAAAAGTGGATTGAAGTTGTCCCATTAACCACCATCATTGGTAAGAAAATTGCCTCTTTCATCCTGAACTACATTGTCTGTCGGTATGGAATCCCTAGCTCCATTGTCATTGACAATGGTAGACCCTTCAAAAACCAAGATGTACAAGTACTTTGTGAAAGATTTCATATTCAATATAAATTTTCCACACCCCATTACCCTCAAGGGAATGGACAAGCAAAAGCCTCAAATAAGACCATTTTAAAAGTATTGAAGAAAATTGTCAATGATGTTGGACGCGACTGGCATGTTCAACTAAACCCCTCCTTGTGGGAATATCATACTAGCATACACACCCCTATAGGATCCACACCATATGCCCTTGTCTATGGATCAGAAGCCATCCTACCCATTGAGGTTAAGTTACCTTCACTTTGGGTGTCATTGAAAGGAATCATTTCAGAGGAAGACTATCGAGTATCCAGACTATAGGAATTGGAATTGTTAGATGAAAAAAGTCAACATGCTATTGATCATCTAAAAGCTTATCAACAAAGAATTTCAAGGAGCTATAATCACATGGTAAGACCAAGAATATTTCAGGTTGGCGACTTGGTACTAAAAGAGAATCCTTGCAATCAACAAGATCAAGAAAAGAAGGGAAAATTTGAACCTAATTGGCTAGGTCCTTTTGTCATTGTCTCAGTATATGGATCTAGAGCATATCAGTTATCTACACCCGAAGGGGACCTGTTTGAAGAACCTATCAACAACATTCATCTCAAGAAGTTTTATATATAACTCATCTAGTGCACAGTTCAAAAAGTAGAAAAATAAAAAAAAAGCAAAAAAACTGAAAAATCCAAAAAAAATTTAAAAAGAGAAAAATCCAAAAGAAACAAAAAAGGAAAAATAAAAATAAAAAGTGAAAAATTCAAAAAAAAATTCATAAAAAGTACAATAAAAACAAGTAGTGAAAACCTGGCAACAGGCGTTATTTGTGATAGATTAGCTTTTCCATCTATTGGAATGTGTTTCAACTGTTTGCTTTTCACCATCACTATGCATGTCCATCATAAAACCTCATGTACATATCTGAGCATTACAGTCATGTCTTACCTTGGCTTGGTGATCATTATACGCTTTCACCATAAATGGTTGGTTTCTCACTGGGGAAAAATCCTGAACTCACTGGGGGCAATCTAATTTGAGCTTAAAACAACAGACAAGCAACAATAAGACAACATAACACACATAATGATCACAATGAAACTCAACATTGAACATCAATCATAATTTTTAGAAAACCATTCATCCAAATCAACAACAAGATCGGTCAAAACCAAATCTCACTAGATGATGTTCTTATGAATCATGGTTTAATCACTTTAGCATAAATGTTCAACTATTGTATCTTTGTTTTTTTTATCATTTCTCTGGAGCAACTCAAGGATGTCATGGACTAGAGAAGCTACGATGGAGTATGATATTTTTTTTCTTTGTATATTGTCTATGAGTTGATCATTACTACTATGTAAATTTGTCACAGGACATGATCTACAAAGTATCATTGATGACATTATGGATTTGCATAGGAAAAGGATTAACTCTTTTATTTTTACACAAGCAATACTCAGGTCATCTCGGTTCAATTATGCCTAGATGCTTGTATTACCCTGCAATATCAAAATGAATGGAAGTTGTACTCAGGTCATCATGGTTTAATTATACCATTGATGTTTGTACTAACTTTCAACATATAAAAAGCTCAATGATGATAACAAGCACAAAAAATTGGTTGACAAGATGACAACATTGCATATTTAGATTTGCATGGTTAAGATAGATTGCATCCATATCAGTTTTTGCATGTGCATTATAGGTTTTCCAAGGCTGGAAAATTTCAAAATGATTTTATCTCTCATTAAAGGATTGAGTACATTTGGCATAAACAAAAATATCATTCACATGTAGCTGCATAATCATCATCATATGATACATATATTAGAGGGTATTATCATTAGTCATCCATCCATGCATTAGATCATATATTTGCATTAGAAAAATACAATAATAAAAAGCATAACATCTTATCTGCATGATCAAATTCATCTCATATATCATAAAGCATCATCCATAAAGCTATGTAGAATCATAATCCATGCATCATCATTTCATTATTGCATCCATACACAACCATGGAATAATCATATAAACATAACATAGCATATAGAGTGGAAATCAAATGCATTCATCATAAGAATTCATCATAAAAGCATGTAGAAAACATATAGATCAATAGTCTCCACTGCATCTCATATGATCTCAAAATAATCAATGCCAAGTGTACAATGATATCACAAAATGTGGAGAGATACATCAAAAAAATGGTAGGAAATCATAAAGTCCTTGACTGCATAAGTGAATAAATCAAGTCTCAAAACATCACATATGAGTACAAGAGCTACGTGTTGCTCCCCCTAGATGTTGTAGGCCTCGTTCAGTCACACCCCTACTCATAGTCTATGATTGATTCTAACCTGACCTAGCACTGACAGACTATGCATAACTAGGGGCATGCCGCACTACAGGAATCACTTGATAATACTATAATTTGTAGTACTCTGCCTCTTGGGATGCATGTTGAACCTCTCTAAGCATATCCCCTATAGTAGTCCCCTCGGATACTCTCTATAATCTCTTGGATAAAGCCTTTGCATGCTCACATCTCTGTCTTGCAACATCTCTCTCTGTTGTTAGAGGCAATCTACTCCTATGTCTGTGCTAGTTATCCTTGTAAACCCTCAACCTATAATTGTAGGGCATCTATCTATACCTATTGTTGATGGGAGGGAACATGAATTTGAACTTGGGATGGTCCTGTCTATTGCTATCCCAAGGGAACCATAGATCTCCCTCTAAAGTCGAGTATATCTAGCTGCCACCTACATCTCCTCCATGTCCTACATCTCCTCCATCTCTTGCATCTCCACCATCTCCATCATCCCCTCCATCCCCACCATCTCCCCCATCCCTCCTCCATCTCAGTGCATGTTGTGGTGCTCTCTCATAATCATCAAATATTGGTACTGGCTCATTAGAACTGGATATCCTTGGTATGACATGTGTGAAAAAATACTCAGCATACTCATTTGTCATCACACTAGCCGCGATTTGTAGATAGTAATCCCATACCTGTGCCTGCAATCCAAAATACTCCTCACACGTTGTATCATAAGAAATGGTGGTTCCCCACTCTAGAATATCTTGTTGTCTCCGAGCATATAACACAACTCCCTGGGGAATCCCCTAAACTTGGCCATACTAACGAAGAACCCTCACGAGCATGAATCTCTCAATAATAAACTAGGCATGTCCAATAAAATATCTCAAAGTGCACACATATGGAATCTCCAGATCATCCTTGAGCCACTTATCACAATCTAAGTATGGTCACCATGTGTCAGTCTCCAAATCATCAAGCACTCACCACCAATACTCCAATTTTCCCAGCTTGTGCTTGACAATACCACCTGAGTACTTGAAGACATATGATCTTCCAATCGAACGATCTCTCTCCACTACAGGACGAGTAACAACTATATGCCCCCAAGCCCAAATCTGAAGCAGTGTCACTCCAACTGATAAAATCACAACTCCAAGATACACCACGTGATGTAGATCATAATATAAATGTGCTAACATGTAGGAACCCCATGCATATTGGGTCCCCTAGGTGATCATCCTCTCTAGTATCATGTCCCAGCCAATGGACAATCCCTTCAACCTATGGTCGATACATAAGAAACCTCCAACAAATCCAGCTAGAACAAATGGTAATGGCTCATAAGAATCCACCATATCCTGTACGAGATCTTGTAACCGCTAATCTCATCATCATCAAAGATCCTCCTCAACACCTTGGTACCTCCCTCCTTTGTATGATCATATATGACTAACTCTCCAACTGTAGGAATCCTCAATATCCAGTACACATCCTTTGGGGTAACTATCATCTCACCAGTGGCCAAATGGAACGTGTTGTGGTCACTATGCCATCTCTCAACTAATGCAATCAATAGTCCCTTGTTTATCTTATACTGGGGCATATCAAGCAAAGAAGATAAAACACATCACTCAATAACATCCAAATCCGCCTGCACTAGATGTGGAATCATATCCCAAGTCTTTGGGTAGCACTCCTGAGACTGAAGAACTCTTAAGTCCTCCTATAATCATGACATATCACAAATCAACATTTTATCAATCAAGCTATCAATCCATCTAATCAGCTCAAATGAGATTTCTATCAAATCTCGTGGAGCGTCTATCATTGACTCTCATCCATCATGAGATCAATCATCATCTATCCTATCATTGGCTCTCATCCATCATGAGGTCAATCATCATCTATCCTATCAAACATCATCAAAACAATGGTTGATGTGATCATCAAGCATCAAACACAAGGAGAAAAATCAACATTTCATCAATTATGGTGTCAATGCACCAAAACAACATATCTATGCGCTAAAACAAGGGATGTGCTACAAAATTCCATCAATGTTCTGAAACAGAGCATAAGTGCACTAAAACCCTAAATTCTCTAAATCAAACAACATGTGCACCACTTTGAGACATAAATGCACTAAATTCCTATATGTGCTACAACAGGAATCCTATGCGCTATTTTAGAAAGCATATGCGCTAAAACACCATTTTACAAATTTTAAAACCATGAAAATGTGCAATTTTTTTTTTCAAATTTCAAAAGGTGGTTTCTCAAGGTACATACCAAAGGTCCATACACGACAAGGTGGTGGTGTTGTCGAACTCACTTGAATCAATGAGTGTGGTATGGGATCACCATTTTGCTAAATTTCTCAATCAGCTCAATCACTCAATTACAAATGAATTCAAATGAACTCCTTTTTCATCTTTTTATCTTTTAAAGGGATAAATGGAGGCTATTTAAGTGGGATTATTTTTATTTTTAAAAGGGCATCAATTAATCAATTGGCAGGGTTAGTATTCTTTATCGGGAGATAAATCGTCTCAAAATCCTAAAAATTTGAAAATCCTCATAAAATCATAAAAATTCAAAAAATCCTAAAAATTCAGAAAATTTCTCAATTTATCTCCCGAGGGGGCATACACGCATCATCACTTGAAAATTAGCATTTGGGGCATATTGAAAATTTCTATCAACACTATCAACAAATTTTTCTTTGAAGCAACATGTTGCAAACACATCACTTCAAAGAGGGGAAAAATGTATACACTCAAATTGGTCTGGAGGATTAATTAAATACAAGTTATTTAATTAATAATCTTTAATTCTTCTACTTATAAATAAATTGAAAATTTTATTTATATAGTTCATTTTCTCTAATTCTTATCATAAATCATTTTCTTCATATCTTAATTAAATGAACAAATTTAATTAGTTTTTTTATTTAATTAATCTCCTCTCATTAAATTTGAATTTAAGCACATTTCTACTAACGTCTTCCCACCTTCCACCTCATCATGTGTCTCGAGAAATTAAATATTTCTAATATTTAACTTGGCATTTATCCTCAACAAATTCTAGCTAATTTGGGACACTTGGCCTTCATTTCCATTTTATTCTTCTTCACATTTGGCAGTTTGTTCTTATGAAGGGAACACACTTCCCCTTTTCTCTCTAACCTCTTCATCTTCAACCGTCCATTCTCCAGATAAAATCTAGATTGTTGATTTCTGCCACCTAGACTCATGCCTTGGAAAATCTATAAATAGACCCTCATTTACAACAAAAGAGAGAGAGTTGAGCATTTATAACAATTACACTCTGGAGAATTTTAATTAGCATTGTCATTGTAGTGAGAAATTTAGCATTAGCATTTTAGCATCAAGTAGTTTAATCATGGAATTATCATTAGCAACATCTTAATTACAGTAGTGTAATCATATCATTTTCATTAGTAGCATCATAGAAGCATTATTATCTTTGCATATCATCTACAACTAGTTTATCAATCATATAATGTAGGAAACATCTCTTGAATTTCCAACATCTCTCATTCTTCAGGTTGTCATTTGGAAAGCACAAACAATTTGAGAGAAAAATGACTTAAAGAATCCTTGGAGATAGAGGACAATGAGACACCATTGGGGAATTGTTTGTTTTAATTTGATTGTTATTTGAATTCCTTGATATAATGTTTCATTGGTGTGTTGTATAGGTTTTATTTGCTTATTCACATTATTCATACACACAGTATCTATCCTCTAAGGTTCTATACGGATCCTTAGGGATTGATTTTCCTTAATTTGATTTTAAATAAAAATGGCCTAGCTTGGTTTGATAAAAAATCCTCAACCCTTAAACCCTCATCCCTCAACCCTCAACCCCTAAACCCTCAACCCTTAAACCCCAATCCCTCAACCCTCAACCCTCAACCCTTAAACCCTAATCCCTCAACCCTCAACCCTTAAAATATCAACCCTCAACCCTTAAACCCTCAACCCTCAACCCTTAAACCCTTAAACCCTCAACCCTAATCCCTCAACCCTATATCTTAAATCCCTAATCCCTTAAACCCTCAACCCTAATTCAAAAACCCTAAACCCTCTACCCTCTACCTTATACATTAAACATTTAACCATAATCCCTCTACCCTCTACCTTATACATTAAACATTTAACCATAATCCCTCAACCCTCAACCTTTAAACCATAAGGAGGGTGGGAGAGGTCTTAGTAATGAGAGAAGGAGGGAGAGGTGGAGAGGTAAAGAGGGAAGGAGGGAGAGTCACAGTGATGGGGAGAGAGAGAGGGTGAGAGGAAGAGCCAGTGACTGAGATAAAGGAGATATATGGGAAAAAAACAATAATAGAGGGAGAGAGAAGAAGAGAGAGGTAGGGATGCAAGGATATAGATAGGGGTAAGGAGGGAAGTAAATGTAGAGAGAGAGATAAGGAGAGAGAGAGAGTAGGTGAGTCCTAGAGAGGCCTAGAGAGAGAGAAGAGAGGGAGAGTGAATGGATATCAATAGAGGAATAACAAGGGATGGAGGAAGAGGTAGACATGGAGGAAGTGAGAGACATAGGGAGGAGGAGATAAAGAGGTGATGACCTACAGAGAGGAGGGAGAGAGAAGATGAGAGCTTGAGAAGAACGATATGGGAGATAGAAGGGGGAGAGACGTGGGTAATGATACAAGGTTGGAGAGACTTTGGGATGGGGAGAGATACAAGAAAGAGGTGAGAGATAGAAGGGGGAGAGATGTGGGTAATGAGACAAGGAGGGAGAGACTTGGAGATAGGGAGAGAGAGAGGTTGGGATGGAGAGGCAGTGATCAAGAAAAAGGAGAGATGGGTCAGAAACAATAATAAAGGGAGATAGAAAAATAGAGAGGTATGGAGGCACATATGGAGATGGGGTTAAGGAGGTAAGGAAAGGTAGAGAGGGTGGGAGAGACCTATAGAGGGTTGAGAGAGAATAGGGTAAGTATTGGTTAAGAGGGAAGGAGGTAGAGAGGGAATGAAAGGTAAAACGTTGAGTATCCATCATCGATCATAAATTGTGAAGTCTAAGCCTTATCAAAGTGGGGTAGAGAGACAAATAGAAAGTGAAGTTAGTTTTTTTGTCAATGCAATCCATTTGGCACTGGCCAAATGTTGCTTTACATTTGGTGAATGGAAAATTGGGTACTTGCTAAATGGGTTACATTGGGAAATACCAACCAAAAGGGTTGGATGACCATTTCATGCCAAGGAAATGATTTTTTGAAAGTGCAACCAAATTTCACACTTTCTTGGCCATACTAATCATCAAGCTTGCACATCTTTCAATGCATGTTTATAAAAAAATGTGATGACATTAAGCTCTCTCTTACCTATATAACCATATAATTTTTTAATGTTTTGATTACATTAAGGTTTTCAACTATTAATTCTCTTGTTAGTGCTTCTATTTTTTGTCATTGTGAATGGTGGATCTAGACCTGCACCAACACAAACTAACAACACAATATTAGTCCATTATGCAAGTTAGAAACATCATTCCCCATGAAATTAATTTGAGACATGAAAACAAGAAATAATATGAAGAACACAAGTGAAAAAGCTATTAAATCCTATTTTAATGTCCAAACTCTCAATCCCATGGGGGAATTGTGCTATTTTGATGTGGAAAATAGCCCTTTCCCAATTACTTGAAAGCTTGATGATGATCAATGGTGCTCCTTGATGAAATTTTCAATAACCTAGCTATGGTGGATGAAAAACTATGAAAACCTTGATGAACTTGGATGAATTTTCTCAAAACTTCTGGATAATGAATTTGCATAAAGTTGTGGATCCTAAATTAGTAAAAGAGCTCTCCATTTATAGAAGAGAAGGATGGAGGATGAGGCAAAATAGATGAATGTGGGGATCAAACACAAACCAATAGCACAATGCCACTTGTCAACATGTGAGTGGACAAAGGTGGAGCAAATTTGGATGAATGTGCACATTAATACAATTAGGTGGAAATTCAAAATTGGAGAAGTGACAAGATGGAGGGAGATTAAGGATGAAATAAATGCCACTTGGCTCAAGAAAAGGACATGTAAGAGGCCTTTAATGCCTTGTTGGATGGTTAAGCACTTTTGGGGGGAGATTTCAAATTTGGGGAATATTCCATCCTTGATACCTTTTTGAATGAAAATAGAGATTTAATAAATCAATTAAAATGATTTTCATGAGAAAGTTGCAAAATCTAGAGGATTTGATGGATTAAGATTAGGATTAATCAAGATTTGATTAATTTAAATGGAGATTAGCTGATTTGACAATTTGATTTAGATTTTAGGATTTAAATAAATCAAAATTAGAGGAATAATAATTTTAGACTTAATTAAATAAAGTTTGATTTATTTAATTAAAGAGGATGGTGTTAGATTAAATCAAATAAAAATTAATTTATTTAATTTAAAGGAGATGACTTTAGAGCTTAATTAAATAAATTGAATTATTTAATTAAAAGAGGGACTATAGGATTAATTAAACAAAGTGATTTATTTAATTAATAGGAGAGAATGACTTAATGAGATAAAATTGATTTATTTGATTAACAGATTGAATATGATGAATTCAATCAAATAAAGATTATTCGATTAAATGGTCAGTAAAGAAGATGATTCAGGATGAATTGGTGTTAGTAAAATCAAGATCAGGTGCATAGGATCAATCAATATATTTTATGTGTCTACATTTTTCCTCTCTTTGAAGTAATGTACCCGCTGTGTTGGTTCAAAAAATAACCTTGCCGAGATCAAAGTTTTTTTTTTTAATTTTTTCAAATGCCCCAGTGGAAAGAAGTATACTAGTACACTGCCCCCTCAAGAGATCGAGTGAAGAGTTCAATTTGAGGGTTGATCTCGCGAAAAAGAATTTCAAGATGGACACATGAATGGTTATGATGATGATGCAAATGAGATGGTTTTAAGATGCTTAGAATAACCAATCTATATTATCCTAAACAACTTAAATGATAATGCAATGCATGTGAGATGGATGATATGATATGCTATGATTATGAGATGTATGTATGGTAATGGTTTATGGATGCATGATGGGCATGATATTATGTTAGCATGAAAAGAGGATAGAAGAAATGAGATGATGAAAAGAGGATCCAACAAGTCCATGATCTAACAAGACTTTATTAGAGATGACGATGAATGATGATGATGTATTACTTATCAGGAATTGGGATTTTAAAAGGGCTACTTACCTTATGTTTGATAACACACATAGGCATGATGCATCAAGGTATAAAGAACCAGGATGGCATTGCACCTAGTGTGATGGACTTTGACTCGACAATCAGATAGTACTCCTATTCACACCTAACATACGAAACCTTATTTAAAATGTAGTTAAGATATTTCAAATATTTTAGACCAAAACATAGAAAGGAAAGCCTTTCTATGTGGTCAACAAGACACCTAAAACACCCTCCCTACATCCAAACAAAGCATGCATGACCAAAGTTATATTACAAGAATATCCAACAAGCAAAATAGATAAAAAGATAATGATCATTGCCCCATTCCTTTCTCTCTAAATCCCTTTGTTTGGACATCATCGAGAGGTCATCGAAATGAGCGCAATAAAATAAGCCAAAAGACAAAGATAAACTAAACAAACAAGCTAATGTTCTTCATACCGCTAGCCAAGACTAAACTACGGTGATGCTTGATGTTGAGTCCATTGTAGGAAGGATGCATCCTAGGACATGATGTTATCAAATGATTTGGGATTGATTGGATGATAGGCTATTGATATGAAAAGTTGACCAACTTGTTTACTTACTGACCTAGACTTGAGACTTTGACATTTTAAGTTTTCACTTTTAACCTACTAGACTTGTTTCCAACTGTTTCACCAAAGTTGAGGGTGATTATGATTTATTGTGAGTGAAGTTTATTGTGGGTGAAAGCGAGATGGAACAGATGGATTTTTTCAAATATTTGGATGTTTTTGGTATTTTGAAATGTTTTGAGGTTGTTTTTGGTATTTTCAAAATGTTTTACAAATGTTTTGATTTTCAAATGTTTTGGGGTTTTCTAAGATTTTGACCAAGAGACTAACCTAAAGACCTATCCTAGGGGCCTTGTGGGTTGATCAAAGATTAGCCTTGCATATGTTATACACGTAGAGACTACATAGTTCGATTGACACAGACTCAATTATTGATGAGATATGAACAAATGGATTGCCAGTTTATTATGATGGAATCCTAAAGGATTGACCTAAGTGTCTCGGGGGATGATCCAAGATCAACCTTTCCTACGTTTGAAGCTCAGAGACCCGTAGTTCCACAAGACGACTCTATTTTTTAACTTTTGGAGTGACATTTTGACTTGTTTTTGGATTTTGATATGTTTTGCATGTTTTTGGATTTTATGATTTTATGAATGTTTTTGGGATTTTTTGGCTTTTCTGATGTTTTGGATGTTTTTGGATTTTCTGATGTTTTGGATGTTTTTGGATTTTCTGATGTTTTGGATGTTTTTGGATTTTCTAATGTTTTTGGATGTTTTGATGTTTTGGATGTTTTTGGATGTTTTTGATGTTTTGGATGTTTTTGGATTTTCTGATGTTTTGGATGTTTTTGGATTTTCTTGGTTTTGATGATTTGGACATGGATATGTGTGATGATATCAGTGATGTGTTTGGGATTTTGATGAAAACCAAGCTAAGTTTGATTGATCAGATCAATGGATTGATGATGATAACATTGTTGAGGATACACAACAATGCAAGGATAGTGTTAAGCAACACAAGGATTAGGATGGATATCCCAAGATGATAAGGGATTGATTGAATTTGATTGATCAATATTGATGATGATAACATTGCTGAGGATACACAACAATGCAAGGATAGTGTTAAGCAACACGAGGAATGAGGTGATGATGGATTGACAGGGTTTGATTGATGAAGATTGATGAAGCTTGGTTTGGAACAAAATTTGTTTGAATGATTTGATGTGATGTTGAAGCACACATTAGATGCAAGTGATATTTATTGTTTGGATTGATGTTCAATGAAAGATAAAGCTTGATAAGGAACATCTTCTCATCAAAATATGTCATGGTCTAGTGATTTGGATTCTTTCTCACAAGTGGTTTGACCAATTTGATTTCACATTTGCCAATGTCTGGATCACCACATAAGTTGGAAGATATAGATCAAGATTTATTCCGAAAGCAAGATGTAAATATTTTCCCCCAGTGTTCTAGCAATGTATGGAATACCATTGGTGGATGCTTGGATGGATGGATGGATATGGTAAGCACACAAAGGATGCCAAAGATTACCTTGTGATAATATAAGGTGTTCAAACAAAGGATGCTCATTTGGATGATGCTTCATGGCTCAGATAATGTTGGGTAGGTTAGGATTAATAAAGATGACCCATGTCAAGATGTTTACCATAAGCAAGTGTAAAGTGTGCACCAAATTTTGTCAAGATCAAGATAACATGGAAGATGGATGTAGATTGATTCGATAAATGCTTCTGGATGAATGGCTTTATTATGGATGAGATGGATAGAATGTTTGATTTATTATGGATGGGATGAGATGCTTCCACCTGAACTAGCACACGTAGATGCTTAATTCTACACATGACGCCTATTTTCCAGGTTTTCATCATGGTACTTGTCCAAAGTGCCACCATAGTGGTTTTCACTGGAGGACAATTTTTTTCTTTACTATTTTCAATCCTGTTGTTTTTTTTTTTTTTGGATTTTCATATTTTTTGATATTTTTTGTATTTTCTTGTGAAATATTTTTAAGCTCATGTTGAACCACCTGGTGGTGTCGATGTAGATGCTTCTATCATAATGTTCCATTGGTATCCTGCTTGAAGAAGTTTCTTTGCTAAGATACATGCACTTGAATACAATTTTTGAGATTCTTGATCTGCTTCATTGATACTATAGTTAACTTTGTCTTTGTGCGCACATCATGATAGAGTGCCTTCTTCATCCTTATGATGAAGGGTGGCTTCCAATACATGGTCAATGTGATAATTGGATATCATGCCTAGAGGTGTGGATGGAGTGTGTTTAGGGATAGGATATGGATTGGTTGATAGTTTGGAACTTTTGACTCTCCAAAATTGGGAATATAAGCAATGATGGGTGGGTATAAAAGTGTGCATGGAATTAGGACCACCTGCACTTGATATACTTTGTACATTGCTTGAGAAGTCTATTTTTCTTTTGTGGACATCTTTTATGGATACTTTTCCCTTTTTTATTTTGCCCCATAGTTTCTTTGACTAATGCAGTTTCATAGGGGTAATCTTTCTTTCTATTCTTTGGTATCCATGTGTATTTGATTTGTGCATTATTCTTCCCAACTTTGTTTTCTTTGATAATGTTCTTTGTACTTTGATTTAAATCTCTCTTTTGATGTTGGTCCCAATTCATGGATGGGGTGATGGGTGGATGAAGATTCATGACATGGCTAGTTGTAGTATTCGCATTGGTTTCATAATAAGGGTTCTTTGTGCTCCCTACGTTGACGTTTGCTTGAGACATGGTTTCCCCTAGTATGGTTGTAGTAGCACCTTTGTTCTTTGATTCTGCCTATTTTAAGATGTCTTGTTCAATAAGCATTTCTTGATAAGTGACCACTATAGAGGACGCTATTTCAATTTGCTGCTCTGTTGACTCTAGAATATCCTACTCTATCTGACCTCTTTCCTTGAGTGGATAATGCTAGATATCTTCATACATGATGTCCTTAGTCTGAATTTGGGATATATCTGATCCTAATGTTGGCAACTCAGTTTGACTGTAGGAATCAATAACCTGCTCCTTTTGTGTAATAATGTTAGGAGTAAAGGAATCCTATTCTAAATGAAGATCATCTATGTGTCCATCCAAAGAAATCATCTCTTGGTTATATGGAGGAGTATGTGATATGTGGATGTGATCAACATTTGCAACATATTGTATAGATTGGAGAGTGTCCATTAGATCATTGTAGTAGCTTGGAGATACAAATTCTTGATCTCAAATGATTTTAGAATTGCTTTTGACATGCTTTGGATCAAGTTCTTGGCATGGGTCAATTTGAAAGGATGGATTGCTTATAAAGGGTTCTTGGATATCTTCATTAGGAATGGGAAGTGGCTCAATATCCTCTTGATCTTTGAGTGGACTTGGATCAAATGTTGAGTTAAGGATTCCTTTAGTATCTATAACCATGAGGTCAAAGGATGTCAATATGTCTTGGAAAGGACCATTGCTAGACTTTGGTGAAAGATGTCGATCATGCTTTGGAATAAATTCTTGAAATATGTTATCTAACTCATTAAGTGATGTAGAGACATTTCAATATGATCAATGGTCGATGGATCGTAGATTATGTCAATAGGATCAAATAATTCTAACACTCCTTGAAATAGATCATTTCCGAATATTGTTGATGGGTTTTGATCATGACCAAAGAGTGACTCTTGATGTATGTTGAGTTGATCTTCAGATGAGGTAGAAACATCTTCAAGGTGCTCATTGATGGATAGATCTTGATCATTATTTTGAACAATTGTGGAGGAGAGATTGTCACTGCTATTGCTAGTGGTTGAACCCTAATCATTGTCCCCATAGTTATTATTTTTTGATCAATAAGGTCTTGGATGAGATTTTTGAGTCGAATACAATTTGATGTTGTGTGTCCCTTTATTTTGTGAAAAACACAAAGGTGCTTCTCGTTATACCCTAGTGGTTTAACTTGAGGCTCTTGATAATTTTCATAAACGAGGATTTTGATGAGATTTTCTTGTACCAACTGTCGCATGACCGATTCAATTGGTCCCCCAAGTGGTGTGTATTTTTGTTTGTTACCTTGTGAGACTTTTACTTTAAATTGACCTTGTGGTGATTGATTTTGGAGATGTGGTGATTGATCTTTGAGATGTGGTGATTGATCTTTGAGATGTCGAGGTCGGGTTTGTCGTTGATGTTAATCTTGATATCCAACCTCTTGACATTGGAGATATTTGTCTTGATATGGTTGTGTCCACACAACTCAATGCTTTGATGACATGGTTCAACCAATGGAAGAGTATATTGATTTTTCAGGTGGAGATGTCTCTTGGTGCAATGAATCAACTATTTTGGTAAGTGTAGCAATTTGATCTCACAAGATTTGATCTTTATTTTGATCTTGACACCCTTGATATGGTTGATTTGGTTTTTGTTCAAGTAGATTTGGAATGTATACTTGTGGTGTTTGTATGGGATCATGGACAAATTGACTTTGGAAAATGTTTTGATTTGGGATGATGTTTAGATTTGGCATGATAGGTTGAAATTGAACATTGTTGTGGTTGGGAATCACATTGCCTTGATTTAGGTAACTTTGATTTTGCATGGTGTTACCTTGACTTGGATCAATACATGGAGTCGTTAACATTTTTTTTGGACTTTGAACAAAATTTGTATGATTCACAAACATATTTATCCCAAAGTTTACCAATTTTAGATTCAAAATTTTCATGTTTGGTAAAGTTTTACTTGGTATATTCACATTTGGCATGTATGGATTTGGTGGGATAATGTTGTTTTGTTGAAGAATCATGCGTTAATTGTTTGGTTGATAGATTTGTAGGTTTGGAATTTTATTTAAATCTACCATAGGGAAAGGTGTTCCAAAATTTAGATTGGGCATACTCACATTTTTTGTACCATTGAGATTTGTAGGAGATAATGATCCCATGTATGGATTGTATGAATGCGAGTTTTGATAATCCATTGGTTTCTTAAAGCTTTGATAGTTTGGTTGACTTAGATCACTCATGATGTATAAATCAAGTTTATATTCCATGTGTTGGAACTGTAAAAATATGATGTTTTCACATGTTGGTTTTACTCATAAACTCCCAGATTTGGTCCTACCATGTGCATATTTCACCCATATTTTTCCATATTTCCCCATAGAGTCCATTGAGTCATGCATTTTCCATGTTGTTGTTCCTAAAGGCATAAGATCATTGTTGTTTCCCTGACCCATTGTGCATTTTTTGCTAACATGAGTCTCTGTTGCCTTTCGACAAGACTCATTTGATGTCACAGCGATCAAAATTTTCTTATAGGCACCGTTTGGCAGGAGTTCTTCACGGTCTCGGCGATAGGGGTTGATTCACATTTCGGTAGGACACTTCTTTTGTTCCTGCGACAAAAAAGATTCATATCGGCATAGGTCATACCATCGATATATGGTCATAGCGAATTTGTTGTGTCTTACCGATTAGCTCATATGGGCTTTCTTCGGCAGAGCTTGGAGTTATCGGCATTGTGTCTTGGCGAGGTCTTCTTATCTTGTCGAACAGCGGTGGAAGGATAGTCTTATCGACATAAGTTAAGATCTTCAGTGGAGTGCCATAACGATTCCATGGTGTCTCACTGACTTGTGCAAGGAGCTTTCGATAGGAGTTAAAGTCTGCGGTAGGAAGTCATAGCGAAGCATGTATGTCTCACCAATGGGTTACTAAAGGTTTCTATTGAACGGCTTTCGGCAAGAGGTTTGTGTCGTCTTGGCGAACATGTGTGAGCTCGGGTGTTTCGGTATAACTCTATAATCTGCGAGACCTCTCACCGACTTCATAAAGTCATAGTGAAGTAGATGGAACGAAGGTTGCATCTCGGTGAGATAACTCTTATGTCTTGGTGACCAAATTGTATTATGAGGACTTTCGGTGAAACAAGAGAATTCTATGAAACGTCTCCCCGAGAGCGATAAGTTACAACGACACATGAGATGAATAAGGGGCTTTTGGCATAACAATTGAATTCTCTATATGGTCTGCCCAATAATGAAGGGTCACAACGATACAAGTGATAAAAGTGTTTTCGGTGAGACTTAATGAAGGCGGTATGATATATCCATGACTCGGATTGGTCATGGCGATTAACAGGGGAACACGGGCATACAACGATAAGCGATATTTTTCCTTCAGCATACTTTCAACACTGTCCTAGCGACTGTTCCATTGGCGATTAACTATTTTCAAATGTTGTGGGCCGACATAAATGAATTTCTAAATGTTGTTGAAGGCCGACATGAAAATTGCCCGAATTCTACGGTTGGTCGACATGAATTTGAAGCGATATGATTCTTGATGCTGGTGTATAAATATGCACTCCCAATTGTAATTGAAATATGAGATTTTAGAATCATACAGTAGGTAGATTAGGAATGGACAGAGTAGAATAAAATTCTCATTCCAGAGACTATGTTGCATGCTTTCAAATGGCGATTTCAATGAAATTCAGCTAGTGTGGCAGTTTATTTTTGGTATCAATTGTATGTTGAGTTTATTGAAAAGTATTGCTAAGCTGTCTCCAAGTTGATTCGTTTTGGTTATTTAAATTGAAATAACAAGCTTATTTCTAGTTTATCAGTGCACATTTGTTGTATCTGTGTGATTAATCTATTGGTTCTCTCAAGCAGAGATTAAATCCTTTTTGTTGATCACAGTAATTAGGGGGAATTCATCCAGATTATTAAAGTAGAGCTTAGTGGTCAAAATATTGCATGTTTATAAAAGTTATAAACAGATCATATGCCATCAATTTGATTTTCTACCAGAATAAGTTGCCCACTCCTGTTTCATCTGACTCCGCATACCCAATAAGGCACTGGTCTCTGCAATTTCATCATTTGGATTCATTCAGTTTCTTTATATCTGTTAATTAAGCATTTTAGGATTTAGATCAGAAGATTGTTATTGCTATCATGTTTGATTTCATTTGTTCACTTCCATTTGCCATTGTGGACAAATCATTGCAAGAAAGATAATCATAAGTCAAGTCTGCTTTATTTTGAAAGGTACACCCACCTAGGTTCAACAACACCTGAAGAGTAGAAGGTTGAGTTCTCTTGACCTTGTTTGTTACCCTAAAACGTACCAAGAGATTGGCAGCCTCTTGAGGTATCTTTACCTGCATTTTTGAGAGCTAAAAAATTGGTGACTCTGCTGGGGATTACATCAGAAAATTTGGTTGAAGAACACATTATAGAGTCATTGAAGAAAAGGTTATAATTTGAGAAGATTCAGAAAGAGTGATTCCACTGGGAGAAGATCAGAAAAAATCATTTTCCTACTTTTGGAAAAGTAGGTGGCGACTCTGAAAAAGATTTGATGAAAAATGGAATTTGTGTATGGAACGAATGAGTACACAAATGCAGGCAGGTATTGGATTCCTCAAGTTCCTGATAGTACAATTGGAAATTTTCACAATGGAGGCAATGCATATCATGCACAACAGAGTACATACTTAGCACAACCACCTCATGGTTAGCAATATGTGCCATATTATCATTCACAATACAATGGTCCACCGTACCAACATCAGTACCCACCTAGCGCCCCCCCTAATCAATACACAACAATGATTAGACAGTTTGATTTGGCAGGGATTCAATTATCCCCTTATCCAATGGATGGCAGTTGGAGAGGTCTTGTTCCAAAGTTTACAGGGAGTGATGTAATCACTGCTGAAGAGCATCTAAGAAGTTTCAATGCTTTCATCCAAGATTTGGGTGTGCCATATGAAGATTTACACATGAGGCTATTCATGATATCACTTATTGAAGATGGCAAGGATTGGTTCAATAGCCTACCAGCAGTCTCTATTGATTCTCTCCAAGGATTTCAGGATCATTTCCTCTAGCAATATGGGAATCTAGGTGCACCAGATGCTACTCTTCATGAGTTAATACGGATTCAGAAAGATCAAAATGATACAATTTATGACTTTAATCGGAGATTCAATAAGTTTCAGAATAAAATACCTCCTGGATAAAAGTTTCTGGACTCTGTAGCACTGAGTGTTTATTTGAATGCATTTGATCCTAAGATAGGGTATGTACTAAGAAATAGGTCTCCAAGAGATCTGGATGAGGCTCAGAAGATAGCACTGACAATTGAAAACAATAGGAGCGCTGCAGGGATAATTGATAAAAGAGACATTCCCAAGATTTCTCAGCAAATCAGCAATTATCAGTACAGACAGGAGAATACTTACAGAAATGAGAGGCTGAGGTTGCATGACATGCCTTATAATATAGATTGGAAGGACAGAAAACCTATAATAGCTAGGCCTGGAAACAAGGAGGCTCTTGATCCATTGACAAAGGGAACCTACATGGTAAGTAACAATTACTTATGTGAATTTTGTGATAAGCCACATTCCCCAGATTATTGTGTTGTAGCCCAGAGAATGCAAGAAGAGGGAATGTTGATGGGAAATAATGAAGATCACATAGTATATTTGGCTTCAAATACTTTTCACCATGTTGAGGAAGATGAAGGTACAAGAGTTTTCTCTTGCATAACAGATTGTCACAGGGAAAGCAGTGCATGTTGTGAGGAATCCAGTGAGTATTCTGATGATGAACCTGAGGATTTTGATCTGCAGTCAAGGGATTTTTCTACCTCTTATGAAGATCAGGATGAAGTGGCAATGGGAGATGTTGATTCATCAGATAGTCAGTATACAACACCTCCGGTTGCAGTTGAAAGTTATGAAGACACATTTGATGAAGAAGAGATTTGTACATTTGAAAGTGATTTCCAAAATTTTTCAAACCCATTGTATGATCAAGAGTTAAATGAGCATCAGATGATATTTTGCAAAGGTATGTCCAAGAGTGAACTTCAGGTATTTTCAAATCCACTTTATGAAAGAGAGGAGCTAATTTTAGACAAGCAAAATGATGGGATAAATGATTGCGCTGGTAATGTTTTTGATTTCCCATTCTCTGATGGTCTTGGATTTCTTTTTAATGATGAAAAAAGTGAAGAATATAACTATAGTGATGAAAATGTTGAGACTTGTTCATTCAGCAGTGAACAGATTTCAGATTTGTTAACTCCTAAATACTAGGGATGTGCAAATGAAAATGATCTTGAAGATTTGTGTCCAGCTTACATTTGTTTTGACAGTGAGAGATCTTTGTGTAAAGATTCTTATGACTCCCTGTGCATTTCTTGGAATGATGGTGAAACCTTTAGTGTTGATCAAAAGTCTGTTTCCATTCAAGATGAGGTATATGATTTTGAAATTTCTAATTCATAAGGAGAAGATGTTTATTTTCATGCCAAGGATGATAGAATTCCAACTTTGATTGGTTCATATATGCTTGACACTGGAGATGTGAGTTATAATCTGATATTATCTCCAAATGATGATTTGGAAGAGGTGCAAAAGGTTTCAGAATTGTGTGTTTCAGATAATGTTGATATAACAATTTTTTTTGTTTCTCAGGAGAAGCACTTTGATGGCCAATTTTCAATACAGCTGGGAGAATGATTTATAATACATAACAATGAGAAAGATAATGAGAAATATTGTATTGAATATGCATGCATTTTATATATTGAAGATGACAGGGGTTTGTCTGATGATGAAGAATATAAATTGCAGAATGATGTGGGGAATTTGGGCCAAGCTGAGCATAGTGATTCTCTAAAAAATTTCAGAGACAGGGAAGATTGCACATGTGTCTTCAGGAGGAATCTGATGAACTCAAGGAAAAACCAGGTATTTGACAGGGGAAAGTATGATTTGAGTTTCAGATTGTAACAGCTTAGAACAGGTGAAGTTGAAAAATAGAGGATTGAGGGTTGTCAATGCATGGACAACTCTTGATGGTCCTCTTTAAAATTATTTTCCATGCACAGTAGTTTAGGGTTTTGCATTCACCTCCATTTTGCATTCATTTCCATCTTGCATTCATTTTGCATTCATTCCATCATGCCCTCTGTCCATTTCCAGTTTGCTCATTTTGTGTCTGGTCTGCTCACCCAAAGATTCTGGATCCTTGCAATGATCTTACTATCATTCATCCCTAGATGGAGCCACTATTGGAACTGTAAAAATCTAATGTTTTCACGTGTTGGTTTTACTCATAAAATCCCAAATTTGGTCCTACCATGTGCATATTTCACCCATATTGCCCCATATTGCCCCATAGAGTCCATTGAGTCATGCATTTTCCATGTTGTTGTTCCTATCGGCATAAGCTCATTGCTGTTTCCCTGACCCATTATGTGTTTTCTGCTAACATGAGTCTGTGTTTCCTTTTGGAAAGACTCATTTGATGTCATAGCGATCAAAATTTTATTGCAGGCACCATTCGGGAGGAGTTCTTCACAGTCTTGGCGACAGGGGTTGATTCACATTTCGGCAGGACACTTCTTTTGTTCTGGCGACAAAAAGGATTCATATCGGCATAGGTCATACCATCGATATATGGTCATAGTGAATTTTTTGTGTCTTACCAATTAGCTCATATGGGCTTTCTTTGGCAGAGCTTGGAGTTATTGGCATTGTGTCTTGGTGAGGTCTTCTTGTCTTGACGAACGACAGTGGAAGGATAGTCTTATCAACGTAAGTTAAGATCTTCAGTGGAGTGTCATAACGAATACGTGGTCTCTCATCGACTTGTGCAAGGAGCTTTCGGTAGGAGTTGAAGTTTGCGGCAGGAAGTCATAGCGAAGCATGTATGTCTCACCGATGGGTTACTAAAGGTTTCTATTGAATGGCTTTTGGCGAGAGGTTTGTGTCGTCTTGGTGAACAGGTGTGAGCTTGGGTGTTTTGGTATAACTCTATAATCTGTGAGACCTCTCATCGACTTCATAAAGTCACAGCGAAGCAGATGGATTGAAGGTTGCATCTCGGTGAGATAACTCTTATGTCTTGGTGACTAGATTGTATTATGAGGACTTTTGGTGAAACAAGAGAATTCTATGAAATGTCTCCCTAAGAGCGATAAGTTACAGCGACACATGAGATGAATAAGGGGATTTCGGCATAACAATTGAATTATCTATATGGTCTGCCTGATAATGAAGGGTCACAGCGATACAAGTGATAAAAGTGTTTTCAGTGAGACATAATGAAGGCGGTATGATATCTCCACGACTCGGATTGGTCACGGCGATGAATAGGGGAACACGGGTAGACAACGATAAGTGATATTTTTCCTTCGGCATACTTTCAACACTGTCCTGGTGACTGTTCCATTGGCAATTAACTATTTTCAAATGTTGTGGGCTGACATAAATGAATTTCTAAATGTTGTTGAAGGCTGACATGAAAATTGCCCGAATTCTACGGTTGGTCGACATGAATTTGAAGCGATATGATTCTTGATGCTGGTGTATAAATATGCACTCCCGATTGTAATTGAAAGATGAGATTTTAGAATCATACAGTAGGTAGATTAGGAATGGACAGAGTAGAATAAAGTTCTCATTCCAGAGACTATGTTGCATGCTTTCAAATGGCGATTTCAATGAAATTCAGTTAGTGTGGCAGTTTATTTTTGGTATCAATTGTATGTTGAGTTTATTGAAAAGTATTGCTAAGCTGTCTCCAAGTTGATTCTTTCTGGTTATTTAAATTGAAGTAACAAGCTTATTTCCAGTTTATCAGTGCACATTTGTTGTATCTGTGTGATTAATCTATTGGTTCTCTCAAGCAGAGATTAAATCCTTTTGTTGATCACAGTAATCAGGGGGAATTCATCTGGATTATTTAAATAGAGCTTAGTGGTCAAAATCTTGCATGTTTATACAAGTTATAAACAGATCATATGCCATTAATTTGATTTTTTTCCAGAATAAGTTGCCCACTTCTACTTCATCTGACTCGGCATACCCAATAAGGCATTGGTCTCTGCAATTTCATCATTTGGATTCATTCAGTTTCTTTATATATGTTAATTAAGCATTTTAGGATTTAGATCAGAAGATTACTATTGCTATTAGGTTTGATTTCATTTGTTCACTTCCATTTGCCATTGTGGACAAATCATTGCAAGAAAGATAATCATAAGTCAAGTCTTCTTTATTCAGAAAGGTACACTCGTCTAGGTTCAGCAACACCTGAAGAGTAGAAGGTTGAGTTCTCTTGACCTTGTCTGTTACCCTAAAACATACCAAGAGATTGGCAGCCCCTTGAGGTATCTTTACTTGTGTTTTTGAGAGCTAACACCATGTTCTTCTTGTGTTTTGACCTTGTTGACCTCTAAGGGATTTAGGACCAATGATGCTAGATGAAGGATGAAAGGGGTGAATGATATGGGTGTTGAAATTTTAGGAACTTTGGAGGAATACTAGACTTTAGGATTCTTTGGATTTGATTTGGATTTGATAAATGAGCTCATAAACTCCAAGAGGTTAGATGTTGTCTTGGAATGAATTTGTCCACAAGGTGATAATTTAACTAAGTGTTTGAGGAAGAATTCATCCACACACACTTAGCCAAACAAGGAGATTTTGATGTTGATTTGAAGGATTTTACCAAAATTCTAGTATGAATGATTTTTCCAAGGATTCAAAAGTTGTTTGTGGGGTGGAGATGATAAATGTTTGGGATGGGTGAAGTGTTGGTTTTGATCCTAAATGATCCTAAGAAGAACTTTGTTTACAAGGAAAATATAGTGAAGAACATGCTTTTCCCTAAGAGTAATTCAAACCAAAAGACCAATGTTTGCATGGAAAACCATATGACCAAAAGATAGACAAACACATGTGTGGGTTTCAATTTGAGTTAATCTTGGTTAATGAATTGCTTTTACCACATCCACACTTTCTTGCTTAGTTTTCAAACTGAATGTCTATGTCTTAATTCCTTTTCATCCCAAAAATTTCATCATGTAGAAATTAAGAAAATCATGGCAATAGTTCCCTAATGTTTACTTTAGTGAGAGAAAATTGAGATATAAATCCAAATACTTAGAAGCCTCTAAGGATGAAATCCCTAGGGACAAGCAGTAGCACTTTGATTTTTACAAAGGTATTTGCTTCTTCTAAAGGTTTGAAATTTGATGTCCTTGTTGAATGTTTGTTTTCAAGAATTTGGATCCAAGCAACGTGTTTAACTGACTCAAAGATTGCAAAATCCTAGGATGGAAAAGAAAATATTTATTGAATTCCCACTTGGATAAATCCAGTTGTGCTTATTCAAAGCGGATGACTAGAAGCTTGACCACACTGGCTCCCCTCCACGACACTCAATTCTATGGGTCAGCCAAGCTTTAGTACTCATGAATCTCCCATGATGAACTTTTCATCTCTACAAAGAACTGCAAGTATGTGGGATGACTCCAGAGGTCCGACCTCCTCACGCCAACAAATATTGGGATTTTGGATTCTAAACAAAGGTTCATTGTAAGGGCATCCAGTTTAGGGGGTGTAATGATAAAATACTTGTGAGAGATATCCCAACCCTTAGAACAAGGGCTTTACGCATCATAAATATACTGGGGGAGAGTTATCATGCACAGCTTCCCATTGTTTATGATTTTCATCGCAACCACAAATTTATGTAGTGGTTTGGAAGAGCTTGGCTTATGCTCATTACCACTTGGATCATTCCCTTGGGGTGAGTATGTTTTACTACCAAGGTAGGCCCTCTAAAGGTAAACAAAAGTGAGTAAGTACATCCATATTTCGATCAATCTTTGTTTGTGTAAACAAAGAGAGAACACACGCAATATACTTAACTCACACTAGCAAGATTTGTTCAATTTTTAAGAGCCCAAATTGAAGTGTGGAGACAATATTTTAGACAACCAAATATCACCAAAATACTTTTGATTCTCAAGATCACTGTGAAGTATGAGAGAATTGCATACACCTCTTAAATGATATTAAGTTGTAGAAAAGATTACAAAGCACAAAAAGCACATGCTCATTTTAACTTCAAAAGCAATAATGGATTCTCTTTATAGCACCAAGATAAAGTGTGAAGTTGTTTTGTTCAATTCTTAAAATCCCAAAACCAAATCTAGTGAGTTTCTAATGTTCTTTTTAACCCTTTTATTATTCTTTTTAAAGCCCAAAATAAATTTATTTGAGTCCTAAAACTTGAAGATAACAAAGCCTTAAGAATGGGATTATAATTGCTCCCAAAGTGTTTAAAAACACATGTTACAATCATGTGATAATGCTTTTACTTTCACTTCCATGCTCCATGATCCTTTAAAACCTACAATCCAAACTCCAAATGTTAGATGAAATCAAGAAACAAGAAGATATGAGGGTTAGATAAATGATTAAGCATAAAAACCCTAAAATTTAGACCAAGTTTCATTGTGATTTGACATTAGGTAAAAAATTGAAAATTTTAACTCTATAAAAGTTGAGAAACACCTACACCATTGGATAGCTTATGAAATTCTACCCCATTTCAAAAAATAAATCTCCGAAAAAGACCAAAATATGACCAAGATACGACCATTTTAAGATTGAGTGAAAAAATAAGAAAGCAAAGGTGGCACCATTTGAAACACAAAGGCAACAGCGTTGTTTGAGTGCAAAAAATGACACTGGAATGATAGCGACACTATTTGAGGATTTGAGTAGCACTCTAGTGAAACTAGTGGTGTTGTTTGGAAAAATAGAGACCACATATGCATCGCTATTTCCTCCAGCAGCGCTGTTTGACCTGAAAAGACAAAAAAAAATAAAAAATGAAGGAAATGGCCAAAAAAACATGTTAATTTTGAGATTTATGCCCTCCTAGCGCCAAAATGTGAATGGAGGATCTAGACCTGCACAAACACAAACAAAAAACATAATATTAGTCCATTATGCAAGTTAGAAACATCATTCCCCATGAAATTCATTTGAGACATGAAAACAAGAAATAATATGAAGAACACGAGTAAAAAGCTATTAAATCCTATTTTAATGTCCAAATTCTCAATCCCATGGGGGAATTGGTGCTATTTTTATGTGGAAAATATCGCTTTCCCAATTCCTTGCAAGCTTGATGATGATCAATGGTTATCCTTGATGAAATTTGTAATAACCTAGCTATGGTGGATAAAAAACTATGAAAACCTTGATGAACTTGGATGAATTTGCTCAAAACCTATGGATAATGACTTTGCATAAAGTTGTGGATCCTAAATTAGTAAAAGAGCTCTCCATTTATAGAAGAGAAGGATGAAGGATGAGGCAAAATGGATGAATGTGGGATCAAACCCCAACCAATAGCACAATGCCACTTGTCAACATGTGAGTGGACAAAGGTGGAGCACATTTGGATGAATGTGCACATTAATGCAATTAGGTGGAAATTCAAAATTGGAGAAGTGACAAGTTGGAGGGAGATGAAGGATGAAATAAATGCCACTTGGATCAAGAAAATGACGTGTAAGAGGCCTTTAATGCCTTGTTGGATGGACAAGTACTTTTGGGGGGAGATTTCAAATTTGGGGAATATTCCATCCTTGATACCTTTTTGAATGAAAATAGAGATTTAATAAATCAATTAAAATGATTTTCATGAGCAAGTTGCAAAATCTAGAGGATTTGATGGATTAAGATTAGGATTAATCAGGATTTGATTAATTTAAATGGAGATTAGCTGATTTGACAATTTGATTTAGATTTTAGGATTTAAATAAATCAAAATGAGAGGAATAATAATTTTAGACTTAATTAAATAAAGTTTGATTTATTTAATTAAAGAGGATGGTGTTAGATTAAATCAAATAAAAATTAGTTTATTTAATTTAAAGGAGATGACTTTAGAGCTTAATTAAATAAATTGAATTATTTAATTAAAAGAGGGGCTATAGGATTAATTAAACAAAGTGATTTATTTAATTAATAGGAGAGAATGACTTAATGAGATAAAATTGATTTATTTGATTAACATATGGAATATGATGAATTTAATCAAATAAAGATTATTTGATTAAATGGTTAGTAAAGAAGACGATTCATGATGAACTGGTGTTAATAAAATCAGGATCGGGTGCATAGGATCAATCAATATATTTCACGTGTCTATAGTCATAAACCAACATGTGCTAGTTTTGGTATAGATTTTTACTCATTCATCAAATTTTGAAACAATTTACATTTTATAAATTAGACTCCATTCTACATGTAATGAAAAATAAAGGTTTTTGATTAGTTTTCAAAAATTTAAGGGGGGAGCATGATCAAATTTCAACTTTTTAGGATGTGTCAACTTCGATAATATGTAAAATATTATATATTCATTAAAAAATTAGCCAAAAAAACTAGGATAAACTACATGGTGTTAGCTAATTTCTCATCGTTCAGATTTTTGAAATTAAAAAAATAAAGTTGACTTTTAGGGAGGCCATAATAGATAGTTGAGTCCACTTTTTGGCCAAAAAGTGGTGTTTTCCCTTATTTTCAGAATTTGACACATTTGGCCTTAAAATTTGAAGCATTTAGAGATGGAATCTTTGAAAAAGTCACTAGTCATAAAATGTAGTACTCGAAGTCTAGTTTCTAAATATTTAATTTATTTCAATACCCAGATGGTACAAATTGAGTTTCAATAGGTGTTTCTAAAAACCACTATTTAAAAGTCACTTTTTTCTTACTATACCATGCACGTGTATGTCATACATATTTTGATCTAAATTATCATAATTTTCTAAATCCTTTTGGGAAAAGATTTGTGACTCACTAAAGCATGTTTTTGATATTTTTTTGTAATTTTTTATTGAATTTTTTTTTGTTCAATTTTTACTAGCCATATTTGTCATTTTGAAAAATCGTCGTGTACGTCACACATAAGATGACCTAAACTTATCATTTTTTGATTTTTTTTTTAAATTGAAAAGAATTTTTTGAAGTATGTTCTCATGCAATCCGTTCATGAAAATGTTATGTTGATAAAAAAAGTTATTAAAATAGTAAAAACCCCTGATATTTAAAGTTTATGGACTAGTTTCATCATAAATTAATTGAAAAATAGAAAAAATAATCCAATTGTAATTTTTTTTACATATTTAGAATCTACACTATCACATCTATAATGGGTTTTAATTTCGTCGAAAGATTCTGCAAAAAAAGTCATCAGCCATATGTCCAATCTCAGTATTTTTCTCTAACATTGTTAGGACCTTCAACTTGCAGGTCAAACCAAGTTGAAGGCCTAGGTTCAGATTCCCAATGCTTTTCCCAAACCAAAATACAAGCCAAAAACTTGACCAAAAAGCAAATGGAATTTTAAATTTTTAGAAACGGGATCCCGTTTACAAAATGGGATCCCGTTTTGTAAATCGGGATCCCATTTCTTAATATTAAATGCGGTGATCATTGACAGGGAAACGAGATCCGATTTATAAATAGGATCTCATTCCTTTGTCAACAGTCCCCACATTTAATATTGGGGAACAAGATCTTGATTATAAAACGAGATCCCGTTTGTAATAAACGAGATCCTGTTTGTTTTTAACCATTTTTTTTAATTTATTGGAAAAGTTTACTGTGAAGTCTACAACTTCACATGTATGGCCGACTATGACGTGTTGGGAAAATTTTCATCAAATTTTGTCTTTGCAGGTGGTGAACTTGCATTTTGGATTATTTTTTCAGAAGCATCATGCAAACCGATTTTGAAGTGGAATTGTGTTAGTTTTGTACTCGTTTGGATGAACAAAAGGTCTTGAACTTGCAATATGGATTGAATTTTTGAAAGGAGGCATGAAGAAAACATTTTTTTAAGTGGAATTGTGCTAGTTTTCTACTTGTTTTGAGAAACACAAGAGGAATAATTTTGTCCTTATAGGTCTTCAACTTGATTTTTTGAAGAATTTCACTATTAACATTCATTTGTGCTTGAGAATTTTATAATCATGGGTTCACAAGCTCATAATAAGAGGAAAGATAGGAAGACATTAACTCCTGAAGAAATTGAAGCAAAGAGAGAAGGAGAAACAAAGAAAAAGAGAAAGAAGAATGAGAATTAAATCAATGAATGATGGTGGAGCATCCAATTCCACAACTATTGAAGATGAAAATATTGAGGAGACCATGGTTGTAGATGAAGCTAATTTGCAAGAAGTCAATTTGGAAAAGAATATGATTATACAAGAAAGTCCTACTATGTCTTCAAATCCCTCTTTCAATGCTATGGAGAATGTTTCAATATGCACAAATCCAGGTATGTCTTCAAATCCACATGTTAGTGAAATGGTAAATTTGTATGTAGAAGTTTTTCAAGATGCTAGACTTAACAAAGTTGACATTGATAATATTTGGAGAGATGAAACTTTTATAGAATTTGTTGAAAATGAAAAAGAAAAATCTTTTGTTGAAAATTAAAATGAGAATGAAAAATATTTTTTTGAAAATGAAAATGAAAAATCTTTTGTTGAAAATGAAAATGAGAAAGATCCTTTTGTTCAAAATGAAAATGAAAACCATTTTTTTGATGAAAATGAAAATGAAAACCGTTTTGTTGATGGAAATGAAGATGAAAATGTAAATCATTTTGAAGTTGAAAATGAAAATCTAGAATGTGATGTTGAACTTAATGAAAATACTTTTTTTTAAATTGAAAGTGATCTTTTGGATAATCTTCCTGGTCATATTTCTTGGAGGCAAATAAGAACACATGCGAATAGAATACACAAAAAATTCTTTTATCGTAAAAAAATTACATTTCAATGTCAACTAATGATGCAATTGATGAGAATGCAAAAAATGAGGAAAATAAGGAAAAGGTTAGGCTTTTTTGTTAAACCAAAAAGAAAAGATCAATCATTAAAACATGTTATGTCTATTGTTGCTAGTTCCATTCAATGTATTGGGAAAAATAGTCGATCTAAAGATAAAAATGCAGCAAGAAGAGCTATAACAATTTCTAAAGTTAATAAAGCAACTTTGAATAAAAGAATGGTAAGCAATATTAGTGAAGTTTTAAAAATACATCCTAAAACATTGCTAAGAGCGGAAAAAAGAAGAGAAAGTATAGAAAATGATCCTATCAACCAATGTTGGAGTTTCAGTGGTCGAATCCCGAGGTCTGATATGAAATTGAATGTTGAAATTAAATCTTTCATCGAAAAATATTGGCATAACTAGGGTTCCATCTAATGCTAGAGATGTTTTAAAATTAAGGGTGGGGTCCAAAGTTCACAATCATCACCCAAAACACCTATTAGATACAACACAAACTAAATTTTATAGAAAATTTTGTGGTGATTTAGTGTTACCTGGTAATATTAAAATAAGTCAAAGGTCTTTTGAAAAATGTAAACCCTAGTATGTAAAAATTAATAAGCAACGAATATCTTGTTGTTGTAAAACGCATGTTCAATTTCATTATTTTTATGATATTTTTTGATATATACATTGTACCTTGCATTCTAACATGATTATACAAGAATGTGGTATTAATATGCCACCTTAAGCAATAAGGGATTTTATATCAGGTTTGTTTTGTGAAAGATCTAATTGTAAATTTTTTTATTTAAGTTGTATTTCTGGACAATTCATTAGCTGTGGAAATCTTTCATTCTTAAGAATTTGTATGCATGAAAGTTTTGATAATGATTTTGGAAAAAAATTAGTAGATGTTAAAAGATTTAAGAATGGTCACTATTCTTTAAAAGATGGAAAAAGAGGAAAGCGTTATGATTTAGTTACATAAAAAGTTAGTGTACATGCATTCATGAGCGAATTTAAGAATAAGATTGTACAAAAATATGTCATGCACTCTCAACATGCTTGATGGCTTGATGGCCAGTTTTGTGCATGTAGAAACACATTTCCAATTGGTACTATACTTTTAATGGTTGATTTTGTGGAAAATTATACTCTAGCTCTGCAAGAGGAAATTCAATCACAGTATTATAATTCAGTGCAAGTAGCTATGTTTGTCCATATTGTTTATAGACATGCCGATGATAGCACTAAGGATGATATATAGAAAAGTTTTGAGGGAGTATAATTTTTATTTGAGTGACAACTAGTTACACTTGTAAGAGTTTGTTCAATACTATTTCAATATATTATATAGAAATTTAAGAGAAAGAGGAATCCAGATGACAGAGCACCTCATATGGTCAGATAATTGTACAGGGTAGTTCAAGAATGCTTGAATGTTCTGTTGATTAAGTAGAGTTCACAATGAACTTAATGTCCAACATATATGGAGTTTTTTTGAAGCCAGGCATGGTAAAGGAGAAGATGATGGAGTTGGTGCATGTGTAAAAATAATTATTTCTAGAGAACAATTAAAATTTGAGGATGCAGTAAAATTTAAAGATGCACATGGGATTGTGGATTGGTGTAATACAAGATTATCTACACCTGGTTTGAGTGAGTACTCTATAGTTCATCGATTCTTTTGGTTGGTTGACGAAGAGAACATTGTACCTAGAGTTGACTGTGAGACAATCAATGGATCTACTAAATGGCATTCATTTAAGAGTTTGACAACAAGCACATGGACTATCTAGACAAGGGAGCTTGCATTTTTTTGTTAGTTTTGTATCTCAGGAGATTGGGAAGCATGTGAAAATATAGAATGAGTTGAACATTGGGAGCAAAGATCATTGACACCTGCATAAGCACACGATCAATATGAAAGAACTATTGAAGAAAATGATCAAATGTTTGCATCTAAAGACTATGATCGTGTTTTAGACATTGTACAAGAAGGTAATTTAATTCAATTTATTTCAATTTATTTTACTTTATTAAGTTATTTTGTAATACTAAATTATTTATATGGATACGTCCAAGTTATTAAGTCAAATTTTGTTTGAAAGACATGCGTATGTTGTTGTTGCACTTGAGGGGAATGAAGAGGAAACAAAATATTGGTTAGCTTGTTGTGTGGATACTAAACATAAGTTAATAGTACCTCGAGAAGATGATGATGGCTATCATTATCCAATAGGTATGGTGATCTCCTTAAGACATCCCCTTAAGAAAATTTTGATAACAAGTTTTTGATCCCCTTAAGAAATTTTTTAGAACAAGTCTTTGATCCCCTTAAGAAAATTTTGAGAACTTATTTGATGATGGTTTTCATGTTTTCCAATAGGATAAGTGGTGGTTGTTGGTAGTTGGCTATGAAAATACCTGACAAGGAAGAATGGTCTACCTGCATTCGAGGATTATGAAACACATAAAAAGATTATACATTACTCACATTTGGTGATGGCAACAAATATAAAACTAGATCGGTATTGTGGAAGACCTACAAATAAAGTGCTATGGAAAATTTCTATGGAAGAGCATGAGACAATCATAGATGCATTGCAAAAAAGAGAGGATGCAGATGGTACAATGGAATAAGTAAATACAGGTAAATATAGTTTTAGTTTTATATTGTCCTTTTAAATAGATTAAATACATGTTTTGATATTGGTCAAGTGTGTTATTAGTTGAAATTGATTTAAATTGTCCTTTTATAGACCCTTAAGCCATAATCACAAAAAGGATCTAGTCCATGTAGATTCAACCTAGACAACATGGAATACTTGGTAAAAACAAGTAATTATTAGTTAAATTATATTTAAATACATGTTTTGATTATATATTGATATTGCTTGTAAATTAATAGTTAAAATTGATTTATTATCCTTTTTTGTATACTTAAGCCATCATTGCATTGATCTTATACTTTGAAACAAAAAGGAGAAGATTCTTGGATTCAACCTACACACATGGGTGGAATATTTTTAAATGCAGGTACTTGAGTTGTGTACATATAGATAGTTTTATATAAATTAAAATATGTATGTTTTGATGATTTCATTGATATTGCTTGTACCTTTTTGATATCAAGTGGTGTGAAGACCTACTACATTTTGGGTATGAGTTTGAGATGTTCTTGAGATGGCATATCCAAATTTTGTAAACATTTTTTTGAGATGACATATATGTACATACATACTTACACAATTAAACATTTTGTACAAATTACAAATACATGTACATACACAATTATGTACTCTATGTACTTTTATGTATCAAAATCAATATTCTATATATTTTGTTTGTTAAATATGCATGTTTTCCTACTTTGAAACTTTATATTTGATTGTATAATCACTAAATACCATGCATAAATTATTGTTAAATCAATTATTATATCCTTAAGACTTTGTATTATGACCCTTGAACACATCCCCTTAAGACATGGAGGTGGATTCATATATCATAAATATTATACTTAATTATATCATTTGTTATGATGACTCACCCTAAAACTTATAATACTTGTTTATATCACTTAATATTTATACTTAATTATACTCTTCTTTGATCCCCTTAAGACATCATATTAGGACCCCTTCAGACATCCGCTTAAGACATGTCGTATTAACACATATCCTAAATATTATACTTAATTATATCATTTGTTATGATGAATCACTCTAAAAATTATAATACTTGTTTATATCACTTAATATTTATACTCAATTATACTCTTCTTTGATCCCCTTAAGACATCGTATTAGGACCCCTTAATACATCCCCTTAAGACGTGTCGTATTAGCACATATCCTAAATATTATATTTAATTCTATCATTTGTTATGATGACTCACCCTAAAGTATAATACTTGTTTATATCAATTAATATTTATACTTAATTATACTCTCCTTTGATCCCCTTAAGACAACCTATAAATTAGTGTTGGATGCTATTATTTGTTTTGTCACCTTATAAATTATTATTGGATGCTATTATTTGTTTTGACAACTTATTTAAATTAGTATTGGATGCTATTATTTATTTTGAAAACTTATAAATTAGTATTGAATGCCATTATTTGTTTCGACAGCTTATAAATTGGTATTGGATGCTATTATTTGTTTTGATAGCTTATAAATTAGTATTGGATGCTATTATTTGTTTTGACAACTTATAAATTAGTGTTGGATGCTATTATTTATAGAATTTATTAATGCTTTTGTTCTCTAAACTTGTATGGTATTGTTTATTTCTTAAAATTTCATCCTTTGTGGTATATAAACAAATTGATTTTGTTTATAAATTATGATTTATTGACTAATTATTGATTGACGTGAATTGAATAAGTTCACTGACTAATTATTGCTAAATATTGAATGTACATATCATGTATACCATGTATGGGATCACTAAATTTGTAAAGTACAAATGTTAAAATTGCCTATTAATTTTAACTTTAATTTCATATTTATATTTATTTTCACATTAATGTCTTGACTATGAACATAAAATGCATAAATGTACATGTGTAAATTAAAATTTCAAACACTAATAAAGTCCATAATTTACAACATATTAAGTGCATGAAACTACTATATTAAGCACGTGAAATAAAGTCCATCAGATTACAACCCATGAACTAAAGTCCAACTAAGTACTTGAGCCATGAAATATAAAGTCCAACAGAGTACATGAGAAACCAAATATGTAGTCCATGAAATAAACAAATATAACCCATAAAATCATGTTTAGGTCATGTATTGTCTCTATAATCAAGAGACATTTTCACACCATGCGGATGACCTGAAACACTCTGTACAAGAGAAAGATGAAATCAGATGTAAGATAATGAAAAATGATTTAATGAAAATTTAATTTATAATTCATCATAAAATTAAATTACCATCATATTTGGGTCTAGATGCTCTGATGCATATGAACCAACCTCTAAATTCTTTGAATCAATCTACATAAACAAGACAAAAAAAGTTGAAATTAGATGTAAGTCTACAATTAAAAATGATTTAATTCAATTTAATTTATAATTTATCATATTTTAATTGTACTATATTTTGAGGTTGTGCACCCTCTTCTCCAGGGCCTGTTTGTACATGCTCAACTACAAGATGTGTCTCATGCTATAAAATAAAAAGAATTTAAAACATGTATTATCTCATATTATATATATATTCAATTTTAAATTTTAAATTAAAGTTATTCAGAATATATAATTTGTAATTAACTTTAAATTTAATAAAAAAAATAATTTACCATGATATCTGGAGCCTGCTCTACATGTCCTCCTGGAGGTGTAACTATGACTGGGTCATGGCATAAAGTTGCACTAACAAAGTTCTACAAGATCAAATTTAAAGCATGTATACTTGAATTAGGTTAAAATATATATATTCAAGTTTGCACATTTTGTGTAGAATTTTTTGTAAACAACCTAAAAATCAAAGGCCTCACGAGTAGTCACAACATCTAATGTTTTCCCGATGCCCATTATTCTTGTGGTATTAACCTAGACATACATGTAGACATTTAATGCTTATAATATTTACAAGTGTACATGCACATTTGATATATAGTGAATTCAAAATTCATAATTGTAAGTATTCTAATGTAAGTTAAACAATTTACAATATAAATGTACCTACCCCTGATCGACAATGCCTGATAGTGGAGGAGTGCTCGACAAACCCTCAGGTGGAATTGATGTGGAAGCCGATTGACTCCCCTAAACCAACATAAATATTTTAAACATATGTTCATGATTCAATTATAAATTTAAAACTCAAGTTAAAAATCATTTCATATATAATTTAAAAAATTGAAATCAAAATAACCCATAAGGGTTGCCGACTAGGACTGGTTTCGATGTATGTACTCGTGGAGCAGATGATTTCCCCATCGTTAGTGTCATCTATACACCAAACAATTTGATTGTTAAAATGTATTGCAAACTTTTCTTTGATATATACATTCATTAAAATTCTTATTAAATGAACATTTAGATGCATATTTGTACCTATGTCACAATGTCCTCAGGGTGATGGTCTGTTGTAAGAAATTATACAAATGAACTGAGGTGAATAGATGAACCACTAGAATCTCCACGTCCACCCGAACTAGGTGTGGCCTGATCAAGTCCATAGCATAATTGATGGCAACTAGTACATACATGTGGGACCCTCAACACTCCTATAGTGGTACTCAGACCAACTCCATAAAACACTCCTCCATCATCATCATCTCTATGCTCCCTACTTGCTATCACATAAGCATGTTGATCAAGGTCTCCTGCGAGCACACTAAGGGATCCTAATGTCAAGACCATCGCATGATGATGCACATGTGTGGGAATGGCAGGACCAAGAGGAGCAACAAAGGGTTGCGCATGCACGAGGCGTTGGGGATCAACCCTTGCCCCTAACCTTTGTTGTGGCATGCTGCCACCAACACCTTGAAATGATTTAAAATCAAAATAGTTGGGATTTTTCCCCATAACAAACTCTACATACAGTTTCCTCAAAAAATACAATGGGACCTTCCAATTAGCGTGTGGTGGACTATCAAATACCATATACCATCGATCCCAAAAATTTGTACTCATCTGTGGATGTATACACCACCTCATGGATATTCTAGATTTATTGGGATGAATGGGCTACCGAGTAATAGGGTCAAAAGTAAGGGGCTAGGCGGGATTTTTTTATTTTAAGGTCTAAAATTTGTTTATAGGAGAGACCGTTTGCATAAAATTGTCTCATTTTCTCTCTCTCTCTCTCTCATTGATGCCTATCTAGATCAAAATCAATAGTCCTAATGACATCCACAATGTTTTGCATCATAGATGCAAAATGTCTCACATGTGGTGGAATCAATGCTTGATTCTGCATAGCATTGATTTGATTTTGAATGGATGCAACTTGATCATTTATGCATGCTCGCAAGTGAGCCTCATTAGATGCAATGGGTGTTGGAGGTGGGATATTAGGAACTGATGGGGTGGAGGGGGAGGGGAAGGTGGAGGGGGAGGTGGAGGTGGCTGAGGTGTTGGATTGATGATATCATCAATGTTAAACTGATCCATCATATCAAATATAAGTGTACCTGCATTAAATTATGGGTATGTGCAAGATCATGATGGGCCAAAAAGTGGCAATATGATGGATATTTGTAGGGTATGTGGTTGACGACTTTTTTTACCCAAAATTGATGAAATGAATTTTTTTTTAAAGGAGATTCTCAACTTTCCACCAATATAAATTATTCTTTACTTTGAATTTAATAAATAATTATTATTCATTTTCTATTTGAATTATGACTAAAGTCCTGATTGAAAAACATCTATAGATTTCAAACAGTATCACATTTTTTGAATCCAAAACATGCATCACATTCTATGCTTCACATACTATAGGATTAAAAAAAGAAAAATGGAATTTCATGAAGTTTTGACCAAGTTAAGGTGGTCAGACATACAATTTTTTATATTCTTTAAAAGTTGTAATAAAAAATTCATAATTAATTATTTACTTGGAAAAAAATTACAAAAAAATATGCATCACATCTGGACATGAGTCCTCTACTTATGTCTAAAATATTATAAAAAATATTATCATTTTATTGTGGTTAGGGTGGTCAGACAGACACCTACTTCTTATCTTTTCCCTAAAATTTAAGTACTATTGCATTGAAATTACAAATTTTCACCAAATAGATTTCTTTTTTTAAAAATAAACCTAGTAGTTTAGAACTACATTCAATTTTCTAAATATTCTATTCTTACATATTTTTGAAATAATATAGATAACTTATTCAAATTTTTACGTCAATTTTCCTAACTCTAATTTTTTTGAATTTTTTGCCACTTAAGGGCCTATTTTTTCCATGATGATCCTGCACATACCCTTATACAAAATTAATATACAAACTTACAAAATTACAATAAATAGTTAAATTTGAAATGCACATGCAATTTTTTATAAATAGGATGTGCATACATATACATACACATACATATATATTGATTTAACTTGAGCATGTGCATACAAAATTCAAAATTTAATGTGTACATACATTTAAAATAAAAATACGATGCATAATTTGCATGCATACATCATTCAACTAAACTATGTACATACATACAAATTTCAAAATTTAAGATCTAGAACTATGCAATTTTAATACATGTACATAATAAAAAATAAACTTGAAACATTCACAAAAAGCTCATTTTATGTGTAATGCATATATATTACATGTTTCCAACAGGAGAAATCATGATCTAGTAGATAGTCATAAAATATATACTATTATAAATTCATCATTATAATTCCATAAATTCCACCAAATTCATAAATTCATGTCACTAAAAATATCCATCTGGAACCAAAATCACAAATTCACATCACTAAAACTATCCATCTAGAACCAAAATCATAAATTCACATCACTAAAAATATCCATCCAACAAAATTTATAAATTCATCACACAAAATATCTATCGAACCAAATTCATAAATTCATAACTATAAGATCATTGTCTTAATTTAGAAACTGTTGTGGCTCTCTACTGCATCTCTTCATTTCTTTGTGTTTTCCTTTTTAGAATAAGAAGTTCTCCTCTCCTCTAGCCATTGTTGATGCTCATCTAAGATCCCAACCATAACCCTAACAACATCAACAATGATATGCATCCTAGATGCAAACATCCTCACAGGTGGTGTGACACATTCTTCATTTTGAATAATGTTGACTTGATCTTGGATGGTTCTAACATTGGCATTGATTTGTGCTTGCAAACAAGCACCATCGATTTCAGATGGTGGAAGTGGAGGTGAAGGTGGTGGAGATGGATGGTGTGGAGGTGGATTGCAAATATTATTGAATCTATCCATGTGATCTCTAAGATATAAGTGAACCTGCATTAGATTTGTAATTTCAAAATGTAAGATACATTTTTAGGAAATACCCTTAAACCATTCAATATAAATAGCCTAATTGAATACAAATGATAAAATATGTAAGCCTCATTTATGTCTAAGGCATGTTAGTTGAATGAAAAAGCAATTAACTATTAATATATGACAATTTATGGATGTTGTAGGGTTTATGGTTTAGAGTTTAGGATTTAGGTCTTAGGGTAATAGGATGGCTTAAGGGGATCTATGTAGTAAGGTCCTAGTACAAAATGACATGGCTTTTAAGTGAATAAAATTTGGTGAAGATGCCTAAGGTGACCAAATTTCATTAAGGTCTGAGGCAACTTCACCAAATTTTATTCACTTGAGCCATGTCATTTTGTCCTAGGAACTTACTAGACATAGATCCCCTTAAGCTATCCTATCACCCTAAACTGTAAATTGATCAACCTAGATCATGAAATCTCATTCATATTATAATCTTGCATGATCTTATTATTGTTAAATTTGGTTGCCTTGGGAAACTTCACCAAATTTTGAGAACTTATTTGATCCCCTTAAGAAATGTCATATTAGGACCCCTTAAGAAATCCTAAATTATGGCTTAAGGGGATCTATGTAGTAAGGTCCTAGTACAAAATGACATGGCTTAAGTGAATAATTTTTTTTGAAGATGCCTAAGGCAACCAAATTTCATTAAGGTTCTAAGAAACTTTACCAAATTTTATTCACTTGAGCCATGTCAGTTTGTCCTAGGACCTTACTAGACATAGATCCCCTTAAGCCATCCTATCACCCTAAACTGTAAATTGATCAACCTAGATCATGATTTATCTCATTCATATTATAATCTTGCACGATCTTATTATTGTTAAATTTGGTTGCCTTGGGAAACTTCACCAAATTTTGAGAACTTAATTGATCCCCTTAAGAAATGTCATATTAGGAGCCCTTAAGACATCGATTTATGGTTTAGGGTGATAGGATGGCTTAAGGGGATATATGTCTAGTGAGGTCCTGGGACAAAATGACATGTCTCAAGTGAATAAAATTTGGTGAAGTTGCCCAAGGCAACCAAATTTCATTAAGGGCCTAAGAAAAAATGATGGCTTTAGGGTTTAGGGTAATAGAATGGCTTAAGGGGTTCTATGTAGTAAGGTCCTACGACAAAATTACATGGCTTAAGGGAATAAAATTTGGTGGAGTTTCCTAAGGAAACCAAATTTCATTTTAAGGTCCTAGGACAAAATGAATGCTTTAGTGTTTAGGGTTTAGATTTTAGAATCTAGGGTTTAGGGTTTAGAGAACTTAGGGTGAAGTTTGGGTGGCCCTTGGAATAATGGACTTGCAAGTTAGTGAACAACATTGTCTTGTGGAATAGTTGACTGAGATAGCTCTTGTTTCAATTGACCAACCTAGATCATGAAATATCATTCATATTATAATCTTGCATGATCTTATTATTGTTAAATTTGGTTGCCTTGGGCAACTTCACAAAATTTTGAGAACTTCTTTGATCCCCTTAAGAAATGTCATATTAGGACCCCTTAAGAAATTGATTTATGGTTTAGGGTGATATGATGGCTTAAGGGGATCTATGTCTAGTGAGTTCCTAGGAAAAAATGACATGGCTCAAGTGAATAAAATTTGGTGAAGTTGCCCAAGACAACCAAATTTCATTAAGGGCCTAGGAAAAAATGATGGATTTAGGGTAACTTAGGGTTTAGATTTTAGGGTTTAGGGTAATAGGATGGCTTAAGGGGATCTATGTAGTAAGGTCCTATGACAAAATGACATGGCTTAAGGGAATAAAATTTGTTTGAGTTTTCTAAAGCAACCAAATTTCATTTTAAGGTCCTAGGACAAAATGAATGCTTTAGTGTTAAGGGTTTAGGGTTTAGGGAACTTAGGGTGAAGTTTGGGTGGCCCTTGGAATAATGGACTTGCAAGTTAGTGATTAGTTTATGAATGTTTTTTATTTTATGAATAGATTGACTATTTATGTAATAGAAACACATAATTATGTATTATTAAGATTGAGTTTGATGTATATTTTAACTAGATACTTTTTTAATTGAATATAAGATTATTTTATTTAACATTTTTTTCATTAATATTTCCCACTTAAATGAATTTTATGATATAAAATGTATAATATAAAATTAGTTAATGTTGAATCAAGTATTTTATTTTGGATTGTTTGAAATTGAAAGAACCTAAAAGAAAGAAAAGAAAAATATTTAGATTCTTTTAGTGTCTAGGTAACTAGTGCAAATTGAGATTTTAGACTAAACTAGAAGCCTAATTATCAACTAATTGACTATCTCATGAGGGTTAAGATTGTCAAAAGACAAGAGACAACACATGGAAACAAGAAATGGAAACAATGCATGACTAAGAGAGATCAAAACATAAAATAGAAATGAATGCAAATATTATCTAATTAAGTGACAATTGGAAATGGATTGTACAAGGATTTAGGAATTTGCTAACTAAATTTGCAAACAAACATTGATAAAATTTATGAATTGTAACTATTCTTTAACATATTTTTTTCTAATCTAATTATAATTTAACATTGAAAGTAAAGTATAACATATTGTTTTCTCCATACAATGCAAATGAAATTTAAAACAATTAAGCAATGCAAATGATTTTTTTCCATTATCAAATTTATTCTTGAGCTCGAAATCATGGTTTTGAAATGCAAAATGATTTGTTCGATTTCAATTTAGAGTTTTAGCAAAAAAAAAATCAATTCAATTTAGGATTTCAATCTAAGAAATTAGGGTTTTTAATGCAACTTTTTTGTTTCATTTCAAACTAGGGTTTTCAAATCCAATTTTTTTTGTTTGATTTGAATTTAGGGTTTCAAAAAGCTTGATTAGGGTTTTCAAATGCAATTTTTTTATTTCATTTCAATTTAGGGTTTTGAAATGCAATTTTTTTGTTTCCTTTCAATTAGGATTTTCAAATGAAACTTTTTTTGGTTTGATTGAAGAATTTAGGTTTCAAAAGCTAAATTTTGTTTTTAAAATACAATTTAAGGTTCATGTTTTCCTTTCTATTCAATATCTTTAGGTTTCATTGCATTTTTTCATCTATTTCTACAAATCATCATTTCCACTGTTACACAAAAAAATGCTTAAAACATTAAATAAATTGAAAAAAAAATGCTAAATTCTATTCTTGTATTAAAAATTTCAATAAAAAACAAAAAAAAAGCAAAAAATTGGGGGTGGAGACATACCTGGAGGTCATTAAACAATCATTGTCACCAACACCAATTTCGGATCCCATGTAGAGTAGAATGAGTTTTTTTTATTTATTTATTTTTAAATACCATCTCAAAATGGGATCCTAATTATTGCGAAACGGGATCCTAATTTTTACAAATCGGGATCCCGTTTTGTAATAATTGAGATCCTGTTTTGCGTCTGTCGGTTCGTGACCCTTTAACAAACATGATCCTAATTTTTAAAAAGTAGGATCTCATTTGGAATTTAAGCTTGGGATCCCGAAGCTAAATGGGATCCCGATTTTTAAAAATCGGGATCCCATTTATGAAAATCAGGATCTCGTTTTCGCAATACCAATTTCATTTTTTTGGCTAAGGCAAAAACTTCCATGCTTCATGGACTCAACTTTGTGCACTTACCCCTATGCTATTTTTTTTATAAAAACAAGACCACTTTCGATGTCCTCCCTTTGTAAAACCCTTAATCTTCATTATTTTCAAAAAAATAATGTAAGTATTAGTTAAGAGGGAAGGAGGTAGAGAGTAAGTGAAAGGTAAAACCTCGAGTATCCATCATCAATCATAAATCATAAACTCTAAGGCTTATCAAAGTGGGGTAGAGAGAGACAAATAGAAAGCGAAGTTTGTTTTTTTGTCAATGCAATCCATTTGGCACTTGCCAAATGTTGCATTACATTTGTGAAAATGCGTTGCATTGGGAAATACCAACCAAAAGGGTTGGATTTTTCCTTGGGCATCCAACCCAAAGGGTTGGACGACCATTTCATGCCAAGGACATGATTTTTTGAAAGTGTAACAAAATTTCACACTTTTTTGGTCGTGCTAATAGTCAGGTTTGCACATCTTTCAATGCAAGTTTATAAAAAACCATGATGATGTTAGGCTCTCTCTTACGTATATAACCATATAATTTTTTTAACATTTTGATTATGTTAAGGTTTTCATCTATAACTTCTCTTGTTAGTGCTTCCATTTTTTTGTCAAAAACCAACATGTGCTAGTTTTGGTATAGATTTTTACTCATTCATCCAATTTTGAAACAATTTTCATTTTTATATAAACTAGAATTCATTCTACCCATAATGAAAAAAGAAGGTTTTTTAGTTTAAGCATACTCAAATTTAAAAAATTTAGGATGTTTCCACCTTGATAATTTATAAAATATTATATATTCATTTAAAAACTAGCCAAAAAACCTAGGATAAACTACATGGTGTAAGTTAATTTCTCATTGTTCAGATTTTTTAAATTAAAAAAATGTTGTCTTTTAGGGAGTCCACAATAGATGCTATGTTATTTTTTTATAAAAACACGACCACTTTTGGTGGCCTCCCTTTTTGAAACCATTAATCTTCATTATTGTCAAAAAAATATTAGTAGCTTAGAAAGTAGATTTGGAGCACTAAAACTCATGTTCTTGTTCCAATTTTGAGCATAACTATCTTCATTTTCTCATGAACATTAGACTTTGCTAATTTTAGAAAAAAAGTTGCATCTTAAGAGCCATTTTTGTGTCACAACTTGGTGCACTTACCCTTAATATATATCAGGATTGTAGAGAGACATATGTATGTCTTACATGTATACAATGTTTATAGATATTATAGATTTATCAATATATCTTTTGGTTGATTGTGTGTGTATATATATACACACACACAACTAATCAAAGGATAGTTGCATGAAGTATCCCAAAAATGAAACAAGATTTACAATATTGTAAAGAACATTTTGAAATCAATTAAAAAACACATATAACAGAGGTTCATTGTTGTTGTGAGGTTGAAAGAAAACCTCACCTATGATGGTTGAAGTTTAATATTTTCCTTAAGATTTTGAAGTGTTCATAAGCACAGGAGAAATGAAAAAAAACTTACCATATCTTGCTCCCAACGTCTCCACAGCCAATCGTGAAATGAACCACCACTGGTCTATAAATGGATGGTGTTATGTGCATATGCAAAATTTGAATGGTGTTGTAGTGATCCAGGTGGATCCAAAATACCTAAAATTTTCACAATCTTAAAATCTCTCAAAATTGATGCCATTGTGTAGAGCCTACCGACACGAACTCGACACAACTCAAACGGGCTCAAAAGGAGTCCGTATGCAAAAGGTGCGAGCAGTCAAAGTTTTGGTCAACCAAAAAATTAGAAGGCTCGGAAAAAGGGAAAAAAAGTTGAAGTCATCAAAGGTGGTCAAATGGGGTGTCATCGTGAAGAGCTCACCGAGAGCTTTCTGATGCAACTCGTTTTGTCGAAAACAGAATCCATTTGCACAAGATACAAGTCAAAGTTGGCAACATACATTGACCAGTCAATGCCGTCATCTGTCCAGTCAGCACAACAGCCAATCAGCCCTTGGCACTCGACATCATCTCACCTCTCCACATGGCAGGCCATTATTGGAAAAAAGGTGGCATAAATATGGATTAAACCATATTGTTAAAAAAAACACGTATTTTTTAAAAATTAAAAGATTTTTATGATTTCAAGGAGGATTTGGTGGGATTTTATCCCTTAAAATCCTCTTTCCTTGCCCATAAAACAAGGAGAGAGAGAAAAATCCTGTAAACTCCTTATCTTTAAAAATTAATCCCTTAAAACTATATAGCCCAAATCTTTGATATTTAAGGGACTTAAAATAATATTCAAGATTTTCAAGGATTGTAAAAAGATAAATGGTTGATACAAACCATGGAATTTTAAGGGGTAGCTTATTTTAAAATATTTACTTGTAAATAGGAGTTATGATTTTTTTTTTTTAAAATCATACAGTTAAACCCCTTTATTAGAAAATAAAAGTGTATATAAAGGGGATGATTTTTGTAAGGGGGACATTGGAAATTATTGAGTGGAGAATTGTAATGGGGAGAATTATTCAAGTTCATTTTGGGAGAAATAATTCTTTGGAGGAGAAAAATTACAAGGTGTTATTATACACCAAAAATTGTAAAGTTAGAGAGATTGTGAGGAATTTGATGCAGGTTTTTGAAGCTTGGAATTTGTAACAAGGCAATATCATTGCTTGGAAAAATTAATAAAGCGGTCCCAACATTGAGAAGTGGACCTGGAGACATAGTCCTCATTGGATGAACTCTGTTATCAACCTGCGTGTGATCCTTCTGTCTCTTGTCTTATTATTCTCCTCTCTTCTATCTAATTTTCTCTCTAGTTTAATTCAATTTATTTTTCAATAATTGATTTTAAAGTGTACCTTATTGTAATTTCAATGGTTAAAAAGCATAATCACACAATTCTGTTGTGATCAGGAAAAAATGTAATTAGGATTAATTTGCAAGTTATTTTGTAACTCTCTAATTACAGATCAAGTTGGTATCAGAGCCCATTTTGCAGGAAATTGCATAAGTGAATGCTAACTAGGTTGAAATTGAGGCAAGGAGAAGGTGCATTGGAAGAATTCAATCTATAAATCCGAAAATGAAGGACATTTCCATGATCAAAGATGGCAGTTGAACAAATTCCTACAGAGCTTGATGAGAAAGCTTTCCAGAAAGCATTTCTCGAAATGAAGGCTATGGTGGAAGTTCTTTTCCAAGAGAGGCAAGAGCGACAGAGGAAAAAGGAACTCAAGAAAAGAAAGAAGGAGGGAGCTAAATCCTCATTGCAAGAAGAAAAAGGTAAAGGAGTAGGAGGTGGTGGTGACCCTCCTAAACCTCCATACCCATCCTCTTCATTTTCTTCATCCTCTTCTTCTTCATCTAATGCTTCTAAAAAGAAACATGTGCAAGCTAATGCACCTTTGTTAAAACTAGATGTTAAATTTGATTTTCCAGTCTATAATGGAGAAATAGATGCAAATAAACTAGATAATTGGATTAAGCAAATTGAAGTCTATTGTAGAGTTCAGAAATTTATTGAGGATTCTCAAAAAATCCAATTAGCTACTCTTTGCCTAGGAGGCACAACTTTAATTTGGTGGGAGAGTAGAACATAGGAGTATCTAAGTCGTTATGAAAAAATTATTTCTTGGTTTGATTTTATTGCTGAATTAAAGAAACAGTTCTATCCATTAGGACATATGCAAAAAGCAGTAATGAATTGGAAATCATTAAAGCAAGAAAAAGGACAAAGTGTGCAGGATTATACACAGGAGTTTAGGAAAAGAGATTTAATTTTGGGAATTCCTTTATACACACAAGAAACTTTGTTAAAGTATATAGGTGGATTACATGAAAGTTTGAGACATACAATACTTATGTTTAATCCAACTAACATTGATGAAGTTAGTGTGCAAGCTATCCATTTGGAAACAAGCTCAAGGAATAGCCATGACAATTTGTTGACAGAATCTAGTAAGCAAAAAGGAAGCAAGAAAGGGAAAGAGAAATCACAGTGAACTGCTACTATAAAGGAGGACGAGAAGCCTTATTGCTCACACTTCAAGAAGCAAGGGCACGAAGATGCAAAGTGTTGGAAATTGCATCCTGATCAGAAGCCTAAGTAGTTCAAGGATCAAAAGGGTAAGCAAAAGACTGCAGCTATTGTGCAGGATCTTGGATCCGATTCTGATGATGAAACCAAGATCTCAGTTGTGGGTATCAAAGGTAAAACTCCTATTGTTAGTACTAGTTCTCATGCTTCTTCTCTAAGCTATAATAAAGTACCTTTTGAAAGTAAGAGGAATGAATTGTTTCATATAAGGGCTATTGTAAAACAAAGCAAGATTGATACACTCATAGACAGTGGATCACAAGTGAATCTAATCTCTGAACAAGTTGTTAAACAATTGGGATTAAAGAAAACACCTCATACTAAGCCATATCCATTGGGTTGGGTGAATGATAATGCTCAGTATGTGTCACAACAGTGTAAACTCCGATTTGCAATCACATCCAAGTTTGTAGATGAGCTAGAGTTAGATGTAATTCCACTTGACATTTTTGATGGTTTTAGGTAGTCCTTATTTGTATGACAAAAAGGCCATTTTCTACAGGGAACATAACAAGTATCATTTGTTTAAGGATGGATTTGAATATATTGTAAAATCTCATCACATGAAGAATGATAGATCTGTTGTAAACACAGGGCATATGAAAATGAATGTAAATGCAAGCAATGCTTTAACTCTCATGTCTATAACAACTAGTGATACTAAGCATGAAGATGATAGGGTGTCAAAAACAATACAGTGTGAGGATCAATTACAAGCAGAATCAGGCCTTCAACCAGAGGTGGTAAAAGAGGGTTTGAATGTTTCATTTTCTAACAATGTTCCTATTTAGGAGATCCAAAATGTTGATACTATTTCCTTCACATCAGTGTATTCAATACCGTTGCTTGTTATTTTGCTAGTTATTTCTATGTGGATGATGAATAAGATAGTGAATATTGATGAACACACAGTTGATGGTATCATCAAAGCTATCTCATATTTCTTTGTGTTTGTGATGGGTCAAATGTTCAAAATTTTAGCAGGAAGGACATGATACTGGGCAAGTGGGGCGACATTTCCCTAGCTCAATTTGTACATAAACAAACCTTTTGGAGGTCCAAAAGCTTCTCAATGGGGAGGAATGTTCCAGGTGGATCCAAAATACCTAAATTTTTCACAGTCTTAAAATCTCTCAAAATCGACATCATTGTGTAGAGCCTATCGACACGAACTCGACACAACTCAAACAGGCTCAAAAGGAGTCCATATGCAAAAGTTGCGAGCCATCAAAGTTTTGGTCAACTGACAAATCAGAAGGCTTAGAAAAAGGGAAAAAAAATTGAAGTCATCAAAGGTGGTCAAATGGGGTGTCGTCGTGAAGAGCTCACCGAGAGCTTTCTGATGCAACTCATTTCATCGAAAACAGAGTCCATTTGCAGAAGATACAAGCGGTCAAAGTTGGCAACATACATTGACCAATCAACACCTCGTCAGCAGTCCAGTCAACACAACGGCCAATCATCCCTTGACACTCGACGTCATCTCACCTCTCCACATGGCAGGCCATTATTGGAAAAAGGTGGCATAAATATGGATTAAACCATATTGTTAAAAAAAACACGTATGGTTTAAAAATTAAAAGATTTTATGATTTCAAGGAGGATTTGGTGGGATTTTATCCCTTAAAGTCCTCTTGCCTTGCCCATAAAACAAGGAGAGAGAAAAAATCTTGTAAACTCCTTATCTTTAAAAATTAATCCCTTAAAACTATATAGCCCGAATCTTTGATATTTAAGGGACTTAAAATAATATTCAAGATTTTCAAGGATTGTAAAAAGATAAATGGTTGATATAAACCATGGAATTTTAAGGGGTAGCTTATTTTAAGAGATTTACTTGTAAATAGGAGATATGATTTATTTTCAAAAAATCATACGGTTAAACCCCTTTATTAGAAAATAAAAGTGTATATAAAGGGGATGATTTTTGTAAGGGGGACATTGGAAATTATTGAGTGGAGAATTTTGTAAGAGAATTTTCTTGGAGAGAATTGTAATGGGGAGAATTATTCAAGTTCATTTTGGGAGAAATAATTCTTTGGAGGAGAAAAATTGCAAGGTGTTATTATACACCAAAAATTGTAAAGTGAGAGAGATTGTGAGGAATTTGATGCAGGTTTTTGAAGCTTGGAGTTTGTAACAAGGCAATATCATTGCTTGGCAAAATTAATAAAGCGGTCCCAACATTGAGAAGCGGACCCAGAGACATAGTCCTCATTGGATGAACTTCGTTATCAACTTGCATGTGATCCTTCTGTCTCCTGTCTTATTATTCTCCTCTCTTATGTCTAATTTTCTCTCTAGTTTAATTCAGTTTATTTTTCAATAATTTATTTTAAAGTGTACCTTAAATTGTAATTTCAATGATTAAAAACCATAATCATGCAATTATGTTGCGATCGGGAAAAACTGTAATTAGGATTAATTTGCAAGTTATTTTGTAAATTTCTAATTACAGATCATGTAGAGAAGCCAAATGATGCCCTAGTTTGTGAAAAGAATGCCAATGTGTTTTCCAAAAGGCCAACGACGAAGGGGAGAGGGGAAGTTAATACATAGTAAATGAGCATTAACTTCATAGGGACTAGTGCGGCGGGAAACTAGAAAGTGTGTACCACATGTTTGTCAATGGTTGATTCCACCTTTTGCCTTGTAAAAATTCTTGTTTGGAACCGTTTGGTATGAGTTGGAAAACGTGTGTAATTTTCTCCTGATTTGATTTTTTTGAGTTGTTGATTGGACCCTCTACATCGTGCAATCCAAGTTTTTGGTTGACATGTCTTCTACTGATGTGGACCCCTTACACAACACAACCCTCACTACCATCGGGCCCTCTCCCTTAATGAAGGCTTTAAGTAGTAGTTACAGTTAGATAAATAGAATCCATATAGAAATACAAACTACATTTTGTAGTTAGATAATTGCACACAATTTTTATATGCATAGATAAATGTATATAATCGATATACGATGAATATTCGATGGTATAATCAAATCTAATTTAAGAAAATAATTTTTATTTTTATTTAGAAGATTACAATTTTATGTGTGAAATATTAAAAAAAGTGTTTTAATTTTTTATTAAAAGGATTTGGAAAAGATGTACAATATTATAAGGTCTTTGTCTTCAAGAGTTTATTATAAATTAAAAAATAATTTAAGGATTTTCGATTAAGTTTCAAGTTAAGGTATGAGGATAATGGTTTAAAACATATATTGTGCATGCATAATCTAAAAAGTTTCAATGGTGCAAGAGTTTGTATATAACTTTTTTACCAGGGTACCTTAAGACAATTTATATTAATTCTAAATTTGGAGAGGGTGTACTAAAGCTACACTTACAACTTAAACTAGATCAAAACTACAAATATATTTATTTTTTGTTATGTTACACAAAGAAGTTGATGATGATCCTTCATTATCTCCATCCAAGTAAGGAGTTTAGCTTGAGACAAATATTAATTCTAAAATTGGCTTGACTTTGACACCTAGCACCATCATCACTTCATCCAATATTATTGCAACCTACTAGGTTTTTTATTTTGGTTAGCAAACACAATGAACCTCTCTCTTATCAATAAACTCTAGCTTGAGTGAGGGGGATCCTTGAGGCATAGGATTCAAACTCTAAACCTATAGCTCAAAAACACTTAGTAGTTATCAATCAATCTATCAACCACACCATACCACAAAAAATTAAATCCAACAACAAAAATTATCTTTTAAAAACTAAAAATACTTTAAATAAAAAAAAACAACGTTATTTCTAAACATAAAATTTAAATCCATAAATAATAAAAACATTAGTGTATAACAGAAGGTACAAGATTGAGTTGGAGGATGCATTTAATGCATGTCCTTTGGGATAGAAATTGTGTGATACAAGATTAAAGGTACAAGATTGAAGTGAAGGATGCACCAAATTCATGTCTCTTGGGATAGAAATTGTATGACACAAGATTAAAGTTACAAGATTGAGGTGGAAGATGCACCAAATTCATATTCTTTGAGATAGAAATTGTGTGACACAAGACTAAAGATACAACATTGAAGTGGAGGATGCACCAAATTCATATCCTTTGAGATAGAAAGTGTGAATTTAGTGCAACCTAAATCTTGTACCTTTAATCCTATGTCACATGGTTTCTATCCCAAAGGAGATGAATTTGGTGCACCCTCCACCTCAATCTTGTACCTTTAGTCTTGTGTTAACACAGTTTTCTATCTCAAAGGATATGAATTTGGTGTATTCTTCACCTCAATCTTGTATCTTTGGTCCTATGTCACTCAATTTCTATCCCAAATGACATGAACTTGGTGAACCCTCCACCTCAATCTTGTACCTTTAGTCTTGTGTCAATGCAGTTTCTATTCCAAAATATATGAATTTGGTGCATCCTTCACCTCAATCTTGTACATTTATTCTTGTGTCACACAATTTCTATCCCAAAGGACATAAATTTGGTGCACCCTCCACCTCAATCTTGTACACCTTTTGTTATATAGTAATGTGCTAGTACATTATCTTAGAATATAATTTCCATTGGTTTCATGTTTTTGGTTTCATGTTTTTTATTATTGAAGGATGAAAATTTATGTTTAGAATTAATGTTGTTTTGTTTTATTTAAAGATTTTTAGTTTTTTAAAATATAATTTTTGTTATTGGGTTTAATTTTTTTTGCAATATGGTGTGGTTAATAGATTGATCAACAACTACGAAGTGTTTGTGAGCTATATGTTCAATGTTTGAATCCTATGCCTCGGGTTTCTCCCTCACACCAGCTAGACTTTATTGAGAAGAGTGAGGTTAACTATTTTTGTGAACTAGAATAACAAACCTAGTAGGATACAATAATGTTGGATGAAGTGATGATGGCGCCATGTGCCAAAGTCAAAAAAAAATTTAGAATTAATATTTGTCTCAAGCTAAATTCCTTGGATGGAGATAATGAAGGATCGTCATCAACTTCCTTGTGTAACATAACAAAAAATATTATATTTGTAGCTTTGATCTAGTTTAAGCTATAACGTGTGGCTTTAGTACACCCTCTCCAAGTTTATAATTAATATTTGTCTTAGGGTACCCTATTCAAAACAAATTTTCATATACAAAATCTTGCACCATTTGAAACTTTTGGATTATGTATGCATAATATATATTTTTAAACCATTATCCTCATACCTTAGCTTGAAACTTAATAAAAATCCTTAAATTATTTTTTAATTTATATAGACTCTTGAAGACAAAGACCTTATAATATTGTACATCTTTTCTGAATCCTATTAATAAAATATTAAAACAATTTTTTCAATATTTCACACATAAGATTGTAATTTTATTTCTTCAATTAAATCTTGTAAATCATCTAAATACAAATAAAAATTAGATTTCATTATAGAATTGAAGATTCATAATGAAGAGAGACTCTCCCTCAAACACAACCTTACATAGACAATAACATTCAAAAACAACAAACACACAACTTATTATACTTTCATGAAATCATCTACATACATGCACTCAAATGCAATAAAACTATCTAGTCACAAGACTGCTATTATAGAAATCTAGGCTACAAATACATGCAGAAAATTAGACATGCAAGTTTACGAATAGCAATAATGGCCACTAAAACCCCAACATTCATTCTATGCTAGAAAGCGGGAATTTTATCTATCTTCTCACCCAAAATGAATCCCATTTCATTCCTAACCACTTTATATGATTTTTCCAATTGCCAATGAACTCTCACGTCCATTTTTGGCATCAAATAGATTCAGTTACCCCTTTTTCTAGGCCTAAGAAAATTCCTAAAGTTTAGTCCAACTTTTAGGTGCCATAACATTTTTCCTGTGCATTAGATGGACAAACTATTTGCGTCATTCAAAAGATCTTATAGAGCAGTAGGGACACAAAAGGTCCCTTTAAGTACCTTTTGGTTTTCGACCATTTTTCAGGCCCATGCAAATTCTTAGGTGCCTCAAAATTGACTTTGGATATTTTTAAAGGGATTTTTAAACAAACATTAATATCTCACAAATGACAAATGGTATTGAAGTGAATTTTTCACCATTGGCTTCATTTCATCATTCTGGAGCTCTATGTAAGATTTCATACCCATACGTGCATAAATGCTAACTTACTAGAGAAATAGAAACATGCTATTTTAGCCCTTCCAACTTACTAAAAATAGTAACCCTGCCATTCTTGGCCCTTATTGAAAATTTATTCACCAAACCTAAAAAAATTTTAAAAATAATTTTTTTAGGGATGCAAGATTTCTCTTACACCTTGAATTCTCCCACATCAATTCATCTTATATCTATTATA
>VDFB02000363.1:128766276-128842559 GCA_007258455.2 Sequoia sempervirens | reverse complement strand
ACCACCTCCAAAAAATCAAGCTTCTCAATAGCCCAAAACTCCTGGAAAAACTCAACTGGGAAACCATCAGGGCCAAGAGCTTTCCCCTTGTTCATCCCAAACACCACCTCCTCAACTTTTGATAAAGTCACAAGGCGAATAAGAGAAGCATTCAACTCATTAGAAATTAAAGAGGGAATACAAGCAAGGACCCTATTCTCATCAGCCTCTGTAGGTAATGAATCCTCAGTGAACAGATTAGAGTAGAACTGACGAGCCTCTCTAGAAAAAGCAGGTTGTGAAGAGATTGAAATACCCTCAGGGTTAACAAGAGAAGAGATAAAACACTTATTTCGACGAGCTTGCACTGAATGATGGAAAAATGTCGTATTCCTATCACCCTCTTGAAGCCAATCAATCCTAGCCTTTTGTTTCCAGAAAATCTCCTCATAAAGCTCCCACTCCTCCACCGATTTCAGAGCCTGGGATTTAGCATGCCCAAGAGCCTTTGAGAAGCCCAAATCTTGAATCTGGCAGGTAATAACAACAAGGTGATCCAACGCTTCTCTTTTCCTAGCCTGAAAATTGCCAAAACTCAACCTATTCCATCGCTTAAGATGAAACTTAACATATTGCAACTTCTTAACTAGAGAATACATAGTTGTACCATATGCAGGGGCGCCATCTCACCCCACTGGGCGACAAGATCACCCAAAGACGGATCACGCAACCACATAAGCTGAAATTTGAAAGGTGGATTCTTAGGATTTGGAAAAGTTGAAGTCGAAAACTTAATTGGCCAATGATCAAAGCCACACCAGTCAAGAATCTCAGAGCAATGACCAAGCTACCTCTAACCCAAGAGCAAGAGACAAGGAAATGATCAAGCCGCTGGGCAATCACTTCAGGCCCACTCCGTCTATTATTCCAAGTGAATATTCTGTTAGAGGGTTTTACATCCATCAGAGCAAGAGAGTCCACATTAGTCTGAAATAGATCTGAAGCAGGACCAAGCCTAGGAAGCCCTCCCCTTTTCTCCTCCAAGCTCAACACAACATTGAAATCACCAGCTAAGATCCAAGGCAGAAAGGGAGCACAAGACCTAACATACCTGATATGAGCCCAAAGTTGGATTTTACCACGGATGTCAATCAGGGCATAAACATTACTAACCAAAATAGTCTCACTAGATTCCAACACCGAAGCCACCAAAAAAATAGCAGACTGGCTTGAAACCCACCAACGAGGAACAACCTTACGAGGGTCCCAGAAAAGAGCCAGAACCCTAGAGGTTCCCCTAGACCCAATACACTTACACTGGCCAGAAAACCAAATATGAGGAGCATGTTGAAGAATGAGGTCCACCTAAATCTTAGTTTTTTGAACACAAAAGATATCAGGAGAATGAACAACAATCAAATCTTGAATAGCCTTTTGACGGGAGGTGCTATTCAACCCCCTTGCATTCCATGCAAGAATAATCATGAGGAAGGTTGAGAGAAGTGGGCCTCAAGGGTCTTAATAGACCCAGATTCTACCAGCAGATCCCTAGTGGATTTAAGCTTGCCTACATCCTTCTTATGACTAGCTTTCGAAGAAATTTCAAAATGCCCTTTCTTGAGAGGGCATTGTAGCACCCCCAAAGCAGGAGATGATCCCCAACCTTTACCTGAAGAGAACATTGCCTTAGCTAAATTTGCTAAAACAATATCATCCTGCACATCTGCAGAGGCCCTAGGAGGCTCTGAAATCCCTTGCTCTAATGCCGAAGAAATATTTTGAACAACAATTGCTTGCTCCAACCCTGTATCCAACCCAACATCCATACTAGTGGCCCTAGAAGAAAGCTCATCAGGAATCCCTTCCTCCAAAGCCTGATTATCCAAGACCTCAAACCGATTGAAACCCTGATCACTCTGTCTATCCTTATAGGCCCACTTTTGGCCCCTCCCTTTATTTCTCTGCTTAATAGGGATAAAGCCATCCTTATCAGGCCCACCCTCAACCATAGATGCCTTACCTTTAGCCCCCTTCTCCACTGAAGGCGCAAAAGAAGGAGAAGAAGCCCCTGCTGCTTTGGGAACCTGAGGACACTAGCGCTGAAGGTGTCCATACTCGTGACAAAAGCAGCAACGAAAAGGAAGGGACTCATAATCAAGCGGTTGAATCCATGAGACAGAGCCAAACAAATTTCCAAAGAATCCAACAAAGGGTTATCTAAATCAATTTCAACGCAAATGCGAGCATAAGAGAATACTTTTTTATCCAAAGTATTCTGAGCAATGGCAGCTGACTTCCCCAACAAAGCAGCAATCCGGTGCAGAATATCCTCCCTCCAAAACTCCAACGGTAGCCATGGAAGATGGACCCAAACAAGAACCCGTGTAGGAAGATCCTCTGTCACATTAAAACCTCCATGCCAGGGTTTAATGAACAAGTCAACATGATTGTAAAAATACGACCCTCCCTCAAAAACATGATTATGATTTGAGATGCAAGAAAAATTGACCATGAAATAGCCATTTGCAGCCACCAAAAGATCGAAATCACCTTCAATTTGCCAGGTTCGATGGATCCAAGACTCTAATGCCGAGAGAGTGACACAAATACCCAAAAACTTGCAGATCAAAACATGTTGGCTCCAATAAGCAAAGTCCTCCTGAACCGATTCAGGAGAAATAACCAGAACAGGGCGATCTTGACTTCGCGACAAGCACCTGTTCACTTTCTTGAGCTTAGAGCTCTCACCCACAAAGGTCGAATCTATCTTCTGAGCATGCATGGCTGCCGAAAAAGCCTGAGAAGACTTTTCCCCAGCAATCACCAGGCTTTTGGAAGCCTTTGCCATATCCCCACTCCAAACCCCTCCCACACCGCTTCCAGCCTCACCACACCACCACCCACGAACCACAACTCTCAGCTGACACTCTTCACCCACACAAAACCCCACGCAACAACCCTTCTCCCACATAAAACCCCACACAACAACCCTTCTCCCACACAAACCCCCATGCAACATCCAGAAAAATGCACCCTGAAAGCAGCTGATGCCCCTCAATCAGACAAACACCACCACACCCAAGAAGCACATGCGCAAGCAGGAACAAAAGAAGACAAGCGCGCGCCCTCACAGGCCGCACGCAGCCTCCCCCACTCGAAGCACTGCAATGCCATCTCTCAACATTATTTTATAAATGATAATATAAATACTTATTTATTAAAATATATATACAATTTCTAGAAAGATTAATAAGGATTTATAATTTAAAAAATATTTTGATAACTCCAATAATAATAAATAAATAGATTATCTGGTTTATGCGATAATTTCTAAGTTGTTGAGCATTTACACGAATAAATTATCACATGATTGTATACAATACAATGCCAAAACTTAATTTACTTTATTATAAAGTCAAAATCGATGTATGCACAAATTATATACATAGAAAATACAAACATTCTAGTAAAGCAAGCATTCACCTATGGTCCTGAACTTAGATGGGGTCCACCTGTGCCCATGACCTGCCTCTCTATATATAAAAACGAGAAGTTAAAGTTTTGGTAGAGGAAAGAAAGATCCGACTTTGAATTGGTCTTCTCAAGAACCCCATAAGATATTGGAAGGATCGTATTAGGGCCACATCAGATGATTCAAGACGTTTGATCTCATTACTCAGGTGGATACATAATTTGGAGCGATTTTTGAGCAGGAAAGTGCTAAGTTTCATGTTTCAGCCAGGTTGGACCAGATTTTTGCAAGCATGTTCAGAAATTTCAGGAGGGTCTTCGTTGGTTAAGGTGTGTTTAATCGTCTGCCCCTTATGGTGTATTGCAACTAATTTTGTAAGTTGCAAATCACCCTTTTAGTAGTTTTGTATATAATTTGATCATTGCGCATGGTATGAGACGACTTGTAATGATTTCTAGGCCAAAATGCCCTTTCGGGCTTCTCAAATTTCTCCAAGTTTTGATTGAATGTGTTCATTTAAGATTGCGTTTTGCAAATATCTGTAATTTTTCTTGACGAGGACATTCAAAAGAAAATGTGTTTTTAACTACTGGTTTATTTAAGTTAGTCTTTATGGTGGTTCCATGTTTGGTTTAGTGTGATGTTTATGTGAATTAGTTCTAAGCTTTGCAATCATGATTTTCTTTTTCAGGCTGTTTACATTATGCTACTAGGTGGGATACTTTGAAGAAACACCCATTTGCATTTCTTCATCAGATTTGATAGCTTTGTCCTAAAAAATTACCTTACAGTCAAATACATATGCAATACCCTGAAGAATTTATAAAGAATTGTGGGATTCTTTTGATAGAATCAGATTACATTTTATCAGATTGCAATGCACTGAAGAACTCATAAAAAATTAACGGATTCTTTTGATAAAATCACATTACAGCTAGTCAAAAGAAACCGAAAAACTCACGGAATGGATGGCAGCATTCTTGAAATTGTGGGGGCAGAAATCATAGGAATCACAGTCCCTGTATCAATATGCATGTTACTGGTGGTCCTTTTAGTCCGCAGCATCAATCCGCAAGGGGATTCAGTTTCTTCTATACAGACTGCAGCTACACTTATTTACCAGGAGAAGTCCTCTGATTCCACCACAGAAAAATTTGAAGGGGCTCTATTGAATGCTGCAGTATTTGTTGTCCTTATAACGGGAGTCACATTCCTTCTTGTATTGCTTTATTACTACAGATGTATGAGGTTTCTCAAGGGTTATATGTGTTTTTCTGCATTTATAGTCCTGGGTTATATGGGAGGATCAATTTTTATTAAAATAATCCAGGCCTGGTCAATACCTATTGATATCATCTCTTTTTCCATCTTTCTGTTCAATTTCACTGTAGTGGGTGTGCTTGCAGTTTTCGGTGAGGGGATTCCAATTGTTATCACACAGAGTTACATGGTGATGTTGGGTATATCTGTGGCTTATTGGTTCAGTATGCTTCCTGAATGGACTACCTGGGTTCTCTTGGTAGCTTTGGCAGTTTATGATTTGGTTGCTGTTTTGGCTCCAGGCGGTCCTCTAAATTTGCTTGTAGATCTTGCTTCAAGAAGGGATGAACAACTTCCTGCTTTGATTTATGAGGCCGGGCCAGCTGTTGTACGCCGAATCAGGTCTAGTAGGGCACCTCAACATGGCTCCATTCGTTCTAGCTTGCGTTCCTCTGGGGAGCAAGAACAATTTTCAACAACACAGGGCAGATCAGAGACTTTAATAGCACCATCCATGGAACTTCAACCCTGGAATTCTTCTTCTCAAACAAGAAGTCATATACAAGCACCCAGCCAAGAAACAACACTGGGTCAAGCTCTTAACCTTGAAAATAGAAATTCCGAGGCATTATCATTAATGAGCAATGTACTTCAAGACATCTCCTCATCATCTGAGGATGGATTTGATAATGAATTTTCAACAGTGCCTGTTACTGGAACTTCATCATTTCCAGAAATTTCTCCTGCCGAAGGGACCTTTGATCAGGCAAACAATATGATTGATGAAGAATCCATACCTTTGGTTAACCATACAAATGGATCTGCAGTAACAGTGGAGAATGGTGCTGCAGATGACTTGGATATGACTGGGGTGACAACAGGAGGAGCAGAGGAAAGAGTTCTAATTTCTGCTTCAAGAGGCATTAAGTTGGGCCTAGGAGATTTTGTGTTTTATAGTGTTCTTGTTGGAAGAGCTGCCATGTACGATTTGCTGACAGTTTATGCTTGCTATCTAGCTATAATTTCTGGGCTTGGATGTACACTTGGACTCTTGGCTGTTTATCGCCGTGCTCTTCCTGCTCTTCCCATCTCAATTTCACTTGGAGTTATTTTTTACTTTCTTACTCGTCTACTTATGGAGCCTCTAGTGGTTGGACTTTCTACAAATCTTATGATGTTTTGACATATTTTCCAGCAAGAAAAAGAAGCTGAACTTGTGAGGCAGCAGAAAAGATTGAGCACATGTGACAATTTTTGCGAGTACCGATCCATATTACTTTTAACCTCTGTTGCTCTACTGTCTGTGTATGCACTTGCAAGCTTGGATTATACTACCAATATTGTTTGCTGCACAACATATATTTAGGTGCCCAAGATTGATAATGTCAATACACACAGGGGTTAGAGATTTGTATGCCCCTTATCAAGTAAACAGACACGGGGAAAATCTTTTTGCCCTAATACAATGAAGAGGAAGAAGCAAAAGGTCAGCTGCAATATTGATGTAATCCCCCAAGAATAGCAATGCACATGATGGCATTAACTGTTGGTTTTGAAAAACTCCAGGTATCTTGTTGGCACTATCTCATATTGACTATCATGACCAACAAGTATTTAGTGCTGCAGGTTTTGAATATAACGATTTCAACAGATGCTAAAGAAGCTTAACATTACTAACAAGCTTTTTCAAAATTGTCTCTAATTCTAATTCATTTGGCACGTGCAAGGTAAGTGGGTACAGATGAATATGCTTATCTTGCACTTTTGAAGTGTACGCATCAATGTGTATTAAAATTGTGCAAGAACAACCCAAAATAAATTATCAGAAATAAATTGAGAAAAATAGGAAAATTTAGTGATTTTTTCATAGAACTTATGATTTCATATAAAAATTGGGGAAGTATTAGGATATTTTAAATTATCATTAATCGAAGCATGTTGGGCTTAATAAAAAGTTTCAATAATTTTATTACCCATTGTCAGAAGTTTGCCGAATGGGTCTGTCATAAGGACCATACAGATTTTACTTTTCCTTTGCTAATACGCTATAGACAAAAAGAGTTAATTTGTGAATCAGCTCAATCAGTACTCATGATAAATGCTAAAATGAACAGACATTATACAACTCACATCTAGTCTAGAACTGCATATTGAGAAAAAGAAAACTTGTTAGTAGCTGAAATGCAACCATGCAAAATGGTTTGCATTGTGCAGGCATTGCCAATGGTATTTTTGGCCGACCTCGCAAGGGTTAACTACTTTCATGATCTCCACGAGGTATAATTATATAATATCCAATTTCCACTCTGATGCATACTAGAGAAGATCATGGTGCAGGGGCATGCTTACCAATAAAATTACTGTAATAACCTTTTCGAGCTCTGATCTGATAAGGCAGAAGTTAGATCTGTACAACAAAAGAAAATAATTCAGTTGGAAAGTTGTATGACTGCAAATTTCTCTTCACAGACATGTATTTTCCGACAAGCAATAATGGTGGATAAACAAGTTCCAAGAAAATGCTAGCAAACACATTACTAAAGGTTCAGTGGAAGAGATTCTATATTCAATTTTCAAAGGAATTTTCTTGGCATCTCTTTATTTTTGCAGACTACTGACATTATAATTTCACAGAATGTTGTATATTAGAGTTCTATAAGGGGAAAACATGAGAAAGTCCTTCAGGATTCAAAGAACACTGCTATAATGCCTGTTCATAAGAATTGTGGTCTTTTGAGAGAATGAATGCCTGTATCTTTGAAAAGTTGCTTCATGACCTAAGAATTTGAAAGAAATAGGCCAAAGCACCTATAGCAGATATTCTATTCATAGTATTAAGATGAATAAGCTGGCCAACCTAAGGATGTTTTCCTTGGAAAGTAATCAAGCTTCCAGGAGAGATTGATCTGAGATTTGAGTGAGTGTTTCAGAGAAATTTAAGACTGATTTCTGGTTCTCATCTCAACTCCAGCGTACTAAGTGGACAAACTAAGGATACTTTCTTGGAAGGTAATGCAGCTTCTAGAAGAGATTGTTCCCAGAATTGAGTGGTTTAAAGAGATTTAGTATTGATTTCTTTTTCTCATCCCTGTTGCAGCATGCTAACTTATTCACAGATAACAAATATTGATTTTGTTGAATTACACTCTTTGACGGGAATTAAACTTGAAATCAATATTTAATTGTATGCTTGAATTCATGAATTTTCTAGACTACTTGGACCCTTTGTGGGTACAATCCTGGAACAACCGATCATTGAGGGCTGAGGTCACTTTGCAATTCAATCAATTAGGATTACTATAAATTTGTTTCAGGAGCTACATGTTGAAGTTGATTTGCTTATTTCTATTTCAGAGCTTATTATTTGGTTTATCATTTATACATAGGAGTTGTTTGTGCTATTAATTAAAAGTGTTGCAGTGTCTTGAGATATCTTGATAGTTAACGTATACAAGTACTTAAAGACATTGTCATATATAGGAAGCGGTTAACTAAATCAATGCTTTGGATAAATTTGAAGTGGGCATTGTTTGCATATCACATGGGATTTGAACTTTTAATTTGATAACAAGTAGTCCTTTATATTCTCAAAGAATTCAAAATAGAAATAATCTAGGGAGAAGATTCCATCACATCAATTGTGTAACTGCCATCTCACCAACACATACTTAGCTAGTGTTGCCCCTACATGACATAAAATGCAATAGAGCAAGCTGTGAGTGTAATGTCCTAGACAAATATTTATGAAAATATTACTCAAAGCCTTATGCAGATATTAATTTAAATCAATGGCTTTGATATCAATATAGTATTCCAGTTGAATATTTTAGATCAAAGATTCACAAATTTAATATTCTTGGCCAAAACTTATAAATCCTAAGTTTCCTGTCACTTTTCTCATGTAGCATTGATAAATTTTCTGCTTTAAATGATTTACTTGAGTTTAGCACAAGCCCTTAAATTTATCTCTCCATCTACACCCATGAAAGAAGGGACCCCGGTTGATTGCCCCTCCCCTAGTGTTACTTGATGCTCCAAAGTCATTAATCTTGTCACTTAAGAGATTCCTTTAAGTCACAACCCTTAGAAGCCCACTGTTCGAGACCCTACGAAAGTTATCCTTACATGCAAATCTTGTGAGCATCTAGAACATAAAGTGGATAACTTGTGCAACGCGATTAATATTCAAAAAATGATATTCTCAAATGGCAACTTGCCTGATGGCATGTGGCCAAGAGAAAGATACAAAAACTGGAATCACTCTCTAGCGAAATCCCTGGAATGGCAAGATGAGGAGATTGAGGAAAATGTTTGGGATTTGTTAAGCACCTGGTAGAGAAATTTGGTAAATGGGAACAACTCAAAAAAGAGGTGGAGGATATTAAGATTGAGATTGAGAACTTTGATAAGTGGAGAGACCTAGAGCAAGATATTAAGTCTCTTACGGTGGCTTAGGACAACATCCTCATAAACATGAAGGAAATTGTAGCGTGCTGCAAAGACTCGGTGAAAAACACTGCCACTACCCTCCAGGTGTTCCAGTTTGAGCTTGGGAGAAGAAAAAAAAACAAATGATGGAAGAGTCTGCTGCCCAGGATAAATCAACTTTGCCTATAACTACTAACAAAACTTGTAGCAAAAAGGTGACTGAATGAAAAACTATTGTTCAGCTTGACAGTTCTCCAGCAGAGAATTATGATCAGAAGAGTGGTCCAAAAGAGGTGTCGTTTGAGGAAAAGCTTGAGTTCCCCAATCGGGAATAGAAGGGCATCAAAGGACTGAAGCTGCTTGCTGATCAGTAGCTGGTCTTTGTTGGTCTTCTGTTGTTTTTGGTGTTGCTGTTGGTTTTCCTTTTTTTGCTTTTGTCTCTCTTGATGAGACTAGTTCCGATAGCCTTCATGGCTATTTTGTGATGGGCCTGAGCCCTTTCTCATGTTTATCATAATCAAAACATTGAAACCTTAATATTATAGATCAGGTTCACAAATAAGATAAACAAAAGGTTTAAATGTTTATCTAGAGTTAATAAAATTAGATTGTAAACATTTCTTTGCATTCGTTGATACCCAAACATAAGGGTTAAACTAATAAACACTTGATTTAGTGTTTTAACAAGATTTGGCAAAGATTTCAAGTTGTCTCACATTTACCTTTTTATCTTGACAACCCAGATTGCAAATCGAGTTCTCAAATGGTGTAAAATCAATTGGAGAGCTTCTCATATATTAAATGACCTAAAGTAATTGGTATATGTTTTTTTTATTAATGTAAGCAGGAAACAAGGGTTCCAAACCCCTTACAAAGGCTACTAAAAGGTTGGAGGGAACATGCCCAAATAGGCCATAAACTGTAGAAGCGGTACAAAGGAGAAAAAGAAACAACTACAACCAAATTGCCTTACAAGACTACTAACAAAAGAGTAGGGACCAACAGCGTCCCACTTTAACAACCCTAAATTACGAGGGGGTCGACCTTACACCCATAACACGAGAATGAGATTAGGAAGAGGAAGAAGGAAGACCTTTTCTCCTTCTATGAACAACAATCCAAGCAATATTGTCACCCAAATGCTCATTACAAGGGGGAGCATGAGGAGAACCCCACAAAGGGCTCATTAGCACACGAAGAGGTAGTATTCACATACACAAGAGTGTATTCCCCCACAAGGAGTCCAACAACGTGAGAAGAATGATGAGGAGGCTCCAAAGCTAAAGGAAGATCCGTTTGCAAGGAGAGGGTAGGAGGTTCTACCATAGAGTCCAAGGGCATTGGAGCCGCACCACAAGCACGAGACACATCATCATCTTGGGAGGAGTCATTTGGTGAATCAACATAACCATGGATAGTGAAGTGGACTTTAGTAGCATCCATCCATCATGTAGTAGAGCCCTTATGGCATGAGAGAGGACAATCTGTAGCCAAGTGACCAATGGACAAGCATTGATGACATCTAAAGTGTAGTGAAATAATTGGTATATGTTGTTACAACAACAACAATAGACTAAAATACAATAGTTGCAATGATACAAATCGATTGCATAGTCGCAACAACAAAGGATACAACACTTATTGATAACTTAGATTACAAATCATTTATTATATCAAAGGAGATTGGAAAATATCACAATACACTGCTACAAGTATATCAACTTGAAACACAAATTTTTACATCCATGACACAACAATTGCAATGGTGTGCAAACATGATATTGTTGGGACTGGCCACCATGAAAATGCAAACAAAACCTCTGAGTGAGATCATTCCTTTCAACCAAAGGGGTTTCATCCTTTGACATATGAGATCCAAAGGGTTTTTGTCCTTTGACCTCTTGTAAATATGTGGTTTTTCATCCAATGATTTGGATACTTGAACTCATGTGCTCGGAGCAAGTTTCAATTAGGATTTTTGTGTACATTCAATAATTATCTTTGTAGCTTTCCTTTTAGTCCATTATACACCTAGAAAGATGCCAAAATTTGCTATAATTGCTTCAATCCTATCATTGGTATGATAAGAGAAATCTCATACTTATTCGATACCATTTTCCTTTGAAACATGTCAAATTATGTACACATGTGGTTGACTACATTTAGGAGGCATAGGGGAATGTCCTTTGTGAACTAAAATTGCCCTGTGCAATAATGGTGCAGGGTCTCATAAGGTTTAAAATCCTATCTCATTAATAGTGGTCAACGTTATTTTCTTTTTTTGCATAGTTGGGTGTAAATGTAGATTCAAGTCCCCATTATTAAATGATATTTTTATGCTTGTGGAAAACCCTTTGGAAGATGTGTCATCTATTCGAGCATTAATGATAATTCAGTCTTTGCAAGGAAATAGGTGAGATGAACAATGAGAAACAACATGAGTGTCAAAGTTGGGGTATTTGGGATACCTTGCAACTCATACCACAAGTTGTGTAACGCCCCACCAGGGAACCCAAAGTACGATAAAAAAAGTAACAAAATAATCGAACTTTTTTTTTTAAGTCATTCGATTGCAACTTAAGTACTTTAGAAACATCTACACATATGTTCTCAGGATTCCATAGCAACGCTTCTAAACAATTACAAGTAAGATCATCACAACATAATATCAAAGTCATATAACATAGGACATATTATATTTATGAATGATCCAATCTCAAAATATTTATATAGTCAAGTTACATAACCAGATTACATCAAGTGAGATTATGATAAATCTCATATCAACATAATACCATTACAAAAGTTCTATCATAGACATCAAGAGAATATACAATAAAGATGAAGAACATATCACGTTTCTCAGCCTTGTTCATGAGTACACTGAGCGTCCAACTTCATAAACAATGTAGCATCAAGAACTTGACACACGAACAATATTATCCAAGTACAACTACATCTGTAAAGGGGACCCAATGGAGGAAATAACATGTTTTCCTCCCAACCACGTGGTACCCGAAGGTCCACTCCCTCCGTGCTAGGAGATAATATCAAGTCCACATATCAATTAAACATACAAGAGAATAGAATGTAACATCACATGGTTGACAATCACATTACAACATGACAGTATCAAAATCACATGATCACTAACAAGCTCTCATAGGCAACAACAAAACCAAATGTGAATCTACACAAGAGACCACAAAACATGTATAAGGTTAAGAGTATCATCACAGTTGTTCTAGGTTACCCTGGTGAATCTTCCTAGATTACCAACCCTCGTCCTGAGTTACCCTGACAATCTCTACCGATTCCCGACCCCTAAACGAACTCATGTGGAACCGAAACACTTTTCGAGAGGACAAAGTGAACGACTGCCATTCCAGGTCATCTCAACCTACCCTTAATCTATGCAAGCACTAAGGTGATAGGCGAGGAAAAACAATAATCTGAGTTAATAAGTGAATACTACCCAATCCCTAGCACTTTAAGTTTAAGGTTTTCACTGGATTATCTACTTTGTTTATGTTGTTTCAGTTTGGTTGATAGTTGCTTTAGTTGCTTTTGATACTATCTTATCTTATTTTAGTTACGACACGTATACTATGTTGGCTTTTAAACTGTGTTGATGATACATTGTTGATCATCTGACTTTGTTTGTGTGGTGACATCATATTTGACATTATGTGTGTTATGGTTTATGTTGTTTCTGAGTTTTTAATGAGGTTATCATGATGTAATTGATGTTTATGATATAATGATGCTTGTCAGTCTTGGTGGAGACATTGTAGAATTACTCACTTGTGAGTACCCTGCTACGCTGTCATTCTCTTTCATGGTGTGTTTGTTGATTTATATAGATATGTTTGACAGTGTCATTTTATGCAGTTTGTATCTACAGGTATCGACTCCACCCACTTGTTAGGTTTGAGTGTGCTATGACCCAATGGAAATATGTTGTTAAGAGATAATGTCAGGTCCTCATTCTTAACCATCGTTATTGATAGAACGAGTACCCGTTTGTTACCCATTTATGTTTGTTGCCCGTTCTGTCGTGTCGTTTGTAGTTCGTCATGTTGGAAATTGAATTGTTTTAATTAGTTAAATGGTTGAATTTATGAGTATTTGACTTTAATTGCTATGATAGATTAAAATGATTATGTTTAAATTACTTAATAATTAAATTATTGTTCTATAAAGGTTTGATTTAATATTTAAAAGATTTGATTAAATTAAAATTATTGAATAAAATGCTAATTAAATGTAATTTTATTTTTATTAATTGTGCAACTTGAATGTTATTAAAAGATATTTTTAAAAGAGTTGTTTTCAAAAGATTATGCAAAATATCTAAAATCTTGATCTTGAGTAAAATGTTTAAGTTAGAACTGATTGATCAATTTTGATTGCATGCTGACAATCAATTAAGTTTTGTGACTTTGAGTTAATTGAAAATGCATTAAAAGCTTTTGGTTGTGCAATAATTTTTACGGTAATTGATTTTGAATTGCAAAGAAGAAAACTTTCACGATAGTTGTTTTGAAAAAAGAAGTTTTGCACGACAGTTTCTGGAAAAAGCTTCTTGGCAGTATTTTGGTTTTTGGAAAAGTTTTAGTTGGAAATTGTTGAATTCTTCATCAAATTCTTGAATGATTTGAATAGGAATAATAGGTTCTTCTATTTTCAATTTGTATTTTATTTTTAAAGAAACAAAACTTTTCCATTATTGTGTTTGAATGTTGATTGTTCTTGAAGAAAATTATTTTGTTTGCAAAATTCGTTTGATCTTCTTGAACCTGCAAGAACAAGGTGAATTAGTCCTTAGGATTTCTTAAAACAGAATTTCAAATTAGTAAGAAAATCAAAACAAAAAATTAATTCACTCCAGATTGCTACAACATTCTATTGATTGTTGATTCAGAACAATACAAAGCATTTCAATTTAAAAAGGATTTTATTGGAACATAGAAACTTCTGGGAAGCAATTATAACCACTGAACAGCTACAAAATTGATTTAGAACAGAGCATGCAAACTACAAAACGCGCAAATTAGATTTCTCCAGCATGCCTGAACCACGTTTTTTTTTTTGGCTAGTTTTAGTGGCTTTGTTTTTGTTTTGGAATTGAAAGTTTCTCATGTTTTCCCAGTGTATCTCTCTCTATCTTTTAGACTCTTCTAATGTTGTAGATCGACTGTGGGGTTTGATTATTTGTATCACGTAGTTGATGTGCTTTGAAACCTTAGATCTTAAGGAGATAACCTTAACAAGCTGTGACCTGGGGGATCGAAAGTTTTCCTTATTTAATAATTTCCTCCATCTTGTTGGCCACAAGGTTATAGCACATGCCTAAATTTTCAGATTGTTTCATTTGGCATCAGCCATATCCTCCATTCTTCCAACATCATTCTATTCTCCTGCACATGCGTAGTAATTAGATGTAATTGGTTGTTTTTCCTTTCTTAAACTTTTAAAATTCCAGTTTCTACATTCATTAATTCCAGGGAACCTAAAGTACGATACAAAAAGTAACAAAATAACTGAACAATTTTTTTTTAAAAGTCATTCGATTGCAACTTAAGTACTTAAGAAACATTTACACATATGTTCTTAGGATTCCATAGCAATGCTTCTAAACAATTACAAGTAACATCATCACAACATAATATCAAAGTCATATAACATAAGGACATATTATATTCATGAATGACCCAATCTCAAAATCTTTATATAGTCAAGTTACATAACCAGATTACATCAAGTGAGATTATGATAAATCTCATATCAATATAATATCATTACAAAATTTCTATCATAGTCATCAAAGAATATACAATAAAGATGAATAACATATCATGTTTGTTAGCCTCGTTCATGAGTACGCTGAGCGTCCAACTTCATGAACAATGTAGCATCAGGAACCTGTCACACGAACAATATTATCCAAGTACAACTACATCTGTAAAGGGGACCCAATGGAGGAAATAGCACGTTTTCCTCCCAACCGTGTGGTACCCGAAGGTCCACTCCCTCCATGCTAGGAGATAATATCAGGTCCACATATCAATCAAACATACAAGGGAATAGAATGTAACATCACATGGTTGACAATCACATTACAACATTACAATATCAAAATCACATGATCACTAACAAGCTCCCAGAGGCAACAACAAAACCAAAGGTGAATTTACACAAGAGACCACAAAATATGTATAAGGATAAGAGTGTCATCACATAGTTGTTCTAGGTTACCCTGGTGAATCTTCCTAGATTACCAACCCTTGTCCTGAGTTACCCTGGCAATATCTACCGATTCTCAGCCCCTAAACGAACTCATGTGGAATCGAAACACTTTTCAAGAGGACAAAGTGAACAACTATGCCATTCTAGGCCATCACAATCTACCCTTAATTTGTGCAAGCATTAAGGTGATAGGCGGGGCAAAGCAATAATTTGAGTTATTAAGTGAATACTACCCAATCCCTAGCACTTTAAGTTTAAGGTTTTCACTGGATTATCTACTTTCGATAGGTTACCCTGGTAACCTCTTAGGGTTCCGGCCCCTAACGAAAGCCACTCTTCCTATATGCAAAACTTCACCAACTTACAAGAAGGATAACCATCATGCACAAAAAATAAACCACAAATATACCTTTCATAACATGGCGATACTATACAACATTTCAAATATTACAATAAGATATTACATCATGCATGGCTAGGTCCAAAGTCAAGTCATGCAAGGAACGACCATTAGCAAGCATTAAACGCCCTTCAAAGCAAATTTTAACCCTAGCCTCTAGAAGTTACAAAAGAAAACTAACACCAAAGTGCCCTTTTAAAATCCCAGAGACAAATACAAAGTTTTTCCACATAATAATCGTTCAACACATCATGAATACAAAGTGAAATAAAGATGTTACTTGACAAATTAAAAAGTCCTATTTATTGTCTTCCAACAAATATGTCATTTGAGTCATTGTGAACTTATTGTTCATAAAGTTAATACGTTGACATAGTAAAATGTCTTATTTATTGTTTTCAAATTAACAAAATAAATCAATAATCATTCTTTATTAAGAATACATACATATATATATATATATATATATATATGAATCAATTACTAACTCAACTTTTAAAAAGAAATAGATTTTCAATTCCTAAACTAAAGAATCTCACAATATCTATACAATCCCTCAACATTCAGTTAACTTCGCCATGCAAATGGAAATCAATTTAACATACTAAAGTCAAAATCTAATTTCTCAATACTTAAAACTATATACCTATAAGTATATATAGCTTTAACTAAAATCCACAAATCACCTAGTTCTCTCTCAGTTAGACTAAATGGAGACAAATATTAACCATTTACAGTGGCATCAATTACATATAGATCTAGGCGCACAAAAGGCATTCAACATGATACCATAATAGACACGACATATACTACAATATCTTTATCTAGTCAACTAACACTTAGGTCATTTTTGGATGTCAAGAAACATTGCTTATAGCGAATAAAAGAAGTAAAGTGCATTCATTAATAACAAGATTAGATTGCGTTCACTGTGCATGGACTTAAGATACAACAGGACAAGTAATAATCAATTTACATAGAAAACAAGAGAGGACTATTATCTACCAGCATTGAAGTGAACACTTAAGTTTTCATATAAAAAAATTAACATGTACTATAGACATCTAAAAACTACTAACAAAAATCTGACTAAACACCCAAGAGTTAAAATAAGGATCATGCAAAAACTAGAATTTTAAAAGTTTAAGAAAGGAAAAAAAACCAATTACATCTGATTACTACACATGTGCAAGAGAATAGAATGATGCTAGAAGAATGGAGGATATGGTTGATGCCAAATGAAACAATATGAAAATTTAGGCATGCACTATAACCTTGTGGCCAACAAGATTGAGGAAATTATTAAATAAGGAAAACTTTCTGTGTAGGTGTTTGTTATCTATCTGAAAATGCAAAACAACTTAGAAATGCAAGAGAAAACAAACACAAGGCTACCTCACGATTAGCCTAGTTGAATCCAAAACAAAATAAAGATAACAAATAAGTTTATTATTTGTCTTGGATTGATCCTTTGGTTGGCCCTTAATGTGATTCGTGATGTTGCTCCTTGGATGGAAAATGAGATGAAGATGCAAGATGGGATGCAAGATGAACTTGAAAGTGTGATAATGGTGGATTCAAGTGTTATGATGAAGGCAAAATGTGCAAATTGGCTAAGTATGGCTTCAAATGACAAAATGGCAAGAGCTTGGTATCAAATGCATAAAGGTCCTTAAATAAGAGAAAAAAAGGGATATTTATAGAGAAAAGAGAATTCAATGGTCAATATTGAGCCACCACGGCTAAGATGAAGGGTTATGGTGAATTGAGGACTCACAAACCCTCACATCTTGACATGTGGAAGGTGAAATGGCCAAGAATGTGATGAGGTGTAGGTGAGGTGAAAGATGGACATGTGATGTGAAAGGACATGTACCTTGAAAGTACATTGAGAGGGGAGAAGATTGCTTTAAAAGACAAGTTCTTGTTCCCAAATGGTTGGAAAGTGACACGAGAGGAATTTTAGTATTCCTCAAAAATCTCCATGGGGAAGAGGAAAGTAGTTGGGAAAATAAATGCTCGGAAGAATTCCATGGACAAGACAAGGTTCCAAAAAGGGAAGTACTTGTCCACATGTGACTTAATGTAACAAGTCAAAGATTTTAGAAGATGCATGAGAAAAGGGGATTCTAGGAGGAATAAATGTGAATTTTAAATTCACATGGAAAAAATGGTCAATGCTAAGAGAGGTAAATGAAAAGGTTGACTAAAAAGGCATGTTAAATGTGGCTAATGACTTTGATTAAGGTTGTGCAAACACATGACTAGGAGGATTAATGAAAGATTAAGAAGAAATTGGAAGATGTGAGGATGTGACATTAATTTTTTAATTAATGTGTGCACATCCTAATCTAGAATTAATTAAATTAATCCGGATTAGAAGAGGGTTATGGACGATGTGAATGATAGAGAAAAAGAGGAATTAAAAATTGACTTAAATTCAAAGAGGTCACATGACTAAATTAAATAAAGTGATGTATTTATTTAATTTAGAGAGGAAAGAAGTAAAAGGTAAAAATATTTAATTATTGAATCAAATACTTTATGAACCTTATACAAATGATGAAATATTAATTAAATGAATGATTTAATTAATATTGGCAAAGATAATGAAATAGATGAGTAAAATGATGAGTAAGGAGATGAGTTTGACCATATGGAAGTGGTCAAATTTGGATGTCTACATTTTTCCCCTCTTCAAAATGTTATTAGAATAATAGGGTTTCAAAGAAAATAAAATGCATGACTCTAAAAAGGAAGCAACCAGAAAAGAGATGCTCCAACATGGGAGAGGTTGCGTGAGCTGCCCAAACGGAGGGAAATGAAAGGGGATGCATCAGTCTCGCAAAAGAAGGCCCATGAATGAGGAATGGAGGAGAATGGTAGGGTATTCCCCCTCAAGAGGGTGGACAGGGAAGGAAACGGGGTTTTGAGCGACTTCTCGAAAGTATAAAGTGGTATATGTCATTGAAAAGAGTACGAAAAATCGAGAAGAGTGGCATTTGAATGGAGGAAAACAAGTGCACAATTTGCAAATGGTGGCCCCAGGAAGATAGAGGGTTAAATAATTAATTGGAGGAAAAGATTTTTTAAATAAGGGGTGAAAAGTACCCTTCATTTAAAAAGGTAAAAAAGGGGGTAAAGTTATATAAGGTAATTTTAGGTATTACCTTTCCTCATTTGAACAACTGTCAGTTGAGGAAGAGAGAGAGGAGAAGAGAGGGAGAGGATGAGAGGAAATGATGTCGGATGACTATGAAACCAATATTATCCATTAGGTGGACGAGGTGCGACAGTACTACAGTGAGTGCGCCGTTCCACACCAAGTTAGCCCCAAACCCAACTTCATGATTTTTAGCATTTTTTGAAGTTTTAGTAAAATTTGAAAACATGGGTTTGGGTGGGGGAGGAGGTTAGAAAAATGGGCAATCAACGAAAGTTAGATGTCACCGAAGGGGTGGGTAAAATTTCCTATTAAAGGCGATGGCGAAAAAGGGGAGTTTGCCAAATTAATGGGCAAATGAGCAGGTGGGAAGGGGCGTACATGCCCCAACATAGGGCGAGTTCACCCAAGGGAAAAAGGAAAGGGACACAGGTGGTCGAGCCTTGCAGAGGGGCGTTCCTACCCTCCGAGGGGTAGATCCGCCCCAGGAAGGGTGAACCCACTTGGGCGGGTCTACCCATCTTAGGGCTGGTCCGCCCATCGGCGGGGCGAGTCCTCCCGTGGCAGAGCGGGTCCGCCCGCAAAGGGGGGTGGGTCTGCCCAAGGAAAGGGCGGGTTTTCCTCTACCTAGGGTGGGTTCGCCCAATGGAGAGGGGCGGGTTTGCCCAAGGAGAAGGGTGGGTCCGTCTGCTAAGGGGAGGAGGGGGGACCGACAAGGGTAGGGGAAAGGAAAAGATAGGAGAGGGCGGGCAAAGACAGGAAAGGGAGCCTAGGACCGGGAAAAAAAGGGGGTAAGAGACAACGGGAACAAGGGAAAAGAAAGAGAAAAGAGAGGAAATAAGAGAGAATGACTGACATGGTTTGCATGACATGGATGTAGGACTTTAACAGAGTGTCGATGCATGAGAGGTGGTCCGAGGTGTTGGAGGTTTGTATAGTGGCCACGAATGACGCAGATCATCATGCACTAGAGTAGACATGACTATTGCATATGCTATCGTACACAATTATTAGGGCACATAGGGCCATGTTGATAGCGTTGATAGAGCATTGAAATTCAACTACATCGAGATTTCATCTGTCGACAGGAGAGATGACGGTGACTTTAGAGGATGTATGGAGGATCCTGAGGCTCCCCATAGCGAGGCTCTTGGTCAGCGAGTGTAGGGTGGAGGGGGAGGCATTGGACGAGTCCGTGCGGGCAGTGTTCTGCGAAGATGAGCTACCGATTCAGCGGCAACAACTAGATGTGGATAGATGTCTGGCCTATAGGGTGCTAGCATTGTCACTATATCTAGTAGGATTGATCACCAGGATCTTGATTCCAGATAGGAGCGGTCGGTTCCTACATCTCAAGTTTGTGGAGGTGATTCGACACATTGTTAAGGGCCGAGAGGGGTAGTTTGCGTGGGGGACTTGTCTGTTAGCACAATTGTACAGGGATATGCATGTGGTATGCTATTGGGAGGTACTGAGTGTGACACATGTCACACTGCTACAGGTATGGGCTTGCGAGCATATCCGGATTTCCAGGCTGGTCGTGGTGAGAGGAGGGGAGGAGGATGATAGAGCACCAGTAGCTTGGGGGTGCTGGACAGATGCTAGTGCAATACTGTGCTATGAGGGATTCAGAGACTTGGATGCATGGAGGAGACTATTTGATGAGCTACTAGCGGAGACGATAGTGTAGCAGACGTATATGCTATGACGGTTTAGGGGATGGAGGGATGAGGAGGTTAGACACATGGATTATTTTTGCACTTGGTGCCATATTATTGGGAGAGATCCACTCATAGTTGAGTCATAGAGACCAAACCGGGTGATGAGGCAGTTTGGGGTGAGGTAGGATATTCCATAGGGTTGAGAGATATTCTAGCGGATTATGCAAGAGCAGCCATGGGGTGAGGTGATTAAGGTTGAGGATGCAATGGAGGAGTGGGAGACACTGTGGTTAGTGGCTTATCTAGGTAGGAGAGTTGGGTTGAGAGATGTAGGGATGACAGATCAGTATGCCGAGTGGTTTTTCCGACATTAGCCTCAATGGATTACTCCAGAGGTGCTGATTGTGGGAGCATTAGGGTTTAGATCAGAGGATGAGCAATGACTGACAACTGAGAGGAGGGGATAGCGTCTAAGGGGACAACAGAGGAGGATAGGGGGTGGTTGGAGTAGTAGGGTCGTAGTCTGAGTAGGGGACAAAGCATAGGGGGGAGGGGATGAGGCCAGGGCTGCAGACCAGCAGGATAGGGGATAGGTGGCACAAAGGGAGAGGAGATAGGAGGCTAGCATAGCCACAAGAGGCCAGCAGAGGCAGAGACATGAGGCACAGAGGGAGAGGAGACAGGACGCTAGCATAGCCAGAGGAGGCCAGTAGAGGCAGAGACAAGAGGCTAGCGTAGCCACAAGAGGCCAATAGAGGCAGAGACAAGAGGAGGTCGAGGTTGCTAGAGAGCAGGAGAGGATGATAGGGAGGAGGAGGAGGAGAGCCTTGGTGGTGATTGGTGTGGATGAGACGGGGGTGGAGGGGGAGGATGAGCGGGAGGAGCTAGAGGCGATGGATGTTGACATGGAGGTTCATGATATCCCTCCACTATCCATGGCACCACCTACAGGAGAAGATCCATCAGTGTTATTGAGAGGGGCCTTGGAGAGGTTGCGGCTCAGCGAGCAGTGACTACGGTGGTTAGAGGTAGAGCAGAGTAGATTAGAGACAGAGGTGAGCGAGCTATAGGCATAGCTTTCTAGGGGGGAGAGGGAATACATAGATCTTGCCATAGTAGTGACACAAATGGAGAGGAGTCTATAGAGAGAGAGGAGCTACGAGATGAGGTGATCGATCTACGCGTAGAGAGAGATGGGTTGCAGGCAGAGGTTGCTAGGGAGCATGAGGATGGAGAGGCAGGGAGATGGGAGAGGGACTGCCTAGTGGCAGAGGAGGCGGTACGACAGGCTAGAGGACAGGGAGATGCTAGAGCAGGGATAGCGCAGGGGCCTACAGAGATTGAGGCAGAGGCAATGGGAGATATGGAGGATTTTGCAGAGGTAGGTAGAGTAGCTAAGGAGAGAGAGAGCGGGTCTGTGGCGGGAGCGAGACAAGCTCCGTGACAGAGTGCATTATTTAGAGTAGACAGTTGGAGATATGGGGCTTATGTAGGAGAGAGAAGATGAGATGAGGGTTCAAGTACCATGATGCAGGCAAAGAGAGACATAGCACAAGTATAGGTGTAGGCCATGGAGGTAGAGAGGGATGTAGCTCAAGCACAAGTTCAGGTGTTGTAGAGTGAGAGGGGGTGGCAGAGGTACATGTATAGTCTCTTCAAAGAGAGAGAGATGAGGAAGTGTCATAGGTACCAAATCTTCAAAGAGAGCGAGATTCAACAAAGTTGAGACTACAGGCATTGCAGAGAGATAGGGATGTAGCGGTGGCTCAAGCATAGGCCACATGAAGGGAGAGAGATGCCGTAGAGGTGCAGATGCAGATGCTGCAGGGAGAGATGGATGTAGCAGTGGCTCAGGTGTAGATAGTACAGGCAGAGGGTGGTGAGATAGGAGCATAAACACAGGGATTATAGGCACAGTTATAGGCGGCACAAGATGAGAGGGACAGGGCCATAGAGAAGGTACAACAGCTGAGGTTGGAACAGGAGGCATGCGGGCAGGAGCAGAGAGCCATTAGTGCGAATCAAGATAGATACATGCATGAGCAGAATGTCGCTAGATATCAGGATGGTCAGAGAGATGATTACATGTAGGAGGCAACCTACTGGAGGTGTGCTTATGAGCAGACAGTTCCAGATCTGATGCAGCACACAACGCGCTATGTCAGGCAGGTACCTCAAATGCTGACACCATCCTAGTCATTAGGGACACATACCATAGGGTATAGCGACTTTCAACCGACTCCTCACTTTGGTGATTATCAGGGCACTCACTCCCACATGCAGAGGGCTAGTGCCCGATTCTCCTCAGAGATCAGACATGGGCAGCTCACAGTAGAGCAAAAGAGAGCAGGTGATAGGATACAAGTTTTTGACAGGTGCAGGATGGAGACTTAGTACATATCAACAGAGATCAGATGTGATCTACATCATTGGATTTGTACTTTATTTGATGATATATACGATGGATATGTATTTGATTATTTTTTAGACATTATGATGAGATGTATATTGTATTATTTTGATTATGATATGATATGAGATAGCCCTTATTGACACTATGCACTATGTTTATGTGATGGATGATTTATGTTATGCATATGAATATGTTTTCATGCTCTTATGATGGATCATGTAATGTACGCACATGTGTATGATGATTTATGCTTATGTGGATGATTTGATTATGCATGATGCTGATGATGATTTATTTATGTTGATGCCATTATGTATATGATATATGAGTGATGTCTAATGTTTATGATGTAGGAGGGGATGAATGTTTGGTATGATATGTAATTATTATGGACCTAACAATTTGTTTGCAGGTGGTGATGCATGTAATGTGTAGATGTTAATATGGAAATGTATGGATCTTAATCTAATCAGTCTATTATGCATATGGGATAAAATAGGATGCGCCTATGATGTAACATGCAATGCGAATGGAAAATGAATTGCTCCACGAAATACAATGCGAACATAAGTGTCAATAAGGACTTGCATGGGAATGTGGGTAGATGATAGGCGTAGTGTGGGTGTGATATTGCACCTGTCAAGAACCATTAGTATCTTGAGGAGAAAAAAGGGGGAAAAGAATCAAAGTTTGCACAATCGAAATCATAAGTCATGGGTTAGGAACAAGAATGGATGAAGGATACATGCAATGAAATGAAATACAATTATGAATGTAATTTGTCATCCTTGGAGCATTGATTTTTTCTATAGCATAAGATACCGACCGCCATGGTACATAAAACCAAGGCAAGTTAGCATCTGATGCATAAAACAAACACAACCAACAAGGTTATCCTAACACCCCAAAGTGACAAAGACTTTGGTTGGGCTAGTCATTGGGATAACCACAAGCATAAAGGGATGTCTTAGTGTAACACAAGACCTCAGGGATCTTGGTGGGTACTACATGGGACAACCCAACAGACAACAACAATAAATGACAGAGATATGCCCCTATGTTGACCAATCAAAACACACCATAATATGATAGATTGTGGCGACCTTGATTAGTTGTAATAGGGAGCTCAAATAATAAAAAAAAGCCAAAAACATCAAAAGATCACAATCAATGTCAAACGTCCTTTGCCATAGGATGAAAGGGGATGGATGGGTCCGATGAGGTATGTTAGGAATGATACATCCTATTGAGACCGATGATGGAAACTAACTAAGATGACCCACATGACATAAGTTTTTTGATACTAATAAGATCTAATACTAGAGGATCCCGTTTGTGAAGAACCAACTTGATGGGGACACACCTAGCAACATGACACAAGAGACAAGAGAAAATACTGACACACCCTACAAACCTAGGGGATCGGGGGTTGATCATAGATTAGCCTTTCCTACGTGAAAGCGCAAAGCCCTCGTAGTTCAAGAAAATACCATGGATAAAAGTGGAAAGAGGACCAATGGAGACCGATGATGAAAGACACGACTGACGAACACCCTGGGGGAGGATCAAATGATCAACCTTTCCTATGTGGAAGTGCAGGGGAAACATAGTTCAAAAAAAGACAAACGATAAGAGCGAAAAGGGGACCAGTGGACAAAAATACCCCAGGGGCAGATCTAGAGACCAACCTTGCCTACGAGAAAGTGTAGGGGCAACATAGTTTGACAAAGGATGAAAAGACCAACATGACAAGACGAGACCTAGATTGAGACCGACACGATGGATGATCCTAGATGATGACACAAACTAACCGATGAACGAACAAATGACACAAGCTCAGACTAGGATAAAAAAAGCTCAGGATGACATATAGGCAATGTGGATCGTCCAATGCTCAACCAAAATATATACCAAGCGGCCAAGGATGGGATGGGAGAGGATGTTAGGATAAGATGGATGAAGTCATAAAGTAACTAGGACGCAAGGTGGATAATGATTAAGCCTGTTACAAATGGCGCCTGTGATCAGGGTTTCACCAAATGTACTTATCCAAGGCACCACCAGGGGTGGTTTTCACTAAAGGATGAATTATTTCTCTTTACTATTGTTGTATATTTTTTCTTGGATTTTTTTATATTTTTTGATAGTTTTTTACTTTTTTTAGATTTTTGTGTAGATAGGACCACCAAGCGGACTTAGGTATAAAACCTTTTTAGATGCATGATGTTAATAGGCTCTTCTAGGGGCTCTCCTTCAAGGTTGGCGAGGTTGTATGCCCTGGATCCATACTTTGCGGTGATGATATAGGGACCCAACCAGTTTGCTTCAAACTTGTCTTTCTTATCTCAATCCTGCTAGGTGCGCTGGTTCTCTTTAAGGACAAGGTCGCCAAAATTGAATTGACGAGGGTGAACCTTCTTTTTGTAGCTGCGTTTGAGATAGTTTTGATAAGCCTGAATGTGATCATAGGATTTGATCTATCTTTCATCAAGTAATTACAGCTGGGCAAGCATTGCAATGTGGGTGTCTTCCTCACTGATAAGGTTCTTCAGAGAAATTCTCAGTGATGGGATCTCGAATTCGATCGGAAAGATGGCTTCAACACCATATACGAGGGAATATGGGGTGGCACCGGTAGGGGTATGGATGGAAGTGTGAACACCCAAAGGGCGGGATGAATGTGGAGGTGCTAATCTCAACCAGTGTTATTGACGACCTTTTTAAGGATTCAGATCAGAGTCTTATTGGTAGCTTCTTCCTGACCATTACCTTGGGGGTAATAAGGTGTTGACCAACGATGTTGAATATGAAAGGTGTCACAAAGGTGTTTCATGGCCTAGTTTTTGAAAGGCTTTCCGTTATCTGAGAGGATGGTGGATGGTATACCATATCTACATAGAATATGGTAGAGGATGAATTTTGAAATATGAGTACTAGTGATTTTTTTGAGTGGCATTGCTTCCACCCACTTGGTGAAGTACTCAATGGCGGTAATAATGAAGGTGTGGCCATTAGAGGATGGTGGGTATATCTTGCCGATCAAATTGAAACCCCACTGAGAGAAGGGCCACGATATGAGAAGGGGCTGAAGGTCCTATGCTGGAGTGTGAATCAGATCTACATGTTGCTGACATGGGAGGTATTTCTTCACAAACTCATAGGCGTCATGTTCTAGCATAGGCCAATAATATCCAGCTCGAAGAATCCTTTTAGCTAAGGCCATGCCATTTGAATGGGCCCCACAAACACAACTATGTACTTTCGTTAGTGCAGTATGGGCTTCGGTCTTGTCTAGACACCTAAGGAGGGTTCCATCATACCCACAATGATAAAGCGTATCACTGATGATGACGTATCAGGATGAACATTGAATAAAGGATTTGCATTGGTTTCGTGTAAGGTATGAGGGTATAATGTTATCATGCAGGTAAGCATAGATGTCTTGGTATTGAGGGGAAGCGGGAACGAAGATGTCACACACCATTGTAGTCTCAGGGATGTCATATGCTAGGATTAAGAGTTGTTCAACGAGGAAATCACATTCTATTCGATCCTTGGGCATGTCGATCAAGGATCCAATAGTAGCCATGGCATCAACAACTTTGTTTTGTACCCTGGGAATTTGATCAAATTGAATGGAAGTGAAATACTTCTTGAAGTCATCCACCATGCGTTTGTAGGGTAGCAACTTGTCATCCTCTGTCAAGAACTCATCATTAACCTACTTAATGACCAACAAGGAATCGTTGAAGACTCTTAGGTGAGTTATGTGCCACTTTTTTGTAATTTTGAGGCCTCTGAGGAGGGCTTCATACTCAACTATATTGTTGGTGCACGGGAATTCCAATCTGAATGACTTCAGGATGTAATTGCCTTGAGGGGTAATAAACAAAATTCCTGCCCCCGATCCATTATGAGTGTAGGATTTGTTGAAGTATAATATCTAGGTGGGTGCTTCTGCTACTACAAAGACTTCTTCATCTAGAAATTCAGTGACCAAAGGGTAAGCATCTAATAGGGGTGCATCAACCAACTGATCAACTATAACTTGTCCTTTTATGGATTTTTTATCCACATATTCTATGTCAAATTCGCTCAGGAGCATGACCCACTCAGCCATGTGGCAAATTAAGATGAATCTGGACAACAAATATTTCAGTGGATCAATTTTCACTAGCATATAATGTCTGAGTTTCTATGTACTGAAGACCACTGCAAGGCAGGCTTTCTCCATTGGTGAATAATTCAATTCATAACCGAATAGTGTTTGGCTAATGTAATAGATTGCTCGTTCTTTTGCAAACTCGTCATGCTGTGCCAATAATGCCCCCAATGCGATTGAAGTGGCAGAGATGTATAGCAGGAGGGGTTTTCCTAGAATAGGTGGCATTAAGATTTGTGGGTGGGCCAAGTACTCTTTGATCTTATTGTTGTCAATCAAATTGCACCCGAACGTTCGATTATTTAAATCTAGCAATCCGTTGAAACATGGAATGATTCTCAGGCCTGTGGGTTGCCTAATTTTGAGAATCAATCTCCAGAGAGGGTTGGTTCTGTATATGTCTAAAAATGGTCATGATTAAGCTTGTTAATTAATTAAATATGATTTATTTAATTAATTCCTCTAAATGTCATCTACATATAAATAAATTTAATTATTTATTTATATCGTTCATCTTCTAAATTCTTCTACCTTTAATTAAATTAATTACTAACATTTCCATCTTTTCGCTTAATTAAATTAAATAAATTTTTATAATTTATTTATATTTAATTATCATCTTGTTCTAGAGTTTAAATATTTTAAATATTTAAATAATAGAATATCTTCTTCATCTCATCTTTTACCTTTCGCTTGACTAAATTAAATAATTTTTTATAATTTATTTACATTTACATTTAATTATCATTCTATCCTAAAGTTCAAATATTTTGAATATTTGAATAATGGAATATTCTTCGTCCCTAATTAAATATTAAATATTTTAATTTAATATTTTCCACCTCACCCTATTTTCATTTTAAAACATAATTAAATAATTTATTTAATTATGTGGGTTTCCATTTTCATCTCCACTTCCCAAATTCCTAACTCATGCTAACTCGCCCTTCCAAATTTGCATCTCATCCTTCGAAATGGAAGTTTCCCTTCGAAACTCAATGACAAAATTCGAAGAAATGGGAAACCTTCCATTCTCCTCTTCTACTTTCAAAAATCTCCCGCCGTCCGTTCGAAACAAGCTTAATCCGGACCGTCGATCGATTCAGCCAATCAAACTCATTCGAAAACTCTATAAAATCCCGTGCAAATCCAAGCCTTGGTTAATCATCCACATACATTTTGCATAATCGCTCACATGTGCACACTTCGTATACTTATTTACATAGCCATATTTTCACTAGCATTTGCATGCATATTAGTTTTAATATCATAGCAATATCTTTCATGTTAGCATATTATGCATTCTTATTTTTATCTCATTCTTCATGTTGTCATTTTGTTGAGCTCTATTTGCTAATCTGAGAGCCATTCGAAGCAACAAAACGCTGAAGTTAGAGGAGGATAAGATGGTTTCGAGAAGCTGTGATTACGGTTTGCATTATTCTACTTTTCTTTTACAGCTTTTTTGATTTAATGTCTTATTAACATGTGTTTGATTTTTATTTAATTGATCCAATATTTCATACACACAGGTTCCCTAATGAAAAACCTCCTAAAACTAACTAATTTGCCTGGGAAAGAGGTAGAAAGACTAAGTCTAAATTCTAAACTATGAAACTTTTACTATGGTGATGCACCGAAGAATTCAACATGTAGACTTAACTCACAGAACAATTACTCACTATTTTCATTAGCACAACTAGATCTAGAAGTTTAAACACTTGAATGTTTTAAACAAAGGCTATTAAAGAAACAATCACAGAAGGAAAATATGATTTCCACAACTAGACTGTTCAATTATTGATTAGCAGAATGTTTAACCAGTAGATTTAAACTTGGATGCATATAGAATTCACTAAGGAGATAGAAATATTTAAAGGTTTCATAAACTGCAACACAATAATTACTTCGATCAATCCCACATGACAAAGATGCTTGAAACTTGAAGGCAAATTCTAAAATACTAAAACTTGAAGGAATTCTTTGCAATAACACAATTTGAACCTATAAAAAACACTGCTGTATTACTCTATAAAAATGTCGAGTTACAAGATGATTCGCTTTGCAGAGTGCAAAGGTTGAGAAACAAGAACTAGAATTGAAAAAGAAAATTTTTTTCAATATATACAATGAATACATTTCAAGGTGCATGAATAAGCAGCTGAAAGTGATCTGAAAGTGCAAAGATGACAATTTCAATGGGAAATCTGAGCACAAGTGAAAATCCCTAAAAAAATGTCTCAAACTCATGTAAGAATGAGTGAACTCAATCTCGAAGTGGTAGTCATAAAGCATGTAATTGATCTGCAACTCGAACTAAACTGAAATCCCTGAAAAAGTGGGTTAAAGCACGCAAAAACCACCTTGTTTGTATCACTCCTCCCATGACCACTTTAAAGTCCAGTTAGCTCCACTTGTATTTTGCATGAATCTCTAATTAACTCATCTTCACATAATGTCTTTTATTTGCATGTAAAGATGGCTAAATTAATTAAATGATTTATAGTATATCATTTAATTAATCAGCTTACATTGATTAATGCAAAAATAAAAGAAGGAATAATATTGAGGCATAATGTCAAGTCAAAAACCTCAATTCTCATCTTATGGTCTTCATACATTATACTTAGCACATATCTCCAACATGCATTCGCAACTCCAAAAATATTAGTCAACCATCATGCATATTGGAAACTTCTTTGATAATAATCGACCATAATGATAAAAGCCATATTGACTTAAGAATCAAAGCCACAAAAAAAATAAGACATAATGATTTAAATCATTAGCAAAAATCAAAATTTTGTAGACTTAGGGCAAGCAAATTTCATTGAACCCTAAACTCTTAGTCATTTTTTACTTCTGCTTAAATGGAGCTCTGCCCTAGTGCGCCGCCATACCTGGGAAATCCTTGCATTTGAATCTTACACAGAGACAAAAAGAAATGATGAGTAAACTTTTCTTGAGACTGGACATTTCTCTTTTGCCTGGAGCATTTTCTTATTATATACAACCATGACTTCCATACTTCCTTGCTTCATTCCTGTTGCTGTATCCAATATTTAATGATTTAGCATCAAGACTGATGATGGAGTATTTTTGTATCCTTGACTGCCATGAACGCCTCCTTTGAAGGACTCGTGCTTACTGGAAAAGCTCAAAATCACCATGCAAAAGTCTTTTCATTTACGAATATTATTGCACAACTGTTATTTGCCAGCTCCAAGCAATCTCTGGTAAGTTTATTGGCACTTATTTTTACCATAAACTAGTACTTACCTATTTGAAATCTGTATAAATAATAAAGAACAACATCTTTTTATTTGAAGTTTCTATTTAAACCCACTTGGCCGCGACTTGTTGAGTCCATTTAATTTACCTTTGAAAGGAAACAAAAAGAAACTCTCTTTATCAAATCTCCATTCATGGTCGTAAGCTTCTTGTAGCAGCTTGATGTTTAATGCTCTCTTTTTCCTCTATGGACTCATGCTTCTTGACTGTCCATGGCAGTGCGGTCCAAACTCATTATACAGGCATAAGGTTGTCATTGATTATTTAACAATCTCTTCATACAGTGTGCTGCTCTTATCATTAATCTGTAGATTTTTCTTTTTTGTGCGATGTATGGAGTATTGACTTTATTGGAAACCTCTCTTTTGATTTATATATACAACTTGCAAATTTCAAAAGATACCAATCTTTGTCAATCATTATGCTTATTAAATATTATCTCTGCACTTTTGAGCATCTTCAACATTGGTAGAATGTTTAATTCCAACTTTAAGAGATTAAAAAAAAAAATGCTCTATATTAGTTATGGAACTATTAGCATTTGATGGCTGCATGTTCTTTCCACCATGTATTAGAAACTCTTCACTTCTAATTCGGCCTGTGTGATCTTGCTGTGTGATCTTGATAACTCCTTTCAAATGAAGAATGGATGTGAAATTGCTTCCTTATAATGATACTCCGCTTTTTATTTAATGCCATTACATTATTTTGAATGTTCAGGCTGAGTCTCCATTTGATCTGGTTACTATCTCTTTTCGATTATGATGTTGAGACTTCACTACTCCCCTGCTGCTTTGATCTGGCACTTGTAATATGTATGCCTGCTTGATAACTGCAACTGGTAACAACTGTAACCATCATTTGCTATTAAATCCATGTCATGGATGTTGTTAAATCTAAACCTTCTCTTAGCTCTATTAGTAGCATGATCCTTCTTCCTTACTGTGAGCATATGAAAATTTGAAAATCATGCATAATGTTGTCTTCAAAATCTGCAATCTCTCTTTTATCAGCAATTATTGAGAGAGTTCATTGAATTCTTGACTTTAAAACTACCCTTTGCCATTGAAACTAGCTATCCTTCTAGATGATTGCCCTTTTATGATAGTGCTCTATTTCTCAAAGTCTTTTTCAGACTATGTAACGCTGTCCCAAAACTTTGATGCTGTTTCACACTATTTCAAGCTTCCATTTGGCTTTTTTTTAACTGTCAAGGATGCTTTTTCAGTCCTTCATGACTATCATAAATTTCTGTAATCATTTCTTCATCATTATGAATGCTTGTAACAACATTCCTATTCACTTAATCAATTTTGTAGCAGCCTTCATTCTATATACTCTATGAAATGCTCCCTGTAGCTGTTTACCTCAAACGTATATTGATACACTTTGAAATTAATGTTGCTGCTCATAATTGCTATTCATAGTTGCTGTTACAAATCTGTTTCTTGATCATATCTTTATTTCTTTTGATCAGCTAAATTCTTGCTGATGATTTGCATTGATTATGAACTATGAGAATGCTACTTTTCATTTGTAAGAAACAATTATCTTACTGAATACTCTGCTTTCCCTTCAATATAAAGGGCTCAATGCCTTATCAAAAAATGTGAACATAAATGAAAGGCAGAGTAGAAACAAGAGATGATAAATGCAATATATTTCTAATTGTTTCCTTTGAATGATGAGCAAGAATAATTACACAATCTGTTTTACCGTGCTGAGTTAGACTTATTGATGACAGTCTTGGATGATGATTGTTCTTTCCTTGATCAAATAGCTCTCAATATATTATACTAATGAGAAGTATCCTTATGATATGCCAGGATCTACCCTTGTGGGAGCTCGTTTTACTCCACATATCTGATGAAATGGTCTTGAACATGATGAACCTATAAATCCTGCACACTGAAAAAAACATGTTAGCAAAATAAAAGAAGCTGAAAGCTTCCATTGAATTATGTTTTTTCTTCTTGAATTTTTTTCAATCATCTGATGGATGCCCGATCGACTGTATCTTATATTCCTGTTAGTAGCATGGGCATATGATAAGATTTGATTCACATTTCTCTAACAACATTTCCCTCAAACTTGTAGGTACGCGGAGCTGGAGCTGAAACTAGAAATGGAGTTCGAGCTGGCATCACAACTGAAAACCTCAACTGTCAACGATTCATCATTCCACGCAATGACGAATCACCTTCTACCCTATGCTTTCATTATTTTCAGTTGTATAGCATACCATTGTTTATGCATCCTTTATTTGATTGTAAGAATCCAAAAAGAGTTACTCCCACGGCTTGTGTGGGATTCAACATTTTTTACAAAATGAATAAAAGCATTACTATGCAAATTTTCTCAATTTCTTATTCTAAACATTTGCACAATAAACTATGATTCATATGTAAGATGATCACAATGATGATCAATGAACACTTAATCAGAAAAACATAAAAAAATATGTACCCGTAAATGATGAAATTCATCCAGCTCTACCTATTTGAGCTCAGAGTGAAAATTAGGTAACACTTATCAAAACCCAACTGACACTGTTGATTCCATTTGAAGGTGGTGTCTTTCTTCAGAAGGTGGGTGAATGATTGACACTTATCTGCAAGTTGGGCTATAAACCGATGGATAGAATGTAGCTTTCCCTGAAGGATTCTTAACTATTTCAGGTTTTGAGGTGGAGGCATATCTATGATAGCTTTTACTTTGGCAGGATCAACCTTGATGCCCCTTCGGGAGACTATGAAGCCCAACAATTTTTCTAACGTGATGCCAAACACACTTTTTCAGATTTAGTTTTAGCTTATACTGTTCCAACCACTCGAAGATCTTTTTCAAAATGGCAGGGTGCTCTACTCTAGTTCTGGACTTTCCCAACAAGTCATCAACATAATCTTCCATGATAATGTGGATGAGGTCATGGAAGATAATAGTCATTTCTCGTTGATATGTTTCCCCTGTGTTCTTAAGACTAAAGGGCATACCATTGTAGCAAAAGGTACCCAAAGGTGTTGTAAAAGCGATCTTGTGCTAGTCTTTGAGTGCAATTCGAATCTGATTGTAGCCAGAGAAGCCATCCATGAGGGACAACATCTTGTGTCCTGCAGTGAGGTCGACCAACATGTTGATATTGGGAAATGGGAAGTCATCCTTCAGAGAAGCTTTGTTGAGGTCTCGAAAGTCTATGTAAATCTTAATGTCTCTGTTAGGTTTAGCAACAGGTACTATGTTGGAGATCTAGTCAGAATAGTCGATGGTTTTGATAAAGCCAACATCCAGTAATTTCTCCAATTCTTTCTTGACTAATAGTTCTACTTGCGGATGCATTTATCTGAGTTTCTGCTTGATAGGTTTGGCGTCTAGGCGAACATCTAGATGGTGAACTACTAAAGTAGGGTCCAAACCTAGCATGTCTGAGTATGACCAAGGAAAGTTAATGATCTTGTCTTTGAGCAACTGGATAATGACAAAATATTCTTATTCTGATAATGATTTGGCTACATAGGCGATCTTCGGGGTTTTTGCAGTACCCATATTGACTTCTTGAGTTTCTTCGATTAGGATGGATGATCGCGTAGATAATTGAGTTCCCACAAGGGGAAGATGAACGTTTCCATCCTCCAACACCTCATTGAGGTTTTCACTATCAGATGCGTCCTTTATTTTTATTTTTTCCAGGTTAAGAAGTGCCTTAGGGAGGTTTTCACTAGATGACCGTTTTTGATTTTTCTTGTTTTTACTTTTGTGACTAGAGCGTTCATCTTTAAGGTTGACATATGCATCTAGGGAGACATTGACAGGTGTGCTACCACGTAGGTCCTAGTCAATAAGTTCGGGGTGGCGTAGGGAAAGGCTAATGGTAAAGATAGATAAGCAATCAAACATGGATGAAAGGTCCATGTGATCTACATCATCATATGAATGTATGATGGACTTTTCCTCAGGTATGTCTTCTAAGGGACCGTTGTCCACACTAACACTGTTGGAAGTATTGGATGATGTTGCAGGGCCTTTTTGCTTTTTGTCATATCCTAGGCCTGAATTCTGCGGAAGCTTTGGTACATCAATAAGTTGTAGCTGCCCTTGCTCTTCTTTACCTAGACCCCCACCTTGATAGTTATGCTTCTTTGTGAACTTAGCAAACAAGGGGTATGCTTCTTGAAAATATTCCTTAAGGAGAGGATCCGGTTGGGGCTCTTCACAATATATCCACTGATTGATATCATCTTCTGGTGTATCTTTCCTTAAACCAGGGGACCGGAAAGTGCTACTGGGGATGTTTTTGGCACTGAAGGTAATGGTCTTGTCTTCTTCCTTTGGTATCGACTGCAAAGGTTGACCGTATGTGTGTGGTGATGGTGGCATGGTTGCCACATTTAGAGCTATATGCATTTCATATTCACCACAACCCTTGTCAATGATTTGGACTTTGTTGATGGTGGAATCGATGGTGGAAGATGGAGTGACTGATGTGGTAGATGATGGATTAGAGGATGACGATGGAGGTGCCCCCATTTTGACTCCAGAAAAATAATGCAAATGGGGAAATGAAGTTTCTAAGGAACAACAATACTCAAATGGTTGCAGGTCAGCATAAATGGTGACCTCTTGTCCATCAATTGGGAATTTTAGGCATGGATGATATGTAGAGGGGACGGCTTGTATTGCATGGAGCCATGGGTGGCCAAGGAGGAGGTTGTACAATAAGTCCAGATCAAGGACATGACATGTAGTGTACTAAATTATGGGTCCAACCTAGATGGGAAGATTGACAATTCCTTCAAAATCTCTTTCTGCATTATCATAAGCCTTGATTGTAATGATTTGATTACTCAAGTCTACTTGAGTGTACCCTAACTACTTTATGAACTTTAGAGTGCATAGATTAAGGGTAGGGCCATTATCTACCAGGACCCTTTTTTACTTTATGACGCGCAATCGGGACTTCGATGTGTAGGGGACGGTTATGGTTGGCATCAATGTTAGGCATTTCATTTTGGCTGAAGTGTAACTGGTAGGATAAAGCCAAATGTCCTACTAAAGCTTGAAATTGTGTGGGATCAATGTCGTTAGGCACTCGGGTTTCCTATAAAGCTTGATTCAGGATCTCTTGATGCATGGGAGAAGATTTAAGCAGATCCAAAATTGAAATCTGAGTAGGAGTCTTTCTTAAGTGATCAAGAATGTTATACTAAGAATTTGCAAGATTTTGTTGGGCAGATGTAGAGGCTGTAGGGACAGTAATGCGGGTTCTTTTGGTAGCAACAACACATTGGGGATCTTTAGTTTTGAAATGTATCATGGATATGTGGGGTTCCACCTACTCAATGTAATCGACAATGCCATCGTAATTGAGGGGCAAATTCTTATAACTTATGTTATTTGTACTGTTGTTTTGGGGATTGTTATTGGATGTTCTTGTGCCTTGATTATGGTTAGGGAAGGTGTTTTGGTAAATCTGTAATTGAGCATTGGATGATGAAGCCTAATTGGCATCCACATGAATATCTCCTCGATCTATAAGATCTTGGATATATGTTTTCAGACTCTGACACTTATTTAGGGTATGCCCTTTAATCTTGTGAAACTCATAGTATTTGTTTTCTTTAAACCAAGCTGGTTTAGGCTTAGATTCATTGGGTGGATTGGTTATAGGATATGTGATTGGATAATTGGTTTGCGGGAGTTTGTTGAACATGGAACTGGGGGGTTATCCTAATTGAGTGAACTGTCATTTGTTGTTCCCTTGACTGTTTTGGTTTGACTGTTAAGGGGGACGAGGTGCCCCCTTTGGTAGTGATATGACGTTTTGGGCTGATGATTGGTTAGAGGCAGACTGTTGCCTCTAAGAGGTACTAGCTACTTGAACATGTTTAGTGTCGGTGACACCATCATTCACAACATTATTTTTCTTTTTCTAGTAGCGTGACTTATCCCTGGATGACCGTTCTTTGTCATGATTTTGTATCTTGACATACCCTTTGGAAATAAGGGCCCATTCAAGGATGGGTCCTTCCTCCACTATCTCGGCGAAGGTGGTGATACAATGCAGCTTGAAGTTATGGGCCATGTCGGGATGTGAGTTCTCAACAAAGAGATTGACCATGTCCTTCTCTTTGAGAGGGGTTTTCATTCAGCTTTCCAACACACACCACCTTTGGAGGTAGCTGGAAAAGGTTTTTCCTTCACATTGCTTCTCCTTGAGGAGATCCAAGGTATTGGTGTCCTCTAGATTGAAGGAGAAGTAGGAAACAAATTTCTCTGAGAGATCTGCGAAAGATTTGATGGACCCCCATTCTAGACCCATGAACCACTCTAGGGAATTTCCCATTAGGCTCTGTGGGAACAAACACAAGAGGTAGTTGTTGTTGTGCATAACCTCCTGAAACTGGGAGTAAAACTCTTGTAGGTGGGCTTTAGGATCCTTGTTTCCCTTATATCTGTCAAATTTTGGTATCTCAAAGTATTTTGGGAAGGGAATCAATGAGATGGAGGGGTCGAATGGATAGGGACATATATCTTTGAATTTGAAGGATTGCTTACCAATTCTAGCTTGAAGATCTTTCAAAGTAGCTTTGATTTCCAATAGATCCGCGTTGACTGGTGGTGGAGTTGAGGCGGATGGGTTGGATGGATATGGCTGGTAGGATGACAAAGGATCCTATTGAGATATTGTTTGAAGGTTGATATATGGATTTTGATAGTGAGATGATGATGTCCCTTGCTGGTATGCCGAGGGTGTTTGTTGGTACGGGGGCTACTGTTGCGAGCTATAGTACAGATTGGTATGATAAGGATATGCGACATAATGTTGAGGAGCATGAATGGAGTGTTGCGAATTGGTCTGCTGGTACTGGGGGTACTACTGCTATTGTTGGGAGGCCACATAGGGTGGTTGTTGCTGGAACTATTGCTGGTTATGGTAGAAATAGTATTGCGGAGGTTGCTGATGTGATATTGGATGTTGCGTCAACTGATATGGAATGTTGTGTTGTGGTTGAGCTTGTAGACATAAAATAGATGCGAGCAATGGGGATATGGTTGGAAAAAAAGGTCAAGATGGATTTCCTTGCGATTAGTGTGGTGATTGGTGTGATGGAATTAAATGATTATGTGGGGGTTGTTGCTGATGAGGTGGCTGAGATAATGTGGACATGTTTTGCAAAGGAGGTTGTTGGGTGACGATGGGAATGTTTGGTTGGGATGTACCTTATAGAGGTAATTGAGATGGTATGTTAGATTGAGGGGGATGTTGGGATGTGAATGGAGGTAGTGGTAGATTTGTGGCCCCAGGAGGTGGAGGCAAGGTGGAAAAAGGGTTGCCCCCAACATTTACTAGAGTTTGATTCGAAAGGGGTGGTGCAGTCAACATTAATGGTGAATGCTGCAAAATATTTTGTGGCATGCCGTAGGTGAAAGGGTTATTAGGATCGGATACTTGGGAAGCCCCCATGATTGAGATTGGGGTGTGTGGGGGATTGTTGGCGTAGTAAAGGATGGCATTGCTGAATTTAGGTTGATACCAACCCTCCACTGGAGGAACATTAGGGATGTATGAATCACCTAGTGCGTTTTGTGAACCTTGGGGTATGTTGGGTGTGGAATTGGCATATTTGGATAGGTCAATGCCTGATGGGGGTTTGAAACCTTTTTCAATTAGGTGGGCCAAGATATCTTCCCCATGTTTTTTGAGCAAGCGATTTGTCATTTGCACATTGGTGGGGTTGCTAAAATGTTCCTCGAGTGTGAGTTCAGGCTAGTTGACCATACTCTCTTCACCATGTGGTGAGTTGTTCTGATCTTTGGTGTTAGATTACGATGACCCCCTGTTGACAGGAGGATTTTCCTGTGGTGCGTTAGGTTGGGATCTAGGGTTTTGTTGCTCGGCCGTCTTCCTTTCTTGTGACCAAGTCTGAACGAGCATGCAAGACTAGGATGCGAGGATGATCAAGATGATGATTGGAGGATTGACCTGATTAGATGATGGATTATCTGACAAGGATGTGACTTGATAGGATAGGATTGGATGATTGATAAAGGATTTGATTTGATTAGACTAGAGTGGATTGTTTGATAAACGATCGATGAGATTAGATTGGATTGATTGATAAAATGATTGGAAAGATTGGATTGGATTGAATTGATTGATAAGACGATTGATGAGATAGGGTTGGATTGGATTGATGAAACGATCGACGAGATTGGATTAGATTGATAAGTGATTGATAGGGTTAGATGGTAAGATGAATTAGGATGATGATAGGGGTTCTAAAACAAGTTAAAGAATTATCCTAGGTAACGCAAGGTGTTGATTGATCGATTAATGGATGGATGATGACGGTGCCAAATCCAACTTGACATGGAAGTGGATTGATAGGGCCGATGAGGATGACCGACTTAGGACGAATGAAAATACTAAGCTAATTTTGAAGGATGACAATCAAGCTTAGACACCTAGGTCAACTCAGATAACTACTTCAAATGAAGTTTAGTGGAATGAGAGAATGATTTCCAAAGCGGGTAAATGGCAATTTGGAACGAATGAGCGACCTTTCAGAATGAGGAAAAGGGAGCCTGAAATGAGGGAATGACTATCAAGTTAGATGAATGGAGTCTCAAAATGGATGGATGACAACTCAGAGTGGAGAGAGGATAACCTAGAATGGGGTACCGGTTATCAAAGTGGGGGGAACGACTATGGGTGAACGCCAGTCTAAAAGAAGGAACAAATGCTCGGATTGGATGAACGATGATTTAGACTAAGTAAATGGATGTTCAATCAGGGAGATTGACCTTTAGAATGGGGAGATGAATGCTCAAAATGGGTGAACAGTCATTTGGAATGGGAGAACGGTTAGTCGGAATGAAGGAACAACACCTAAAACAATCGTATGGAGGATGAAAATAATTGTTTGAAGGGCAAGTATGCCTATTCAAGGGTAGGTCCGCCCATCCAAGGGTAGGTTTTCCCAACTAAAAGGGGCAAGTATACCTATCCAAGGGTAGGTATGCCCCTCCAAGGACATGTTGGCCCAACTGAAAGGGGCAGGTCCACCTATCCAAGGGCAGGTCCACCTATTCAATGAAAAAGGGAAAAAATAGTTGTTTGGAACAGGTAAACGGGCTCACGAAATGAGGAAATGGATGCTCGGATTGAGGGGATGAATGTTCGAGATAGGGAATGGATTCTTGGAATGGATGCAAAAATGTTCAGAATGGTGAAACGAGTGATCAGAATGATGAAACAGGCGATTAGAACAATGAAACGGGTGCTCAGAATGATGAAACAGGTAGTAAAACTGACTGGTTAAGGGGCAAGTACGCCTGTCCAAGGGAAGGTCTGCCCAACTAGGGTCAGGTACACCCCTACTAGGGTAGGTACACCCCTCTGAAGGGGAAAGTCCCCCTATTCAAGGGTAGGTTCACCTGTTTGACAAAAAGTTGGGAAAATCTAACAAAAATAGGTTGAAAAGGGATTGAGACAGAGGGAAGGTTCTCCCTTGGTAGGGTAGGTCTTCCCCTCTACAAGGGAAATTATGCCCCTTTGCACAAATATGAACTTGATTTTCACAAAAATGATTATGGAAAAGGACCCAAAACACAACAAATAACAGTCAGAGGATAAGGCTGACTTGACTGAACATTAAATCATTGGTTTTGCACAAAGAAAATAGTTCAAGCATCATGAGCCTAAGATTAGTAGAATGGGTATGGCCAACAAAGTCCTCTATCTAGGATAAACAAGGTGGCTAGGGAGTCCTCGATATACACTTGGTACGTGAGGCCCAAACCATGAACACTAGTCTATCACAAGCGTGAGTTGGGAACCTTTGCGAGATACTAAAGGCTCATACCAACTCTTCACGTCATCTCAACACTTCACCAATAATGACATGGTTGGATTGGGGTATAGCTTTGGCCTCCCCCCTTTGTATACCCCACTGGTACACGTGGTTGGGATTGTCCCTTGGGGTGATGAAATCCCCAAGCAGGTCCCCTAAAAAAAAGAGGATGACTCAAGGAATTGGTAAGCTATGATTTCTCATCACCCAGGATTGCCAAACAGTGCAAGGGGATTGGATACATGAATAACCTACCACAAACAAAACACAAAATGTAAATTTGATCCCTCTTAGTTAATCTATGTGCCTAAATTAACAAAAATGATAAACAAACAACTAATAAAAGTTTGAAAATGAATGGCCTTGCAAGAAACTTGTTAGTAATTTATTTATTATTTCTCCACTAAATGCTCATCAAAGCATTGCATAGACACAAACAACACATGTTAGGAGGTTAGAAGTACTCAAAACAACAGAAAATAGTGCTTAAAATGCAATTTTTACCTTCTAAAAAATGTTGTTTTGGGTGGGTCCGCCCCTTTGTTTTGGGTAGGTACGCCCCTTGGTGGGCAGGTCTGCCCCTTTGCTGAAAGTTGGAAAAACTTGTTGTTTTTTTAGGCTCTGTGAAGAGCAGGTCCGCCTCTGTAAAGGAATGTTCGCCCCTCTAAGGGCAGGTCCACCTATCCGTGGGTAGGTCTGCCTCTTTGCAAGGGTGGGTCTACCTGTCTGCAACCTAAACATGCAAATAGTGAAGCAACAAAAAACTTGAGAGAAAGAGACACGTTTGTGGGTCCCACTGGGCATGCCATAAATGTGTGCAGGTGATTTTTATCTATCTGAAAATGCAAAACAACTTAGAAATGCAAGAGAAAAAAGACACAAGACCACCTCACGATTAGCCTAGTTGAATCCAAAAAAAAAATAAAGATAACAAATAAGTTGATTATACCTTGTCTTGGATTGATCCTTTGGTTGGCCCTTGATGTGATTCGTGATGTTTCTCATTGGATGGAAAATGAGATGATGCAAGATGGGATGCAAGATGAGCTTGAAAGTATGATAATGGTGGATTCAAGTGCTATGATGAAGACAAAATGTGCAAATTGGCTAAGTATGTCTTCAAATGACAAAATGACAAGAGCTTGGTATCAAATGCATAAAAGTCCATAAATGAGAGAAAAGAGGGGATATTTAAGAGGAAATTGAATTCTCTAGAGAATTCAGTGGTCAAGATTGAGCTACCATGGCTAAGATGAGGGCCTATGGTGAGTTGAGGACTCATAAGCCCTCACATCTTGACATGTGGAAGGTGAAATGGCCAAGGATGTGATGAGGTGTAGGTGAGGTGGAAGAAGGACATGTGATGTGGAAGGACATGTACCTTAAAAGTACATTGGGAGAGAAGAAGGTTGCTTTAAAAGGAAAGTTCTTGTTCCCAAATGGTTGGAAAGTGACATGAGAGGAATTTTAGTATTCCTCAAAAATATCCATGGGGAAGAGGAAAGTAGTTGGGAAAATAAGTGTGAATTAAAAATTCACATGCTTGGAAGAATCCCTTGGACAAGACAAGGTTCCAAAAAGGGAAGCACTTGTCCACATGTGACTTGATGTGACAAGTCAAAGATTCTAGAAGATGCATGGGGAAAAGGGATTCTAGGAGGAATAAATGTGAATTTTAAATTCACATGGGAAAGAGGGTCAATGCTAAGAGAGGTAAATGAAAAGGTTGACTAAAAAGGCATGCTAAATGTGGCTAATGACTTTGATTGAGATTGTGCAAACACATGATTAAGAGGATTAATGAAAGATTAAGGATAAATTGGAAGATGTGAGGATGTGATATTAATTTTTTAATTAATGTGTGCACATCCTAATCCATAATTAATTAAATTAATCTGAATTAGAAGAGGGTTATGGAGGATGTGACAATGAGAGAAAAATAGGAATTAAAAATTGACTTAAATTCAAAGGGGTCACATGACTAAATTAAATAAAGTGATGTAATTATTTAATTTAGAGAGGAAAGAAGTAAAAGGTAAAAGTATTTAATTATTGAATCAAATACTTTATGAACCTTATACAAATGATGAAATATTAATTAAATGAATGATTTAATTAATATTGGCGAAGATGATAAAATAGACGAGTAAAGGGATGAGTAAGGAGATGAGTTTGACCATATGGCAGTGGTCAAATTTGGATGTCAACACTTTCATCCCCTGGGTCGTAGCTTGTTAAGGTGATCTCCTTAAGATCTAAGGTTTCAAAGCACATCAACTATGTGATACAAATAATCAGACCCCATAGTTGATCTACAATGCTGGAAGAGTCTAAAAAATAGAGATGGATATGCTGGAAAAATAGGAGAAACTTTCAATTCCAAAACAAAAACAAAGCCACTAAAACTGGCCAAAAAAAAACATGGTTCAAGAATGCTGGAGAAATCTAATTTGCATGTTCTGCAATTCACATGCTCTATTGTGAATCAATTTTTTAGCTGTTCAATGGCTATAATTGCTTCCCAGAAGTTTCTATGTTCCAATAAAATCCTTTTTAAATTGAAACTCTTTGTATTGTTCTAAATCAACAACCAATAGAATGTCGTAGCAATCTGGAGTGAATTAAATTTTTGTTTTGACTTTCTAAAAATTGTTCGGTTATTTTGTTACTTTTTGTATCATCCTTTGGTTCCCTGGTAGGGCGTTACAGATAATTACATCATGATAACCTCATTAAAAACTCAAAAACAATGTAAACCATAATAGACATAATGTCAAATATGATGTCACCACATAAACAAAGTCAGATGATCAACAATGTATCATCAACACAGTTTAAAGCCAACATAGTATACATTTCATAACTAAAATAAGATAAGATAGTATCAAAAGCAACTAAAGTAACTATCAACCAAACTGAAACAACAAAAACAAAGTGTAGCAACTGGAGGGACACTACAAGTTGGTTATTAGGGTTCAAAAGTAAAGCATATTGGTGAGAGGAAGTTCAACTCTTTGGAAAAGGATTGGCAAGATGTCAGATCAGGCAGAAAAGGATGACAGAGTAGAGAAATTCAAAGTCTTGATGGGACAAGAAACAATGTTAGGGAATGGGTGAAAGGTATATTTGGATGAGGAAGTCCTCTACTCCTGAATAAGAGTGAAGGAAAAGGAAAAGATGGAAGGAAAAACATGATGAGAGGTAGAAGTTTGAAATTTCAACAAGCATAAAGGAAAAGCAAAGTTGAGAAGAAAGGCATGCTAGGATGGAAAAGTTTGAAATTTCACTAGGGACCAAGAAAAGGTAGAACTTAAATGAGAAGGCATCCCTAGACAAAAAAATCCAAAACTTTGACAATTTATAAACACTTATAAGATAGGGCATGCCTTTAAACTCAGAGACTTCAAAAACCTTATACAAACACAAGGGGAAAGGAGAGGAAGCATATGTATGCAAAATTGGAGATGTTAGAAATAGGAAATATACAATTTGATCCATCACATAGATTATTACAAAAAGGGGACATAGAAGTCTACCCCACTGAAAATTGTTTTCCCTCAAGTAATGAAAATTCAAAGATTCTAGACATCTTGCTTCTTCCCAAGCAACATCCGTTTCAAGTAGGTTTTTTGCATGAACTAGCCGATTTTTGATGGCTCCATCCCCAAAATTTCCACCCTCATGATGATGATGACACCAATTTCGGTCTTAATAGGAACACTCCATAATTTGTGAACATTAAATGAGTGCAAGATGGTGTATCATAAATACACATTACCATGCATGAAAACATTCCAAAAGTTAGATGTTGTGGCCTACTATAGAAATACTCTCCTAAGTGCAACCACTTAATCCAGGTGGATTTATGATCTAAAACATGTCCCTTCAAGGTTAGTGCTACCCTATGACTCACCCTTTTTGTTAGTGTAATGAATGCCCCTTATTTTTTGTTTGTTTTTGATTGCTAATTATAAGAGTTTGTAGATGTTTTTGTTTGGTTTTCACATGCCAGTCATTGTTTCAAGTTTCCACATACATAGATCATCATGAAGTACATAAAATAAAGAGAATTTGCTTGCAAAATAGATGAATTCTTAGAATATATTTCACTAATATCATAACAAAAATTCAAACCTTCTCATACATGAAATGATATTCAAATAACAATAGATCAGACTTGGAAAGGATACTCAAACAACAATATAAAGTCTTCAACTTGCAATATTCTTCACCAAAGAGTTAGGCAATGATACCCTTGCAATCACCATGCCCAAACACAACCTCCTCAAGCTCTACATTGGTAGACTAAGGCCTATACAATAGTAGGCCAACAATTGGAAAATACACCCAAAGAGGGCGCCACCTAGAGAAGGGTGATTTGACCTAGAAATTCAGTCCTTCATCAATAAATGCAAATGAATACATGTTTCGGGGCACCAAGATGAGGAGCATCCAAAGAAACAATGCCCATAATGTAAAATCAAACCAATATGAAGCTATGAAGTCAATTACCAACTTCTGCCTTGGAAATGTAATGTTCAAAAAATCACTGTGAACAGCTTCAAACCCTCAAAAACCTCCTTGAAAACCAACACCATAATTAGACCCAAAAGACCAAGCTCATTCACACGAAACCCAAAAAGAAACACCTCAAAAATATGAAATTGAAATCTATGAAGCACCAAGTGACCCTTGAGTGGAATCACACCCAACTAACTAGGGTGGATCTCTCACCACCGAAACTAGCTCCTAAATGAAGAGGGTTTTCATCTTCAACACCAAACTATAGACCTCTAGAGAAAATCCAACATCTTGTTATGCAACCATCTTATACATATCAAATGAGACTCCAAAATGATGTTATAAAGACTCAATGAGAGATTAGGGCAACCAAATTTGAAATCCATCTTCCCTCCAAAAAGACACACCCTCTTTTCTTTTCTTTTTAATTAAAAATTAATTTTTAACCTTATGCCTCCCTTGGGCGTCCAACTTTTTTAGCCTTCAAATGCACTTTTGTTACTTTAAAAATAACTTAAGTGACCGAAATAGGCGCAAAGGTACAAATTGATGAGCCTTTGACCCCTCAACTTAAGTTATAAAATAACTTTATAAAACGTCTTAAGTGAGGAATGCAAATATTAAATAAATCAAACCTTAGCAAAAACCAATGCCTAAACTGGAAAGACACTCTTGAATGTAGCTTGACTTGGACCAGTTACCAGAAATAGACTTACTATTTTTAGTAACTTAAAAATAGTAAAAACACTGAAAAACCCAAACTAGCATGAAAACTGATTAGCAAAGCGACATACTATACACAGTAAGTATTGGAATAGGCCCCTGCTAAAAATAGGATGTCCTGCCTGAAGCACCGAAAACCTCCATAGAAAGAATTGGCACTGAGTTCCCTTACCAACTCCACTTAGCCTACATGAAATATAGAATAGGTTAATGGAAATCTCCATTGCTCAGAGGCTAGGAGGGGACATTATAGTCCTCCCTCCCCAAGACTGCTTGTCCTCAAGCATTTGCAATGCCGAATGTTGTAAAATATGCTCACTCTCCCAAGTAGCATCCTCAACTAGTAAATCCCTCCATTTCACCAACTACTCTATAATAAATCTCCTCCTGATGGTCCACTCTTTGAAATCAATTATTGCCTCTAGAACAAGCACCAACTTGCCCTCCTCATCCAATGGGGGAAACATTGCTGAAGGGGTCACATTATGTTCAAGCGTCTTCTTGAGGCATGCCACATGAAAAAAATTGTGCACCTTACTCTCCTCTGGTAACTCAAGCTCATAAGCCACCTCCCCTACTCTCCTAGTGACTCTAAATGGTCCATAGAAATGAGGTTTTAGCTTCTCTGCTCCTCCTCTTGAGAGTGGACTTCCTAGATGGATGCAGTCTAACATAAACCATGTCACCCACCTCAAACTCTCACTCTATACAATGCTTATCAATGTACATCTTCTATAACACCCCACCACGAAACCCAAAAGGACAACACAACTAACTAACAATTATGATACAATTTTTTTTAAGTGAATCAACATACAGATCATACTATCAACTAACATTGAATGTAAACTACTCGTACATATGCTCTAAGTATGTCCTTTAGGGTATCATGACTGCATTACGTGCACAGATTCCTAACATGTTCTAATCCAACATCTAAGATTAACCAACCCACAAGAGTTAATTATAAATCCATTGCATTAAGTAAAGGAACATCATACATCCATACATCATATTAAATAAATAACCACCAATGATCAAATGTTAAACCTAAGGAGTACATACATCACTTTTATTACATAAAGGCACATCATTTCATGATTACATAATTACATCAATACTTTCCAACACACAACGTGAAGGATACATCAGATACATGATAAGATACAACTAAAATGATTACATTACATAACATCAACACTATCTCAAGTCTGGTACAAGATCTGGAATCTCTGCATAAGGTACACCATCCATGCTCACAAACATCACCTGGGAACCGAATGGAGTACAAAGCACATTCCACTCGACCATGTGGAACTCTAAGGTCCACCCCTTGTGCTAGAAGGTGACAATAAAGACCCACTACACAAGCAATCAAGCAGACAAGGGATAATATGACTCCAACATACAAAGTGGAAAAAGACAACTCACAATAGAGACAACGCTTCCAAAAGCACGCAAAAAAAAGGGGAAACACAAGACAAGGGAATCCTAGACTGTAGTAGGGAAGAGTGTCATTGTATGGTACTAGCATGGGTTGTCCAACATTTCTCTCACTAGTAACCAACCCCCATCTATGGTTGTTCGACATTCCTCTCACTAGGACCCGACGCTATAGGGTGACACATGTAGAACCAACATTCCTTTTGTGAGGACAAGGAAGTTGACCTTTCCAATCAGACCTTCTCACCCCATCCTTAGCCTAAACGAGCACTACAAACATAGGCAAGGACTTCAATTATCTTATTTATGTAAAAGTTACCCATATCCACAGTTCATTGTTTAGGTTATCATTGAATTAAGTAACTCTCCAATGGGTTGTCCAAGTCACCACTTTGGGATTCAGCTCCCATTGAGAGCCACTCCCCCTACTTGCAACTAGAAGACCCAATACATCAAATAGGGTAAAGCCATCTTGCACACTAAACGAACCCACAAAAAGTACATATATAGAGCAAGATATGGACCCTTTTTCTCACAAATCACAACCATAATAATAAGTCAACTGTGCAAGGCTAGAGACCCTCTTGTACACAATCTCAAAACACCAACCACTACCATGTGAAACTACATGAAACTTATGCAAACACTCAGGGCTTGATGTGGGTTGTCTTGGAAGATCTTCCTAGGCCCCCATCCTGGGTTGTCCTGGCAGCCTCACCTAATCCCCGACCCCCATACAAACTCAAGCAAGTAAAAAAATACTCCCCTTTAACCTTTGGAAGCCTACCACAACAACCTTGCACAAATGACTCCCATATTAAACAATAACCAAAATCAACTCAATTTCAACCAAACACAATAATCAATAATAAAAAAACAATGACCAAAGCATCCATGGGAGACATTATTTTCACATTTCCTATAACTCATTACTTAACCATTAACTTCACTTAATAGGCCATTTACACACTAACTCATGAATAACTATGATATCAATTATTCTAATTTTTAAATAATCAAACACCTTATTTATTACAAGCAACGAATAAACATTGCAAACATGTAATCAACATGTACTATCAATTCAACTATTAATTAATTAAGAACGAAGTCCTCATTCAAAAAGATAATATATATTTCATTTGTTTAATTTCCAATACACTTAACTAACATAAACAATTAATTCTCATAGCCAAAATATACTTTTACTATAATCATTATATATATATTTATATATTACTAATGGAACAATATATCGAATTGTACTATAGAAAACATATAAAAACACACACAAACACACACACACACACACACACATATATATATATATATATATAAATATATGTATATATAAATATATACATATACATATATATATATATATATATATATATATATATATATATATATATATTTTGTATATATAAATATATGTATATGTATATATTTATATATACATATATATATATATATATAAATATATGTATATATAAATATACATATATATAAATATATACATATATATATATATATATATATATATATATATATATATATATATATATATATATATATATATATATATATATATATATATATATGAATACCAAACCCAATACTTATTCCTCAGATTACATATAATCGAATGTAATACAACCATCATATGTTAACACAATACATATCTATCGATTTCTAACTTAAAACGTATCCATCACATATCAACATAAGATAGGATCATTGAAAACAAAATCACAATATAAATGAGAAAGGCATAAATGGAACGCCCTGTAAATTAACCAATGAAAGTGTAGTGTATAACATATGCCATCAAAAATTTATCACAGATCATAATAACCAAGCGGAGTTCATACATAACAATGCAAGGCTTTGAATGCCAAGGATATTGAAATACCAGACTCAAAGCATATTCAACAACCTTCAAACTTATATTATCTTCATCGATTATTGGATTTATCAAGCCTATAAATCAAACTCAAAAATTGATGACTATTCAACGATCACCAAGGATAATGCATATCCATCGATCTAAAGTGCAATGCACAACAAAATTCAATATTGATTTCAATCAAGGGATAATCTAAATTTCTAATAGGAGAAAGAGAGGATGCCAATCAAAAAGACAAGAATTAAATTCATTGAAATTTAAACATTGAAGGGACTTTGAACTAAATTCACCCCATTCAGGATTCTCTATGATTTCCTAGTATAGCAAGTCGGTGCAAGAATAAGGGAGGCGCTAAGCATGAGTATCGACTGCAAGGAAAATAAAAGGAATACAACAAAATAAAAATACATCGAATGCCAAGAATAGAGGCGCATCCCAACACATAGAAGATAGGCTGCAAGACAATGACATAGGGGAGTGGAGGTGCGCGATAGTAAGAGAGGAATGGCTTGAATGTATTCAGGAAAATGCAATGGGCAGGCATATGGGCCGCCAAGCTTGGAGTTAGTTATAGGATTACAAAAAATTTCAAGCAAACAATATATCCCTTATAATGTGAAATTTATCCAATACCAAACCTGGTTAAAATTGCAACATTCTAAACTCTAGGAGATACGCCACACATAGCTGTAGCTTAAGGAAAACTAAGAATATCCAAAGATAAAGGTTTGCACCCCCTCCCCATCCTATATGCATTGATTTATATATATGTCGCAGGGTTGTTTAAGACATGCAATCGAATAACATGGATGGTTTATTTACTCAACAACCTCTACAAATCGAACTATATAAGTACATATATAGAGTTTGATTTCCAAAAGAGAACAATAGATCAAATTCCTCCATAGATCGATTTTCTTCAAAACCCAAGCATACAAACAACAAACCCATCATAAACAAAAAAATCAATCGATATACTTATTAGATCAGCTGTTTTCAAAGGAAAATAGTTTTAAAAGTAAGGCTCAGGAATTTTAAGTTGCCATAATACCGACAATAGAAGGAGAGATAATCTATAGGACTAAAATTGATGGATAGAACATAACCAACAACTCCAAATAGACTAACAATCGTTTCGACCAACAAGAAGGAGAGAACAAATTTCCAATTACATTGATCAGATGAATGAATCAAAGAACAATGATGAGACCAACCTAGATTTTGACGCTACAAAAATGGAAGAACGGTGCTCTGTTCAACTGTCACGTTCGCAATGATCCACTTGCTCAAAACAATTCAATAACGACCCACTTTCCCAATTCAATATTTTTTTTCAAAACAATTCATAAAACACAACTCATTCAACAAAAGAATTTCTTCAAACAAAGTTCTTGTTTGAAAAAAAACTAAAAATCAAAGATTCCCCAAAAATGATAATTATTAACTAAAGAAAGCTTTTGTTTTTCAAAAAAAAAAGCAGATAATAATCTCATAAAAACAACAAGTTTCCAACCAATAACCAGTTTGAAGTCACACATGTGCTTAGAAATTACTTTTTCTATTTTTTTAAAATTGCTTTTATCCCCTTATCGATTATGCTCATCCAAATTAATGTTTTATTTTAATATTTTATTTCATATTAATATCTTTTCACATTTTAATTTATTATTAAAAACTCAACATTAAATGATAATTATCTTTATATTTAATTATAAAATACTTTATCACATAACAATTTAATTTAATAAATTAATTATAAAAAATTCCATATAAATATCCATTTTCAATCTTGATTTATTTAATTATTTATTTAATTCCAAATTACTTAAACAACCTTATAAATCAATTTAATTTAATTTAATCGATTAAACAAGGCAACTCATAACATTAATTTCTCCACAAATTTCTATTACAAATTATTTAAATTTAATAACTAATTAAACAACATAATCAACAATTAACTAAGTATCATCACAAATCACCCAATAACCATAAAGTCAAAATGAGACAACCGACCAAAGGTACAAACTAGACTGACAGGGTGACTAACGGTTACTCATCCATGTCGAGGATGATGACAAGGGTAGGGGACCTTTTGTCATCTCCATTTTCAACAACATTTCCATTGGGTTTTAAGGCACACTCATACCCGACAATTCAGGTGGAGTCGATGCCTGGTACTTGTAATCTACATCAAACAAACTGTCAAACAATACATATATATATATATATGTATATCAAACAATCAAACACACAATGAGAGGAAATCACAACATAGTAGGGTACTTGTGAATGAGTAATGCTACATTGTCCCTCCCACCAAGACACTTCAAACAATAATCCACATCAATGAATAACAACAATTACACTGTAAACAACATAGATCAATCATGAATTAAATGCACAGTAAACATAATCATATAACCACATGATACCCATAACTCAATTAATCTGAACACACAAATAAATCCATATAACCATCATAACATATGCATAAGTCAATAGTATCATGAAAATCAAAGTATGATCAACTGTCATCCAAAACCAATCCAAAACAGTAAAACTAGCATCAATAAGGTATCATAGTGTATACCCTAACATAACAACTATTAGTCTAACAAATGACAGTACGAGGGGCACTACATCTTCTGCTAATTTTATGCATGATGAATGTTTTCTCTCAATTCCCTCATAATGTCCTGACTCTCCTGCAAGAAGTCCTTAGCTCTGGGCACCCTATAATCACCAAACAACAAATCAATGAAGCTAGGAGCTTCATAACCATACAAGGCCATGAAAGGTGACATCTTGATAGACATGTGAAATGTGGAGTTGTAACAAAACTCCCCCAAGTGCAATCATTTTATCCACGCCTTTTGCTGCCCTGAAACATAGTTTCGCAGGTAACCTTCCACCCATTTATTGACTATCTCAGTTTGGCCATCTGTTAGGGGGTGGTAACTAGTGCTTGGAGTCAACTTGGTACCACATAAGTTAAATAACTTCTGCCAAAACAAGCGCATAAACTTGTTGTTCCTATCACTAATGATGTTCTTTGGTGCCTCATGTAGTCTAAACACCTCCGTAAAAGAAAATTTTTCCACTCGTAACGTTGTATAACTTGCTAATATGGCAAAAAAATGAGAAAATTTGGTCAAATGGTCTTCCACAACATAAATACAATCCTTCCCTTGCACCTTGGGAAGCCTTGTGATGAAGTCCATTGAAACACTTTCCCACTTCTAAGTAGTAATGGGAAAAGGTTGTAGCAGATCAGTAGGGTATGTGTGCTCATTTTTATTTTGTTGGCACACTTGACACTCATGAACATACTTTGTAATATCCTCCTTCATCCCCTTCCATGAGAATATCTCACAGATCTTCTTGTAAGTCTTATAAAACCTCAGATGTCTAGCCAATGGAGTGTGATGAAAAGTCTTAAAATTTTTCTCTTTCAACTCTGATTCAAGCACCAACAATATCCTCTCCTTGTCAAAGATCAAACCATCCCTTACACTATATTTATCATCATGCAATGTAGCATCTAAAATGCTGTTGGTAAGGTTTTTTTTTTTCATAATCAACTTGTATACTCTCTTTCCAATATGTTGCTATCTTAAAAAAAACACACAAATGGAGTCTTCTAGATAGTGCATCAGCCACCACATTTCATTTTCCTTTGATATTTTTGATGTCAAAACCATATGCTTGAAGTTTTCTAACCCACTTTTGTTATCTCTCACTCAAATATTTTTGATTTAGAAAACATTTCAGACTATTATGATCAGTTTTAACAATAAATCTGCCCCCAACAAGATACTTCTTGTACATAGCCAAAACATGCACTATGGCTAACATCTCTTTATCATAAATAGAATAAATTCTCTCACTCCCTCACAGTTTTCTACTCTCAAATGCAATTGGATGCTTATTTTGTGTGAGGACAGCCCAAATACCATCACCTGAAGCATCACACTCGAGATCAAATGGACTAGAGAAGTTAGGAATTTCCAATACAGGACACGATCTCATCAAGTTCTTAAATTGATCAAATGATTTATGTGTTGATTCAAACCAAGAGAAAGCCCCTTTCTTAGTCAAATCAATAAGTGGGGTAGAAATTTTTGAAAAGCCCTTAACAAACCTTCTACAAAACCCACACAAGCCAAAAAATCCCTTAAGTAGTGTCAAATTAGTGGGTGGTGGCCAGTCAAGTATTGCTTTGATATTTTATCAGGATCAACACGTACACCATTAACATTGATAATATGCCCCATATACAACTCATTCATCCCAAACTCACACTTGGAATCATTTGCAAAAAGTGACTCACTCTCAAGACTCTTCCCATGATATACTACAAATAAGGATGCTATCAAAGAAAATTAACACAAACTTACGTAATTGTTTGCTGAACACCCTATTCATGCATGATTGGAAAGTAGCTAGAGCATTTTTCAAATTGAAAGGCATGACAAGAAACTCAAACTGGAAAAAATGGAATCTAAATGCAGCCTTCTCCACGTCCTCCTCTTTGACTCTAATATGATGATATCTTGATCTCAACTCTGTTTTGGTGAAATAAATTGCTCCATGCAACTCATCAATGAGCTCATCAATGCATGGGATGGTGTACTTGTTCTTAATTGTCTTCTTATTCTACGCTTTGTAATCCAAACACGTGCATGGTTCCATCCTTCTTCACCAACACAACTGAAGAAGAAAATGGACTCTTGCTCAGCCTAATGTGCCCCATCTCCAAAAGCTCTTGTATAGTTTTCTTAATCTCATCCTTAAGTCTCTTAGGATGCCTATAGGGAGTCATAATCACAGGTTCAACTCCCTCCTCTAGCTCTATCACATGCTCAATTCCTTTATCATGAGGCCTACCAGAAGGAATGCTACTGAATACCTTGCTTCTCTTTGTAATTAGCTCATGTATGTTAGGTGGATAATACCTCTTAAACTCTTCTGTAACCATAGGCATAATCACACACTTTGCTACCCACTCAATCTGATCATGTCTAAAAAGTCTCTCTATATGTTTGAAAGATACCACTATAGGTCCTTCATTTAACATGCCCCCCAAGACCACATTTTCCCCATCTGATTTAAATCTCAGCTCCATAGTCTAAAAATTAAGAGTAATATCTCCAAGTGAATGAAGCCACTATATCCCCATCACTGCATCCGTGTCACCAATACTAACCGTGTAGAATTCATCCTCGACTTCACAGTTCCCCAACTGCAAGCTCAAATGTGGAACCATTTTAGTGCAATTCATTGTAAAACCATCTGCTACCATCACTTGAAAACCACTCACCTCTTGTGTTTGAAGGCCTCTACGAACAACCAACCCTTCATCAATGAAGTTGTGTGCAACTCTTGTGTCAATCAATACAATCGTTCACTACCCCTTAAGGACTCCTCTAATGCATAAAGAATCATTCTTTTGAAAGCTATGAAGTTGAGCAATCCCATCTTTGTCCTCTTCCTTTCCAACCTCTTTTGGAGCATTTTGATCCTCACTTTCCTCTGAATCAAATTGCCGATCTATTTTTTCTAATGCACTTTCCTTAGAAGAATAGTATTCTATTTGGTGCACCTTCTCCTTTATTGAAAACTTATGACCTTGAGACCAAGGCTCCTTACATGTGAAACATAAACCTTTCTTCCTTAGCTCATTTAATGTCTCACTATCGATTATCGTAACATATTTTCTTGGCTGTTCGGGCTCCCTAGTAATATATTGTTTGTCCTTATCCTTTTTATGTAGTAATTATTTTGTCTGAAATTTATTCTTGGAGGTAGCAGTTTCCATGTCTCTTGCCTTTTGGATTGCTTCTTGAAGAGAAGGTGGATTAAAGGCTTTGATCCAACCCCTAAAAGGATCGGATAATCCATCAACGAAGAGCACTATGAGCCTTCTCTCTGATACATCCATCACCAACATTGATAGTCTCTGAAAATCTACCACATAGGAATCCACTGTACCCCACTATTTTAGCTATGATAACTCCTTGAAGTGAAGCTCTGGGTCTTTTTTTTATCAAACCTCTCTATTAACCTTTCCGTGAACTCTACATAAGAGGTAATATATGCATGTCCCATAGTGGCCATCCCATTGTACCACCACTCATGAGCAATCCCATCTAAATGAATAGAGGCATATTGTATGGACTCCAACTTTGGCATGGGGTTAAGAATGAAGTAAGTGTCCAACTTTTGAACTCAAGCTCTCGCTTCCACCTTACTGAACCCATCAAAGTATGGAAGATTAAGTTTCCCAGCTTTCCTATGGAGATCATTATTTTTCTCCCTATTTCCCCTATTGGGTGTGTGCCTCATCTTGAAACTAATATACTCTCGAAGTGATATGTCTTGTTGGAACCCAAGCCCTGCATCTAACCAATCTTGTCTAAATTGATCTTGCTACTCAGCTAATATAAGCTCCAGATTGGGTGGAGAATCTACTCTAGGTGAAAAAACATGCATAAGAGGCCTTTCCATGACTACTCTATTCTACTGATTGACCCCTCTTCGCTATCCCACATCATTATCTTGCCCCAAACGATCCAATCTCTGTACCAACTATGCAAGTTGCTAATTGGTCTCATGAGAATGTTGGGCCACTCTTTCTTGTCTTCTAACCACTACATCAAGGAGTAACATCATCCTATCTTGTTCACCAATATTTCTTTCAGCTTATTCTCTTCTCTCACCCAGGTTTTCTGAACTAGAAGATCTAATTGAAGGTGACTTTGAGTGTTGTCCCTCTTCCACAGAAGGCCAAGATTCCCACAAGTCTTCTTCTCTTTTCCTAACCCTCTCTTGATACCTCCTTTCTTTGTCACTAATGCTCATAGATTTGTTTTACCCATTGGTTGGCAGGATGATTTGTGCTCTGATAGCAGTGTAATGACTGCCCCTTATTTTTTTATTGCTGATTGTAAGATTTTGTAGATGTGTTTGTTTCATTTTCACATGCCATTCATTGTTTCAAGTTTGAACATACATAGATAATCGTGAAGTACATATAATAAAGAGAGATTGCTTTCAAAATAGATGAATTATCAAAATATATTTCACTAATATCATAACAAAACTTTAAACCTTCTCATACATGAAATTAGACTCAGATAACAACATATCAGACCTAGAAAGGAGACTCAAACAATAATATAAAGTCTTAAACTTGCAATATTCTTCACCAAAGAGTTCGGTAGTGACACCCTTGCAATCACCATGCCCAAACACCAACTCCTCAAGCTCCATGTTGGTAGACTAAGGCCTATACAACAACAGACCAACAACTGGAAAATACACCCAAAGAGGGCGCCACCTGGAAAAGGGCGATTTGGCCTAGAAATTTAGTCCATCAATAAATGCAAATGAATACATGTTTTGGGGCACCAAGATGAGGAGAATCTAAAGAACCAATGCCCAAAATGCAAACTCAAACAAATATGAAGCTATGAAGTTAATTACCAACTTTTTCCCTAGAAATGTAATGTTTAGAAAATCACTATGAACAACTTCAAACCCTCAAAAACCTTCTTGAAAATCAACACCATAATCAGACCCAATAAACCAAGCCCATTCACACCAAACTCAAAAAGAAACACCTCAAAAATATTCATAATTCCTTACTGAAACTAAAAAATGTGAAGCACCAAGTGACTCCTAAGTGAAATCACACCCAACTGATTAGGGTGGATCTCTCACCACCGAAACTGGATCCTAAATGAAGAGGGTTTTTGTCCTCAACACCAAATTTTAGACCTTTGGAGAAAATCCAATAGCATCCTACTGTGCAACTAGCTTAGACATATCAAATGAGACTCCAAAATGATGTTATAAAGACTCAATGAGAGATTAAGGAGGCCAAATTTGAAATCCATCTTCCCTCCAAAAAACCACACCCTCTTTTTCTTTGCTTTTTAATTAAAAAATCATTTTTAACCTTACTTATGCCTCCCTTGGGCGTCCCACTTATTCAACCTTCAAATGTGGTTTTGTTTCTTTGAAAACAACTTAATTGGTCAAACAAGGCACCAAGGTACAAATTGATGACCCTACGATGCCTCAACTTAAGTTATAAAATAAATTTATAGAACATCTTAAGTGAAGAATGCAAATATTAAATAAATCGGACCTTAGCAAAAACCAACGCCCAAACTGGAAAGATACTACTGAATGTAGCCTAACCAAGATCAGATACCATAAGTAGACTTACTATTTTTAGTATACTAAAAATAGTAAACAAACTAAAAACCAAAACTGGCATGAAAAATGATTAGCAAAGCAACTTATAATAAACAATAGGTGGTAGAATAGGTCCCTGCTAAAAATAGAAAGTCCCACCTAAAGCACCGAAAACCTCCACAAAAAGAACTGGCACTGAGTTTTCTTACCAACTCCACTTAGCCTACAAGAACTCTATAATAGGCTAATGGACATCTCCACTGCTCAAAGGCTAGGAGGGGACATTATAGTTAGGCTCATTGTTGGTAGTTGATAACTTGTGTTGGGGATGAGTTCAACATTTGTTAATTGGATAATTCTTGCTAGGGGAAACTATTAATTTTGTTGCATCTATCACTGGTCATATTTTTAGGCAGTCCAAGCAACCCAACCAAACCTTGGAAAATTAATTCCACCTCAAGATGTGCATTGAATTCAAGATGAGGTTCTATTAAAATTACTAAAATGTCATGTTCTTCTCCATTTTGTTGGTAGGTGATGTCCCCGTTGTTGTGCTTGAGATCCTCATTCTTGAAGACTCTCCATGATAATCTCTCTCTCACATGATTACAAATATTGTAGGGTCTATAATATCCCACCATGGGTGTATTACACCCTATTTTCAAGAACCTTTACTTCATGTTATGTCCATGTAATATAAATATTTTATTCTTATACAAAATACAACCATCTACTGGCACATTATTTTCATCATGCATACTTGGTGTATTCCACCGTGATAGAATTCTTCCAATCACTAAAGTTGACATAAATAGAACAAGGGGTAGAAATCATAGAAAAGGCATCAATAGTTGCATCATTTTCCCTCGTGTATTCTATTTTAAATTCATGAACTTGGGGATTTTTTACCCATTCTAGTCTTGGGAGCTAATAGTTCCTTATCTTAGTCCTTGTGATGTAGTTGACTTTAGTTGAATAATTTGAAGTCATTACAAGTGGGAAACCCTAGACCAAGAGATATCTATTCATTTATTTGAAAGAGTGGGTTATCAACAACCCAATGGGAACTAGAGGGATGAACTTTATTCCAGTTGTCCTTTTTAAACCATTCTTCATGTTGACCCAAATTTTTGAAAATGTTCTTTGAATTGATCATTTTTTATTCCTTGTCAATTGTGTCATCCTTTAGTTATTTTGTTTGTTGACTTTTAATTCCTTTTCTACTTGTCTGGAAGAATCCCAACTCTATATTTGTAACTTTTAATATTGTTCGAAGCTATTCTAAATAAATTATCTCATGGAGCCTATCAAGCTCTTCTAGATAAATTTCCTTAGCCCTTGCTTCATTCTCTTGCTTCTTAGCATTTGCAACAACACCAAGCTATTCTTCTACCTTCAAAAGTTCCTTTTGATTCTTTTCCAAAGTGTCCTTAGTTGATTTAACCTCAAAGGTGGGTTCATCAACTTTTTCCTTCCTTTCCCTAGATGCATTTAGGGTCATCTTTACAAATTTGATAACTAGATATTTGTCTTTGATCAAATACAGGTATTCTATTTTCATCCTTTCTAAAGTATTGATCACTAATTGCAAATCTGCAAGCGTGGCTATATGTTTAGTCCCAACAAAATTTTCTTCATTTGTCTTTTGAGTCTTCTTGCAAGTTAGAATTATCTTTACAATGAGCCCTTTCATGCTATCCAACTTAGTTAGGACTTGTGTTTCATTTTTTAATATTACCAAAAGTTTCTCCTTCCATTCATGTACTCCTTAGGCCTCTATGCAACATTGGAAATATTAAATTTCGTGTTTCTCTCTTGGATGCAAAATCTAACATCACATAAGAAGGATTTTGAAGTAATTTCATAAATGAAATGAAAATTACTTGTAGGTGTTGCATGACCTTCTATAGTTATTGAGATATTTTTCCTTTGTGGGAATGATCTGCATACCTAAGTTGATGTGATTATGAGACTCTTGATTTCATATGCTTCACTTGAGTTAACAACCCAAGGATAATTTAAAAAAAAATAAAAATTAATTTTTCCTCGTGGGAAACTACACTTTACTAATTCCTAGGCATCCAAGGTTTGACTACCAATGAAGTCCATGGCATGTTGGAATCTTCTTTTTGATAATAATCCATAAAATTAGTTAATGTGCATGTTCTCTCTCATTGTACTATATTATTTTTTTTCCACACAACATTACCTTCAAATGCAAATTCAAGCTCCCTACTTTGATGAATCTATAGAAAATCACCAATGGAAGGCTACCACTATATACCCATACATTTCAATTCCCATAATAAATATTGCATTACAAAATTTATGCTCATTCATGGATACATTGAGTTTTTAACTTATCCAAGTGTAGGGAATGCTACATCTAGTAGGAGGGTGATCCCACAATATTGGTTTACAATTTTTGGCCAAACTGGACATTTAATTGATTTTTTAAATTAAATCTTCACTTTCGGAAACCTATAGTGGCTAAACCATGAGGAATTTGAAGATGATGCAAACTAGTGATTTGTGACATCTTGTCTATAGATTCTAAATATATTTTTTGAAAAATTTTGGAATCAAATTTCCCTTCTTTTTCCATCTCCTTCAAAAACTAGTTTTTAACAACAAACACCATTTTTAAAGAGTGACGTTATTGGCTAACACAATTTTTTTCTATGAAGGATAAAATTCTAATTTTTTCAAATTTAGATTCGTAACTACGATATCTAGTGCATGGAATTGGTTTCATATTATTTCATTGAATATTTTTTTCTTAATTAAGTTTCAAAGTCAAACTAGTTAAAATTTAGACATGATTTACTGGCTAAAACATAACCTTTTTTGTATGTATTGAAATTCTTTTTTTTTTTGGTTGGATCAAGGACATCAATATATAGTGCATTGATATTTTTCAATTTTTTTTTGATAATCTACTATTTTTCTACATGTGCAGAACAAAGAGCTTGATTTTTCGGTGAACAACCTACATTCACAAGAAATAAAAAATAATATAGTAATCAGATTAAATTTAATTAAAATTATACTTTTTTGGAAGCTTATAATAAGGACTACATACTTAAAAAAAAATTTAAATTAAATGAATTCATTTGATCCCCAAAATTTAAATCAAAAGTGGTTTTTTATCAACATTTTGATAGGTGTAAAGGAGACTCCGTTATAGGTATGGTTTAAAACTAGTAGGTTTCTATCCAAGGGGGCTTGGTCTAAGGTGGTTTGATCAAACCCTCTTCAATTGGAATCCTTTAAATGAAAATTTTCAATGCTTAAATAATTATATTTTCTAAAAATATGTGATTTTAGCAAAAATCAAGATCTCCCAGAAAGTGTAAACCACTATTGTGGGATCACCCAAGAACAATGATATCAAATTCATCAAAAATTTCAAAAATTCTTCTCACATTATGATTTCCTTTCAATTTCCATTTGGTCTATTAGAAAACATATGTGCATTCTCTTTAATTTAATTATGCCTCTAAGAATGACAAGAAAAAATGGCCTAATCAAAATCAATGAGATCATCTGCTGCTATTATCTTTTGTTTTCCTATTACATATGCATCACAAATCCTAGACAATGAATATATATTCCTGATTGTCATTGTTGACAACCAGTATGATAGTGAAGTATTGCATCTTTTTCCAACATGAATTGTGGGAACACCATGAATACTAGGATCCCACTCTTTTGTGCATAACCAATTTTATATTTGAGTAAAAAGATTATGTCTTTTATTGCCATCAGTGTTGTTAATTCTTATCCCATGCTTAGAGCACTTTCCATGATGACAAATTTTTTTAAGAGATGTAATGTCAAGTGCATCTATGTTATTACTATATTCTTCAAATTTCAAATTGTCTTCATAGGAGTGATTAAAATTCTTGCCTTTTTCCTCCTTAATGAAGTAACAAGAACTAACCTTTTTTGGTTCTTAGATAAACTATTCTATCTTGCAAATTGAAAATTGTGTGCTTTGTGCTAGCAATATGATGACTTGGATACTTGTGCTAATGTAATTTTGATGTTTTGGATTTCTCCCAAAATTTTCATTCATATAAGGGCTTGATGCAAACTTTTTTGAAAGTGGTAATTTTCACCATGTTTGCTTCTTGGATTGGAGTTGTATCTGTAGGAGTTTATGGTGAACTCCTCAACACTCCAAGATCACCTGCAAGACAAAATAACTTTCAAAAGAGATAAATGAAAAAAATAACATGCTATGATTATGGATGCAAGATTTCTAGATTGAATATGACAATGTGCATATGATGCCTTTCTTATAAAGGAAAGTTGTGAGATAGGATTAGACAAGATATTGACATGTGTCTAAATCCTGCACAATTAGACAAATACCTCAAAAAATATTAAATGACTTAAGACACAAACATTAAATGCCAAAGATGAGTGACAACTATTACTTAGTGAGAAAGATTCCATCCTTATTAATGCTAACTAGAAAGATTTCCTCCTAGGACCTAAGTGGACTTAACATGTAAATAGGATCTAGATAGGTGAAACACCTATTTATACCAACACCCCCTTAAGTACAACTTAGGGAGTACTTATGCAAATGACACAAAGATGGGTCCCTACTACAAGTGTTGGAAACTTGTGTTGTCATTGATGTCAATAGAGTGTTGTTGCATTCATGTCAATGAAGTGTTGTTGCATTGATGTTAAATCCCAAGGAAGTAAGTGTGTTGGTTGCATTATGTTGTCATTAGTATTATCACTGGTGTCAACCTTTAATGTAGCAATGATGAGTAAGTGCTTGTGGATATCAACCTCTTGTGTGGTTAAGATGCTGAGAAGGTGTTGTAGATGTTGAGTTGGTGTTTGTGGTGCTTGGTTTCCAAGTCCTTTTGAGAAAATTTGAATAAAAGAGAGTTTAGTGTGGCTGAGTGGTGTTTTAGTTTGTGCTCTTCATTTATTTAGTATTGAAGCTATGCTTGTGTGCTTTGGATATGTTGATCATAGGTGTTCAGAATTGTGTTATATCTAGAGTTTTAGGTTTTGGATCATGTGGAAGAAGTTGTGTGAACTAGTGTGTGAACTATGAAGTAGTGTTGTTTGAGAGAAATGAGATTGCTCTGCATTTCTCTATAGTAAATTTTTGGTGCTACAAATTTGGAAACATGCTTATATCATCTGTATCTAACCTCCCTCAAAGTTTCAGGTGCTAAGTCATTCCACAAGTTTGTTTGGTATGTTGGATATTTATGCCAATGTGTTTGGTTGCACAAGATGAAGATGTTCTTGAGTTTTAGGTAGTTGCAGTAGTAGTGGTGAATATTAAGACGATGTGGAATATTCTAAGATGTATGAATTTTTTGAAGTGTTTCTATGTGGTCCATGAGTCATCTTTGGATTTGTTGAAGTGTGTAAAATGTTGAAGGGTGTTAACGTAGGTTTGGCTGACTTGGCATGTTAGTGATAATTAAGGAAGTTTTGTGTTATGTGTGGAGGATTTGCAAAGCATGTCGATGTGGATTTAGGTCCTAGATAAGGGTGTGTGTGGTCTTCCTTCATCTCTTCCAACCACATAGATATTTTGGTGTGAACCTATTTTGAATTTATATGTTTAAGGTGTATAGAAAAACTTGAAAGATGTTTTTAAGGTTGCAAATGGTATAAAGGAAAGGTGAATTGTTGGAGAATAGGGTGTGAATGCAAGGATGTTTTGAGATGCAAATATAATTCGATGCAAAGATGTGAAGTGTGAGGTTAATGTTTATGACTCCAATGTAGTGAGTGAAAGGGTCTACATTTGCAAAGTACATGAAGTTTCTGAAAGCAGTGACTTGGAGGTTGTTGATGTTGCAGAGTTGTAGTGGTGGATATTTCATATGTTTCTTTGATATGGATTTTTCACTGTAACAATCTTCTTTCTTTCTTTCTTTCTAATCTAGCAGTGAGCCTTTCTTTCTTTTGGGTAGTAAGCCTATTGCATTAAGTGTTGCAATTACTTTATATTATGAGCTAATCCTCACCATGGATTTTCCCTTCTTGGTTTTTCCATGTAAATTTGGTGTTCTCATGTGTTTGGATGTGTTTGCATTACTATTTCTCATGTTTAATTTTTTCTAATGCATGATAATGGTTTAATGGTTGTTAAGGGTTTAATGACTAATATATATTTGAATGTTAATGAGGGTTTTGATTTTTTAATGTACAACTAATTCACCCCCCCTCTCAGTTGTCTTGCACATTCAAAAATTGGTATCATAGCAAGGTTCCTTAAAAGAAAACCTAACTTCTTGAGGTAGAACTGATGATGCACAAGAAAGAGGCTTCTCTGTTTGATGGATCAAGTTATGCATTTTGGAAGACCAGGATGGAACATTTCCTTGTCTCCCTAGGGTTTGGAGTTTGGAAGTAAATTGAAGATGGATATACCATGCCTACAAATGGACCATCAACTGATGATGAGATCAAGGGTTATGAGAAAAATGGGAAAGTAAGATATGCTCTCTTGAGTGGTCTTGCGAATTCAGAGCTTCTGAAGGTTATGGGCTACAAATTTGCTAAAGAAATTTAGAAGCTGGAAATTGTCTATGAAGGAGATGATAAGGTCAAGCAATAAAAGATGTTTGAAGGCTAAGTTTGAAACCCTAAATATGTCAAAGGATGAAGATATTACAGGCTACATGCATGGAGTGGATGAAGTTGTCAATTTCATTAGAGGTCTTGGTGGAAAACTTGAAGAATATGAGGTGGTAAAAAAGGTATTAAGAACTCTTCCTAAATCTTATAGTCAAAGTTTATGCTTATGAAGAAGCTCAAAATTTAGATCATTATTCTAGATATTAGTTGTTTGGTGCTTTAACTACTTTTGAATTGAGAGAGTTTAGTCCAAGTGATTCAAGAAAAGAGATTGCTTTTAGAGCTGGAAAAGTAGAGAAGAATGGGGAATAAGATCTAGATGAGTTTGATGAATTAGAAGCAAAATTTGTGAGGAGATTGAAAAAGGGCACTAGAAAATATAGAGGTAAGTTACCTTTCAAATTTTTCAATTATGGAAAGATAGGTCATTATGCTTCATTTGAATCATTTGGAGTTGTAGCCCCATAAATCTTACTTGTAAATCTATTTTGTTGGTGCCATTAGATAGCCGAGTTGGTGCTCCTAAAACAGGGGATTGGTGTCTCCTTAGGGTTGGCGCCCTTAAACATTGTAACTAGTGAGGTTCTATTGTGAGGCTAGATTAGGACAGTAGATCCTAACAACTATTCTCACTATGATTTTTCCCATATCAAGTTTTCCACATATATCTGGTGTTATGAGCTTGTGTGTGTGTGTATGCAATCTCTATATGTTGTTCTTTGTATCTAATTAGGGGTTAAAGATAAAGTTTTATTTGATCTATTGATTCACCCCCCTATTAGTAGATTGTTGTGTTCCAACACTACCACCCTTACACCACCTTCATTTTGTTTTCCAATGTAGGAAGGAGGAAATATCAGAGTTTTTACATCAAATTTGATTATATAAAATAAAATTTTCATGTTTGTAGTGTTGCAATGTTAATTATGATTTTATTGTTATAATTTCATATTATAGATTAGTTAATTCTATAGTTTTTAGTAATTCTATTAGAGTTATATAGAATTAAACGTTGAAAATGAAGCAACTTTGTGAAAATCTCTAATTCTTGAGGAGCTTGATGCAAGAAGAAAAACAAACTACACATAATTGGGTAGTTTCTCAAAATGAAGCTCGAATTTTAAGGTATGTCAAGCTTTATACACGTGCTTTACATTTTCCTTTATTTTCTTATGTTTCTCCATCACTTCTTATCATACATACTTAATATAATTCTTTAATTTTGTTATCATGTTGATTTTGGGATTAGATTTTGCTAAGTACTCAAAATTATGAGTGGGAAAATCATACTCATTTAGAATAGAACTATTTTCTTAAGTTAAAAAGCTCAATCAACTACATCATAATCATTATATTTAGTTTCTTCTTCCATGCATTCATAATAAAATATATCATATTATTCATCCTTATCTTTATAGTACTCAACACACCCTTCCTTAGAAGATAAATTTGCATCCTTGTTTATTGAGAGGGCATTTTCACATTCAATATTTAGAAGTGTAGAAGAATAAATGCCCTTGGCTTCCATTTGTTTATCCTTCCCTTTTATCTCTACCCTTTGTTTCCCTGTATTTGTCATGTTATACCATGTGTGGAAAGGGAATTAATGGATTCTCATTCCAATGTTATTGACACACAAATTTGTAGGATCCATCTGATTTCACACCAAATCCACTCCACATATTCATAATATATTGATACCATGCCTAACCAACTAATGCATAATGTTAGCCAACTACATATTAAACTCACCACCTTAATAATCACTTCATCTCAATTATTTATTTCTCCTTATCATAAACACAATCCCTTCATTGTTTCTAGGTGAATATTAGACCACTTGTCACCCTTATTGACCTTTTCCATTACCCCTACCATATCATTATTTGATAATGATTTTTTGATTATATAATAGGAGACTTAAATGATAGTCTTAAGAGACCTTTGACAATCCTAAGAAACTTACGACTTTGCCCATTCATTTCTACCCTTTGCTTCTCTTTGTTGTCCTATTAAATGATCTCTTCCCTATTCATCTCTTCCCATTCATCCCTTCCCTTTGCTACCCTTTTTTGTCCTTTCCACAACACCCATTATCCAAAAAAATTCCTTTCTTATGTCTTTGGTTGATTATATTTGTAATGTGTTAGTAGCTAAACCTCAATATCTTGAGTTTATTAAAGGAATGAATTTTATTTTTTGTATGTTGTTGATTGTTGTTCTTTCATGGATTTTTTATTCTACTTCTTCTAGGTTCTACTTTTGGAGATGTTTCTTGTTAGTAGTTGTATGTTATCTTATTATTAATCTAATAAAAAATCCACCACCATGAGCTTTATATTGAGTTTCCTTAGCAACCTTAGGTGCCCTCCGATAGATCATGTTGTTTTGCTAATTTAGCAGTCAATTCAATTTATTTGATACACTGGGTGAGCCTAATTCTAAACCTATCACTTATATTTACTTTATCTCTTACCTTGGTTAGGATTGCCCCACATTTATAAAATTTCTACCTTCTTGGATTATTCACCACACATAGTTTTATCCCTTGTATTGGTTTGTACTACAATCTAGTTCTACCAATTTAGATTTCAAGCCTCCTAGTTCCCAAGTTGACTTTTTTGGAATTTTGATCATCGCATCATCAAATTATGTGATTAAAGTATCATGTTCTTTTTCTAGGACTTGTATTTAAGGACACCATCCAAGGTAATTTAGGAACATCAATTATTGTCACCTTGCATACACATTTAGACTATTTCATTTGTAGTTATATCAATCTCAATATTAGTCTCAATTGTGTTGTAGTTTTGAAATTTTCACATTTACACCATGTCTTGCTTGCTATATGTTAGATTGAATAATAAATTGAAGCTACTAAAAAATTGGCATAAGAAATTAGATAAAATAAAACTTATAGAAATGATAAGAAATAAAAATATTAGAATAGATTTGGTTCCCATAAGTGAATGCAACTGCTTAAGAAGAAAAATAGAATTATGAGAACTCATAATAGCATGAATGACTAACAAGATAAAAGAGTGGATATATATATAAGAGGAAAAGAAGGAAAGACCAACCAATGATAAAAGTAACCCTATTTACGCAAAAATAGGTATGAATTATACCAATAAAAAATTCCATCTACTCTTATTTTGTTGCCCTTGGGTCTGTAGAGATGTAGGAAGGAGAGATGTAGGATTAGGAGAGATGATTATATACTAAGAAAATTATATGATAGTCCTAATAGACCTATGATAGTCCTAAAAAACTTATTACATTCTTGAGAAACTTATAACAATCCTAAGACAAGTGACAATCCTATGAAACTTATGACAGTCCTAAGAGACCTATGCTAGTCCTAAGAGACTTGTGATAGTTTTGAAGGATATAATGATAGCTTTAGGATTAGTTTGATATTTTTGTATGAGATTTATTTTCTCTACCATGTCATATTCCTTTCTACCTCTCCTCATTCCCTTTTCTACCCTATGCATGCCCTTTGCTACCCCTCCTCATGCCCTTTGTTGCCCCTCCTCATGCCACTTTGGACTACCATATATTGTATGTATTGTAATTTTATGACTAATTTCAGATTATGTAAGATATTTATTTACTCTATATTACTATGGTGGAACTAATATTTAACTCTTTTTCATGCTATAAATACAATTCTTCATCATGATGAGGAAATGATCAAGGATTCCTCTAACAATGGATGAGTAGGAAGCTAAGAATGCAAAGAAAAAATAAGAAATGAGGAAAATTTGTGAAAAAAAGAAATTGAACATGATAGAATAAGACATGCCAATTTAAGAAGAACATGGACCATCAACGAGAGATATGGTATTAGTGGCACAAAGAAAATGAATACAAAACCTTCGTGCAATGATAGATTTGAATCCCATAGTTGGAGACACATCATCTACCGCAAGTCAAGATGAAGGGACACCATCTACCACATCTCAACTTGAAAGTACATCATCATTCACATGTGAAGATGGAGGTACACCATCTTTCCCATATCAAATTCGATGTACGTCATCTATTCCATTTCCGATCGAAGGTTTTCCATCTATCCCATCTCATTTAAATATTGATGAAATTCCTAATGTTGAGGAAAATTTACCTTTGAGAACACCTAGAATTTTGTGTAGATAGCCCAAACTTTTGATTGATATTGATGAGAATATTTTGTAGGTAATGGATGATAAGATTCCAAAATGTACTTGTAGAAGATATGCTAATAAGATTTGGAGATTATTTTTGAAAAATTAAATGAAATAAAAAGATGTCAACTATTTGTTGAAATGATGAGAAATATAAAGTATAGGTCCATTATGAAGATTCTTGGGCTGAAAAAATTAGAAGCTTCAAGTGACAAATCTATTGTGAAGAATCTAGTGAGTGCATATGAAAGTGTGGGTACCACCTCACACACCAAAGATAGTAATCATTACATCAACAATAGTAAGTAATCAAAGGAAGAAGAAATCTCGTCTCATTAGAAAGACAAGTCAAACATTGAGAATAAATAGAATTTGTTTTTTGAGAGCCATTGGAAGGTACCAAAGAATTGAGGACATTGACGATAATGAATTATGGGCATTCTCGGAGAGACTACAATGAAAAGATAAACCAATTGTTGAAGCATTGAGATCCTTAATTGAATAATTTTGGAAGAATAACACAAGGGTATCTCCAAATAAAAGAGATGTGGTAAGAAGGATAATTGGTAATCAAAACCATGAGCCACATCCAAAGCATGTTTTGGATATGTCTTAAGCACATTTTTTTGGTAAATTTCTAGAGATGTATTCTCAAGTTAAAATTTGTCAATTTTTTTTTGAAATACTAAAGAATTTATATGTCAAAATAAATCACACACACACTACTTCTTGTTGTAGAGTACACATTGAGTTTTCTAACCATTTTGATGTTTATCGATGTATATGTTTAGATTTGCATACTAACAATGTTTTGCAGGACTGTGACATACATGCCCCATCTACATCTTCAAGAGTTTTCATATCAATAATTTTATGCAAAAGAGAGGAAGGTCAATTATTCTACAAGAAATTATGCTTGGATGAAACATGCCAACATTATGATGGCTTGTAATGTATTCCAATTTGTGAACATATGGAAAGTAAACACACGGTTGGAAATCAACTGGTAGAAGTTGGAAAGTATAAGATAATGGCCTACAATATTTAAAAGATGGTAAAGAAGCCAAAAAGTGTGATTTGGTTATTGAAAAAATTATAGTGTATCAATTTATGTCTATATTTCATGATACTATAGTGTATGAGTATGCAAGGCATACCCATAGAGCTCAATGGTTTGACTTGCAGTTCAAGTTATGTAAGGACACATTTCCAGTTGGTAGCATTATTTTAGTTGTTGAATTTACAGAGAACTACAGTCTATAGCCACAACATGAGGTGCAATCACAAAATTACAACTCCACACAGGTTGCTATATTTGTCCACATAACATTCATTCATGCCAGTGACAGTATATAGGATGACAAAATGATCATAAGGGAGTATCATTTTTATATCAGTGATGATCACACACATTCTATAGATTTCATGCAAGGTTACTTTCAGGTGTTCTACCATGATTTGGCTAGAAGGACATATCATATGGTTGGATAATTATGCATCACAATTCAAGAACTCAGAGATGTTCTATTGGTTGAGAAGGATACATAATATTATAGGTGTTCAACATATGTGGAAATTTTGTGAGGCCAAGCATGGAAAGGGGGATCATGATGGTGTAGGAGCATGTATCAAAAGATCCATAACATGAGAAGAGTTAAAATATAAAGACAATGCAAATTTGATAGATGCAAAATCAATCATTAAGTGGTGTAATGCTTCAATTGGTCTAGGTAATGAAGGTAAGTCTTCAATTCGTAGATTTTTTTTGTTGATAGATGATACTAAAATTACAAAATATGAGGATTGTTGTACATTGACAAGATCAAATTGTAAAGAAGATAAGGTAGCAAACCAACTTCTTACACTAACCTTGAGAAGAGAATAATGCAAAACTTTTACAGATCTTTAATAGTAACAAAAAAGTAAACAAAAATAAGCACAAATATCATGCATACCATGACACAATGATTTACATGGGGAAATCCATTTTGGGAGAAAAACCCCACACTCCAAAAGCCACCCAATATATTATTCAGAAATCAAAATATTACAATATACTTGTAGAGAAAGCTTCTCACAAGAGTATCACCACCAGAGATCAAGAGACACCACGACTGCTATCAGACTCTTAGAATACACCCATGTCTACATACATCCCACCCAATCATAACAATATTTTTGGAACCTTCTAGAATTAGGGTTTTACAAGGTCATTTTTCATTTGACGTGTTAACGGAAAAACCTTGACGTGTCAGCAGGAAAAAACCTTGACGTGTCAGTGGGAAAAAATCTTGATGTGTTAGCGGGAAAAAACCTTGATGTGTCAATGATTTTTTTTTTTGAGGTGATAACTTGAACCCCATATCTTGTTACGAGTGTACATTATTTGCATGATCAATCACTACTTATGAACAAAAAATCGTATGAGCTACATTCTTTCAAAATCTCTAATGTAGGTTCATGGAGTATCCATACACAGAAGATGGAATGATTTTATTCTACATGTAAAGTTTAAGCCTAGAATGAGTGTGAGTCAAAGGAGTGGGTTGATGAATGGTGGTTAAGATGTCTAAGCCCACTTGATGCATATTTCCTCTTGATGACACTACAAATCACACAGATGGAATCATCGGTTGAATTTGATCACATCAAATCTAGTTCAACTAGGCAATATATCTACTTGTATAGTTTTTGGAATTCCTAATGTTATCTTAATTTGTAGTGTTTTTGTAATTTTGACTAAATTCATCTAATTTGATGCACATATCAATGTAGGGCATGCTTATGCAATTATTGTAGATGAAGACAATGAAGAGGGAACATATTATTACTTGTGTTGTTGTGTTGAGGCCAAAAAGAAGTTGGAGGCCCCAATTACAGATGGAGAAAATATCGAATACCCTATAGACTCGGTGGTTGTTACAAGAAAATGGCTTAGAAGGTACCTAGTTAAGAGGTTTGATGTTTGGTTGTTTCAGGACTTTGACACACATCATAATATTCTTCATTACTAACACCTTGTTGTGGCATCCAATGTTCATTTGATAAAATATGAGGGTAGACCTTTGAACAAGAACTTATGGAAGGTGCATGAGTTTGACCATGAGGCAATAGTTGACACAATGAAGAGTAGAGTAGACCTAGATGGTTCGTTGGATTGATTTGTAAATATGTACATTGAATTTTTCAAGTCATGTCATTGATATATTTTTTTAGTTATTAAAATATGTATAAAGATGTCTTGTGTTATAACTACTATGCAAATGAGAAAATCACATATCTTATAAATTTTCAATTTTTTAAATCACATTCTTTCATAGATTCAAACCTCTTCTTCATTCTAACCCATATATTGCAGTTGATAGTTAGACTATATTAGTGGTTGAAAGAGTATTAGTGTTTTTTTCTTTCTTAGGTCACATTAGAGTATATTAGTATACCATTCTCAACACATGACTTGGTTGTGCTTTATTTTCCATTTGACTACTATCTGACTTTAACTAAGGTGATTGCATTGATTTTGTTCTCCTTGCCACCTGTCATCTTCCTTGCTTCCCCTCATTGTCTCATGGCCACTAATGCTTAGACATTTGTATTAGTGATATAATTATTATCCTCCTTTAGCCCTTTGATTTCTATCCTCCTTGAACAATATACATGTCATCTTCCTTGCTTCCCCTCCTTGTCTCATGGATTATGGATTACTAGTGAATCTATAATGATGTGTGCAATCAATTTGAGGGGCATATAATCCATATTCCATTTATATAATTTTGTGATAATATAGATTCTGGGTGTTGCATTGGTTCCAAATCCATAGAAAACCTATACATCATGATTTCAAGCTTAGTTTTTAATATGAATTCATACTTGTATATCATGACTTCAACTTCAAGCTTTTACATACTTCATACAGGTATATATTGTGGAGGCCTCATCAATTCTAACTCCATGACAACCATATGCATCATGAATTACATATGCAACTTACATGGTTTCATTGGGGTGCAACTTGGTTACATTTTTATATCTCCACCTTAGACTCAAATTCAAACTTAGACTCAATTTTTACATGTCTTCATGCTTGTAGCTACCATTGGGGCCAACTCAATCATAACCTCATGATTTTTTGGCTCATCATGATTCCATTTCACAAAAGGAATCATAGAGCATGTGCAACTACATTACATCAACAAAATGCATTTTGCATTAGTGGTATAGAAACATGCATCATTTTATGGTGTGCCTTCAATCACTTCTCCTTATTAAATAGAATCTTGAGCAATCCATATTGCTAACCTATCTTGTATTGTTCCTTGTCATAAGTACTATTAGTACCATTGATTTCAATAATTGCTTATGAGTTATGCACATGATTATAGTCATTAAAGGGGAAACGATCTCATGAATGTCATATGAAGTCATGAACATTATTATAATATTCTTCCCTCTATGATGAATAACCCTTCTTCAATGCTATTGTCCTTAGATCATGATTTTTCCTTCTTTGTGATGTCTTTGTTTATGTAGTGTAAATTTGCAAGGTGGAATAATTTTTGTTTAGTTCTTCATGCAGCCAAACCAAAAGCTCCAACATGTTTGAGTGGGGGGTTTATGCTAAATAAGTTCATATTTTGCACCCCAACATGCTGGATCATTCCAGGCTACATTGTACCGATGATTTCTCATAAGAGCTCTAAGTGCAAAAAACTAGAAAACTTTGATGAGCTCTTTCTCAAAAACATTGGAACTTGCAACCATTTCACCTGAAGTTATGCAGTGATGTAGGGTCCTTCTATAGTAACTGTATAGGAGTGAATTTTCACCCCTTATGCAAATTCCCCTTTTTCCTTTCTTCACTTTAGAAAACAAAATCTGAAGGCTAAATTCCACATAAGCTCGTTGCCTTCATTCCACTTGGCAGTTGTTTTTTGTGTCGACAGAGGAATAACTGTTGGGGATGCCCACACAGTGCGTAGATGTTTGCATGACATGCTTACATCCTTGGCATATTCTTGCATTTGGAGCCTGCAGAGGTGTTACACTTCCCATTGGAGGTTGATTTGTAACACCCCCTTTGACTAACCGACCTGAATATGGTCGTTTTCTTCATTCTCTCCTTCAAATTCACTCTTCATTATTTCATTTCATCTTCTAAGCATTTAGTTCATCTCTTTGCATCCTTTAGCACACTTTCCAAAGAATTCTAGCATTCACTTTCAGCCTTCAAGCAACACTTTGCACTCCATAGCAGCATCAACAACACTCCATCAACTCCATAGAGCAAGTGTGGAACAAACACCATTGCAACAGGGGCTTGAGTCCTCTCATTTTCTCCTCCATTAGCTAGTGAACTCTTGGTGGAGGTGGTAAGATTTCTACTCCTCTCTATGATTTGGTGGGTAGCACCCTACTATTTTTGTAGTTCTTTTGTGTTTTTTGCTTCATTTCATTCTAAATCATATATTTCTCAATTATCGCTATCTTGGCTACTCATGGAGGTGGAAACACCTAAATGGGGGTCTAATTGAGGAAGACCTCTATACAACCACCCAACAATTTTCCTTTTTATTGTGTGTAGGTGGATGTGCTACTTGGAGCTAGCTAGCGAACAAGTACCTTTATTAGATTATTCTTGCCACCTTAACTCTTTTGTATTTACTTTATCATATTCATGCACGTCTTGCCTACTTCATAGCTCTTTTTTGGCCCTTTGGAAGTAACTAGCTAGGTTGTTAGTCTGTTTTCTTGTGTTTAACCTTGTTTCTTAAGTGCTCTAATCATATAGACACTAGCACACCTGAGAGACGCCAACATGCCACACTATTGTCCCAAAACCGTGCTTTCGTCTTCAGGCAAAGAGCTTCCTGAGGCATAGTGTTGAACCTGAAAACTGGTTCACCTAGCCCCATTCTAATTTTTGTGTCTGTAGAGTGATTGAAGGGCCTTATATTTCTCATCATTCTCGTCCCACATTTCCTAACATCCCTTTAAGTTGAGGCAAGTTAGGGCAGCCTTCCGCTCTTGGCTCTCTGTGACCCGGGGCCTTGAATGTGGTTGGTCCCCCTCTCTTACATTTTTGGTGAACCTGACGTGAAATAATGTCTGTTCATCCATTGGTGTTGAATCTTTTCCCTTATACCTTGTGACCAGTGTGCTCTTGAGTGTTGTGAAGGTTTATGAGCATCACAATCTAGTCTGCAACCTCTGGGTATATTGTTAGGAGAAGTATACAATACCTTCTGATGGAAAGGATGAAGGTCACTATTGGTTTCCCTATGGACATTTTCTCTAGTCTCATCATTGGTCTAGCCATGCAAGAGAAGTTTTTGAGGGGAGAGATAGGATTCTCTAATGAGACTGATCATGTCCCCACTCCTCCTATCTCTCCTACACCATCGTCGGTAGATGAGTATGAGGCTATTCACATACCTACATAATATATCTCTGCCCTTAGCAAAGGGTTGGGTGACTAGGAAAATCACTTGGAAAGAGACCCAAAATTGGCTAGGGCCACTTGAGTAGTTCGTGAACTAAAGTACATGGTGGGAAAAGACCGAACATGCATAGAAATCTTGGCTAGTCTCTCTAGTCTGATTGATGCATGTGCTCCTCCAAACAATCCTAATATTATATAAGGAGCCACTTTTGAAGATCATGAGAGATAGTTAGGACTGTTGATGCCTCCTACATCTACATACATGATCGATACCGTACCCTCAATTAGCATCCCCTTTGCCTCTGAGGAACCTGACATTGTCAAAGTGAACGAGATCCCCTTGGGTTTCAGCTTCACCCCTCTTGTCACCTCTAGTGGTGGAGGTTTCATTGGGATGAATAGTGGAGGCTTTGGTGGTGGTGGTGGCTTTGGCAGTGGGGGTGGTACTGGTGGAAGTGGTTCTGGTGAAGGTCATGGTGGTGGCTTTGGAAGTGGAGGTGGCTTTGACGGAGGCCCTATTGGTGGTGGTGTCTCTGGTAGAGGCCCTGGTGGCAATCACACCGGTGGTTTTGGTGGTGGCTCTGGTGGTGGTTCTAGAGGAGGTTCCTCTGGCCCTCTATCTTCTAATGATCCTATTCTGAATACTCTTCTTCAGAATATGAGTAAGATGCAGAACCAGTTAGCAAGTCACTCCCAAGCCTCTGCCCATCCTATCTTCCAACCTTTCTTCCGTCATATCCCATTGTCGATCGCTATTTTGAAGACTCCCTTCCCTCAGGGAATGGAGATTCCTAAATTTGAGAAATACAACAAAGGGGACCCACAAACACATGTGTCCACCTTTAACTCCTTGTGCAAAGATTTCTTCCATTACAATACCTTGATCGCCAAACTATTTCCTCGATCTCTCAAGGATACAACACTTGAATGGTACTGTTCCTTGCTCGATAATTTTATTTTCTCATTTGATCAACTTGTGAATCAATTCCTACAACAGTTTCAAGCTAAAATCGGGTCGAAGATGACCTTTTTAGATCTCTTCTGGTGTAAACAAGGGGATAACAAAAAGATTACTGATTTCATAGTGTGGTATGAAGTGCTTTTCTCACAAATCTCGTATCCGCTGCCCGATTCTCGCGTGCAAAAGGTATTCATAGGGAACTTTACAAGGCCTTGACAAGAGAAGTTTTTTGTTATGAAATACCCTTCTTTTGTGCATTTGTGTAAAACCCTATGAGAGTATCAATAGACGGTGGTTCAGTTTGGGGGATCCTCCTCACACTCCCATTCTAAAGGAAATTCCATTGTATCAGTCTCTAGGAAAGGAAAATTTGTTGCGAATGTAGTAGCTGCTACAGATGACAATAGCCTTAGACACAACTGAAAGTTCACAAAGTTATCATAATCTTATTCCTCCATCTTGCAAATTTTTTTCAAGGATAAGGTTGTAACCTTGCCAAACCCTAAACCTCTTAAGGAACCTTACCCTAATTGGTATGAAGCAAGTACCTACCATCGAGTTAACAAACATGATATCAAATGTTGTATGCACCTGCATCATGAGATACAAGACCGTGTCGAGGATGGTACTATTCATCTCGATGGTAGTAAAAAAATTGGTGGTGAAAGTGAATAGTGAACTACATATATACACAAACCTGTTTCCGTCACATTCTGCTAACATGATTGTCGATCCCACTGATTCTATCACTCAACCCAAGGCCTATGTTAACATGGTCATAATTACTTCTACCACACAACTTGTGACCGGTTTATCAGATATAACGTTCATGTCACAAGACTTGCCCTTAAATAACAAGTCCCCGCCTCTCTATATTCCCACTTGCCTCAATGGCAACATTCTGATAGGGGTCCTAGTAGATCCCACAAATCGAGTGAATGTTATCACAGAAGAGACATT
>VDFB02000363.1:128726276-128761276 GCA_007258455.2 Sequoia sempervirens | reverse complement strand
TGGTGAGCATTCTATCCTTTAGTTTAGTATTAGTTTAGTTATTACTCTTTGTTCAGTAATTAGTTAAGAATATGTCACTGATTGTTCCTACAGCCACTAGAATTCCATTATGTGACTATTCCTGTAGCCAAAGTAGACATAGTAGTTTCATGCTTGTTTTCTTAAATTTTCATTTCATTTATGCATTTCAGCTTAGTATAATTGTTGGTTGATGTTCAATATTTATGTTATTCCTTTCCAAGCAATTTACCTTCAACATTATGTTTTTCTTAGTGGTAGAATGAACATGGCTACTTTGGATCCTTAGTGCACATACTGTGTTGATCCATTTCAAGTTCATGTCCCTAGGTTGACAAGTTAAATGCACCTTCATGATGATTGAAATGGCTATTCAGTTTAGATGTCCAATCTCTGAATCACAACTGTAAGGGCTTAGTTGTTAAATCATTGTAGGAGGCCAACATTTTTGGCGCCGTTGTCGAGGATGGTGTCAAACTAGGGAGTTCTTTGGAGTCATTGATAGATTTCTTGCTGTAGTATTTATGAGAGTTGTTCTTAGTATACTCTTCATTTAGGAAAGTAATGATCCAATATTCTTTTTCCAATTCTTTGTGTAAGCTGGCTGATATTGAGTTGATATTGCATGCATATAGGAAGGAGGAGAGATGCTCATGGGAGATTCCTTCCTAACAATCCTAATTCGTTCCAACTAGTTGAATATCAGAACCTACCAAGAGAAGAAGAAAAAGAAGATCCACACCCCTTTGTTGATGCATTTCCTAATCTAACTAGCTCTGAAGTTTCCTTTGAAGATCAAAATCAGCTTGAGAATCCCTTTGCTTTGGAACTACATCAAGCATGCATGGGTGATGGAAATAGAAAGACCTAAAAAACTAACTTTTCCTTTCCCCATTACTCATCATAATGAAGTAGACAACCTCAAAAATATCCATGCTTCAGTCCTTCCTAAGTTATATGGACTTGTCATAGAAGATCCTGATACCTTCTTGTTCGAGTTTGACATACTCTGTAGGAGTTATGATTATACCACCAATTCCCATAGGCTTAAGCTATTTCCTACCACTCTAAAATAAGTTGCATTAAGATGGTTCATGAGCCTAGGTAGAAATACTTTGTAGACATGGGATGACATGCAGAAAAAATTCCTTGAGAAATACAAGGAATATTGCAGGGGAAGTGACATGAGAGGAGATGACATTTTCAGGATGCAGCAAAAGGAAGATGAGAGCCTGGAGGATTACATTGCAAGGTTTCTATTTTTCCTACAAAAATCTCCACACCATACACTCAATGAAGACTCAAAAAAGTTGCTTTTCCTAAGAGGAATTAATGACAGTTGCACTGATGCCTTAGACTTGATGGGAGGAGGAGATATCTCCCAAGTCTCTTGAGAGGATATCAAGAAGATATGGGCCAAAACTACTCTAGGGAAGCTTCAAAGAAAGGGAGAGCTTACCAATATTCTATGGGTAAGTCATCTACCAGTGAAGTTTCAAGAATGGCGATTACTCATTTGCTGGTAGACTTCAAGCAAGACATTATAAACAATCTAGCTACTCAGTTGTATACACTTCAGGCCAAGAAGAAACAAAAGGAGGCAGAGGCAATGTTGGAAAAATATTTCCTTGATTGTAGAAAAAAGGACTATAGATGCAAGATGATAGCTAATATTGATAGCAAGAAGATTGCACCCGAATTCAAGTCAATCTAAGTTGAAGAAGATCAAGTGTACTATGTTTCACAAATGAAGCCATGGGCTCCAAAACAAGGTATGCCACCAGATCCACTCTCTTTTGCTGGGCCATATTTCAATTCTTATTCATCTGGTAACCAATGGAAACCCCCATATCCATCCAACTATGGAGGATATCCACCACAACCCTAGATTAACCCTCCAAATACCTAGCCTAATCATCAAAACTCTCCACCCTAGTGGCAACAACCTCAGGGGAATTGGCAGTAGTTTCAAGGAAATTGGTAGCCACCCCTAGGAAATTGGCAGCAAACAAATCAATGGAGGGGAGGACAACAATGGTCAAACCAACCAAATAGTTACATGCAACCACCTTCTCAACCTCAACAACTTTCTAGTTCAAGTTCAAATGCACCTAAACCTACTTAGCTACCAACTCAACCCACACCCAATCCAAATAAAAAACCATAGCAGCAGCCGGTATACTCTGCTGATCCAAATCAATTCCTTGCATATGCTGTGAGTGTAAGTGACATCCACTTGTGTTCAGGGACTACTTTTCCAGCTCCTTCCACACCCATTATCACTAAGCTTCTTGTGGAAGAAGAGGAGCCTCTGAATACCCCTATTCAACCCAGTGCACCTAAGAATCCCGAACTGGTTCCAGTCAAGAAGACTGCAAAAACACCCCTATTTCCTAAAAGGTTGGAAACTATGCAGGAAAAGGAAGAAAAGGACAAAATTTTTTACATTATAGATCAGTTGAAGCATATATATGTCCAAATACCCCTATTTCAGACCATAAAAGATGTTCCAATCTCTGTCAAGGAAATTAAGGAAGCATGCCTTAAGAAGCCAGGTAAGAAGAAGAAAGACCCAACTAAGTTTCATGTGGTGGGACAACTAGCTGACATCATGCTTGGGAAAGTCATTGTTCCCAAATATAATAATCTAGGGAGTCTTGTGGTAGGAGTTGTTATAAATGGGATCCAAATAAAAAATGGTCTAATTTACTTGGGAGCAACAATAAATGTAATGACCAAAGATATCCTGCAACAACAAAATGTTGCAAGCATGAGACCTACTCCTACTTTCTTGTAGCTTGCTGATAGTTCAACCGTTAAACCTGATGGTGTAGTGGAGGACCTTGTGGTTACTCTGGACTCATGGGAGTACCTAGCATATTTCATGATTCTTTCTCCTAAAGCCACACTCGACAGGTACCCTATCATTCTAGGAAGACCATGGTTAGAAAAAAAATATGCATATATTGGATGCAGGACAGGAGACATGACCATTTCTAATGGAAATAGCACCAAAAAGCTTTCTCTCTACCCTCTTGCTCAGCCATCCCATGATCTAGATAACTCTATATGGCCACATGTTGGTGAAGAGGCCGAGGAAGTTAATTCTATGGTGCAACTTATGATGTTAGGTAGAAGCTCTTTCATGCAGCTTCAAGATGAAGATGAAGTATTGGCCAACATCATTCATAATCATTGTGAAGTGGAGGAAGCATCATCTTCTCATTTTTTTGTTCCAATCAAGACACTTCTACCTGCTCTTCCTGCAACCGCTCTTCCTACAGACACTCTTCCTATAGCCAAACTTCCTATAGCAGCAGGTATGTCTCATACATTGCTGCCACATGAACTCAAACTGCCAAGCATTAGTGAAGCAACCATGATAGAGATAACTTCACAAGTGCAAGTGGCAGAAGGAAAACATCTGCACATCAACAACAAATTGAGTGAAGAAAAATAATTGTCATTAAAAGCCTTACTCAAGACCCACTAGCATGCATTTGCGTGGGACTATCATGATATGAAGGGATTGGACCCTAAGCTTTGCACTATAGAATTTACATTAGAGATGATTGCACCACAAAGAAGAATTAACCCTGCACTAAGAGAAATTGTAAAAGGGGAACTACAAAAATTGCTAGATGTAGGATTTATCTACCCCATCTTGGATATCCAGTGGGTGTCTCCATTGGTGATTATTCCCAAGAAAGGAGCGAAGTGGTGAGTTTGTGTTGATTACAGGGAACTCAATGCTGCCACCAAAAAGGACCATTTTCCCTAACCCTTCATAGATTAAGTTTTGGAATCGTAGGAAAGTAGTACTTTTCTTTTCTAGATGAATTCAGCGGCTACAACTAGATCCAAATTGCACCTTAGGATAAGGAGAATACCACCTTTACCTATCCATGGGAAACCTATGCATACTCATTAATTCCATTTGGCTTATGCAATGCACATGCAACTTTTCAAAGGGCAGTCATTAGCATATTTTCAGACATTTCTCATGATTGCATAGAAATTTACATAGATGACTTTACCACCTATGGTATTGATTTCAATGAAGCATTGGAAAATCTCAGGAGAGTCCTACAAATATGTGAAGACCACAATCTATCTCTAAATAGGGAAAAGTGTTTCATGATGATGCAGGAAGGTGTAGTTCTTGGCCACTACATCTCTCACAAATGAATTCAAGTAGACCCTGCAAAGATTGAGGTGATCACAAATCTTCCCACACTTGCAATACAAAAAGATGTTAGGAGTTTCTTGGTCCATGTAGGCTATTATAGGCATTTCATCAAGGATTTTAGCAAAATAGAAACACCATTGTATACTCTTCTCACCAAAGATGCTAAATTTCAATGGAAAAAAGACTGTGACAAAGCATTTTCTGATTTGAAGATAGCTTTGACTTATGCTCCTGTACTCAAAGAACCTAATTGGAAGCTTCCTTTTCACATCCATATAGATGCATCAGACTATGCTATAGGAGAAGTCTTAGGGCAGAAATGAGCTATTGAAAATGCTATTTATTTTTTCAACAAAAAATTGTAGGGAGTTGAATTCAACTATATAGTGAAAAAAAAGAAATGTTGGCAGTAATCTATGCCCTAAACAAATTCAGGCACTACATAATAGGCTATCAAATATTTGTGCACACCGATCATGAAACCATTAGATACCTCATGAATAAACCCCTGATCACAGGTAGGCTGACAAGATGGTTATTTTTGATGTAGGAGTTTGACATAACCATTGTAGATAAACCAGGGAAGGCCAATTTTGTTGCATATTTTCTTTCAAGGATGACTACATCAGAAGACAATCAGGTCATAGATGACTCTTTTCCTGATGAGTATCTATTCTCCATCAATGTGCAAAAACCCTGGTATGCTGACATAGCTAACTATCTGGCCACAATGAGAGTTCCTCCCCACTTCTCTCCAAAAGAGAGAAGGGTGCTCATTGAAAAATAATTTCCTTTTTCATGGATTGTAGGATGTTTGTTTTACACTAAACCAAACCGTGTCATGAGGAGATGTGTGAGAGAAGATGAGACATATGATATTTTGCATGCATGCCACAATGAACCATGTGGAGGACATTTTGCAGCCAAGAGGACATCAATGAATATTTTGAACACAAGATACTATTGGCCCACGATCCACAAAGATGCAGGAAGGTATACAAAAAAATGTGATAGATACCAGAGAATGGGCTAGCCAACCAAATCTGATGAGATGCCACTTTTCCCTCAGGTAGTAATCACTCCATTTGACAAATGGGGACTAGATTTTGTAGGACCCATTGACCATCCATCAAATGGTAAGTCTTATATCTTAGTTTGCACTGATTTTGTAACTAGGCGGGTAGAAGTTAAGGCCATGAAGCATGCAAGAGATAATAAGGTTGCTGAATTTCTTTATGAGGAGATTTTCACAAGGTATGGAGTTCCAAGAGAGATAGTGATTGATCAAGGGGCTCAATTCACATCAACCCTTGTTGCAGCACTGGTCAATGAGTACAACATAAGACATAGGAAGTCCACTCCTTATCACCCTCAGGCCAATGGCCAAGTTGAGGTGACCAACCGAGAGATTGAAGCCATCCTGACCAAAATAATGGCTATTCATAAAAAAGATTGGGCCAACAGGCTTCCAAAAGCTATTTGGGCCTACATAACTACCTGGAAAATAACTACAGGCTTCACTCCATTTGAGTTGTTGAATGGAAATTAGACAGCTATGATTCCCATTGAATTTGAACATAAGACTCTTAGGACTACAGTAGAATTGGGGATGAATATCTCTGAGGCACAAAGAGAAAGAATCATGCAACTCAATGCTTTGGATGAGATGAAGAGAGTAGCCTTGCATCACACAGAGGTAGTGTAGAATAAGATAATCAAGTGGTGTGATAAATTCATCAAGGACAAGAAATTCCAACTAGGAGATTGGGCCCTGTTCTATGACTCAAGGTATCAGGATAATGCAGGAAAATTGTAGACAAGGTGGCTAGGACCATATGAGGTTGCTGAAGTATTCCCAAATGGTGTTGTTCAACTCACTACTATTGATCCAGTTAGATTTAAGTTGCTCGTCAATGGTCATCACCTCAGATTGTATCACAAGCCAACTTCCAAAGAGGATTTCCTACAGTAATTCACTCAGCATGCAATAACTGAGCTTCTTGCAGCCAAGGGAAGTGGACCTAGTGTCCCTCCTTCTAGCTAACTAAGGTATGTACCTTGTCATAATAAAGACTTCCACTCCTGTGGGAGTCCACTTCTTCACCCATCCACCCATCTGCCCATCCATCTCCACCCTTCTCTCTCTTCCATCACTTCACTTCATTCCACTTCACCTCATTCCACCTCATTTTTATTAATTGCTCAAATTATTTCCTAAAAGGAGACCGATACTTTCTCCACAATCTTTGCAAACAAATCTTCCACGAATCTAGGTATGTGCACATTGATTGCTATCTCTTAATTTTCTTTAGTGCATTCATTTAATTGCTATGAATTAATTGAATGTTCACCATAGCATTTCATTATTCCTTGACCCTATCAAATTATCATTACCACCTCGCATGTGAGGAAACATGCTCAAATTTAGGTTGGGGGGGGAAGATATGAGTAATTTTCCCACGTGTTAGTCCATGCTAGTCTACATCATCAAAGTTTAAATCAAGACAATTTGAATTTTGAGTGAGATGATGACTCGTATGTGTGAGGTGACACCAAATTCTGCTACCATTTTTCTCCATCATAACCTTCCTTTATTACACCTTTACCGCTATTATTGATCATGTCGTAATCTTAAGTTGCCAAAAGGTAAAATAGAAAGGGAAAATTCAAACGACATTGGTGTTGGAAATTTGGCAGTGTTGCAGGGAGGGAAAATTTGTAGAGTGAGTGTTTGATTGCATGCAACTAAACAATCGGAGGTGGGTTAATCAGGAATGAACCCACGGTTCATGATGTATTACTGTAGGATGCACTTTCACAGGCTGAATTAAGAAACTATGGGTGGTTAGAATATTTCATGAAGCTGAATAGTTTTAATGAAGACATTGCATTATAATTTTCCCATACATTGTCTGAGGGAAAAGCCACGGTAAAAGGGCTAGAAGTATTGGCTACTAAAGAAAGAATTGTAGAAGTTATAGGGTTCCCCGCCGATGGTGAGAATTACCCTGCTTCCAAGGATGCCAGGTCAGCTAGGGCTGAATTTATAGAACCCGGTGATCTTCCATTGAGTGTGGATAAACAAGGTGCGAAAAGAACCTCTCTGCCCAAGCCATGGAAATAAGTACTTGTTCATGTTATAAAATATATCACCTATGAAGGTCGCCAGTCAAATCTACATTCTGTGCACTTCAAACTCTTGAATCACATGAGGCATGGGAGGAGGATGAATGTGCCAAACATGCTATACCACCTTCTTTCAATCATGGCAACTAAGAATTAGAAAGGTAGGGACAATTCTGTTTCCCACCATTCTTTGATTAAATTGTTAGTTGAGAAGTCTCTGCATGATGTATCTGAGATGACTTGGGAAGAATTCATAAATATTGATCAAATTAGACCAGAGCATTTGTGACCTAGGGCTTTACCTTAACCTCATAGGTCTAGCAGGAGATTGAGCACGACTGAAGCCACTCCTGGTGCTTCAACCTCTTGCACAGGCCCTAGTGTAAACCCTCCTGTAGTAGAACAAACCATAGAGATTAGTTCTTCTGAGACAGAGCACTCAGACAAAGAAATTTCCTCTCTAGATTTTGATGATGATGTTCCTCTTGGCATCCTAATGAGAAATAGGGCAAAAAAGAGAGAAGTAGAAATAAAAAAAGGAAAATCTAAAAAGAAACCAATAGAAAAATAAGTACCAAGCTCTAAGAAGCGGAAGGATGACACTGTTCATCCTATAGTGAAAGAAAAACTTGAAAGCCCTCCTATGAAATTAAGACTAGCCAGGCTAGCCTTTGATATGCCTCCATAGGAAATCCATAAGCCTAGAGAAACACCATGAGGGGACATAAAAGCTCCAATGGTGCAGGTGAATGTCGAGGAAGAGGATATATTTGAGAAAGCAACAAACATAACACTGGCAGATCTTGCTGATATTGTAGAACAAGTTGAGAATCAAGGGTATGAGGAAAATTAGGATTTCCTACAGTAAGAGACCCTGCAGGAAGAGTTCCTACAACATGAGCAAGAAGAAAAAGAGGCTCTACAACCAGAACTAGGAGAACAATCAGTACCCCTGTAGCCATAATTGATTGAACCTGAATCCCTGCAGCTGGTACCATATGAAGAGCAAGCATTAGTACTAGGAAAAATGTTGGTAGGAATACATAACCCCCTGATTTTATAGTACACAAAAATTCTGAATCTATGGAAAGAGATGCAAAGAAGGGAAGAAGAATGGAAGGAGGAGAAATGCAGGTTGAAGAAGGAAATTCAAAAGAGATATGAGGATATTGAAGACAAGGATGCAAAAATTGCTACTTTAAAGAAGAAGGTGGACAATATGATATCCTTAGTACTGTAGATTTTAGAATGCAGGACCCCTCCAAGGGTCTATGCTCGACATTTGAAGGAGAAATATCTTTCTTTTAAGCTAGAAAGGATTGTCTCAGGTTTGAACCCTTCCATTGAGACTCCTATTGAATTTTTCAATGCTCATCGGATTGCTTCCCCTAAGATGAAGAATTTGTTGTGTGAATTATGTTTGCACAATTATGCTGTGACTCAAGACCATGATTGGAATCCATTTTTGTATGTTGGGGATGTCCAATTAAGGTCATTTATGTCCTAGGTATAGAATGAGATCAGTTGGGGACAAGAATACGAGGCTTACAGACAAATGGAATCCAACATCCCTTTGCCCATCAGGGCTAAATCAAGAAACCCAAGGGACATTTACAAGGATTGGCATAGAATTCTTTTCATACCTAGCTATGGTAATAGGATCATGCCTTGGATATAAGCAGTTTACAATGAATATGAGGTGTTGGCAAAAGCAAAAGAGGAAACTGTGAAGAGATACCTATCTCAAAGATGGAACAACCTAACTGATGAGCTAAAACAAGCTGAGCCCCACTCTCTATAGAACTATGCTGCAACACTTAAAAGAATTGAAAGATATATACAAATTGGAAGGAAAAAGGGATGATTCTAGCTTCCACTGACTTTTCAACCACCTATTCTGATGTAGCCCATGCCAAATTTTAGGTTTTACCACTATGATATTGTTGTAGAGAGGAAAATATGGAACATATTAGACAAACATCAAGGGTTCTATTGGGATCCTGATTCACGCACAACAAACACTAGTGTAGAACAGTTGGCGGTTGCCAATTTCAGGGCATTGACTAAGCAGAAGAACAACCCTTCCCCTGCTAGAGTACCAACAAAACCTTAGGTTGGGGGGGAATGATGAGTCTAGTTTATGGTTTAATTTTGGTAGAATTTATGATCTATTTGTTGAAGTTTTCTTGGACCTTGATGTTTGAATATTGATATTTCCTCAAAACCATAGACATTGGGCCTAATTTTATCTCTGCAAATCTTTAATGACATTGACATGTTATATGGAATTTCTGTGTTAATTCTACATGTGGATTAATTAATGTTCTTTATGATAGTTACATATATGTGATTATTGTGCATACTAATATTTCCATGCAGATATGATTTAGAGGCCACTAAATTGAGAAGATTCTGCCAGCTGGTCGTTCACCATAACATTCAACAAAGTGGTCATGCAAAGGTGAATGAAGGGAAGACTATCGACGGGGGGAGATTCCTCATGTAAATCAAGTTGTAACTTCCTTGTAAACGGTCTTTATTGCTATTGAGCGAATATAGGCATTATTGTTGTGCTAAATCTACATTGAGGCAAGCATGTCTGATTAGATTCCGCGCATGCGTAAACGCCTCTCCACTTTTCATGCTTTCCCTAAAATGGCATCCTCCTAATCTGTTGGAGTTGACCACCTTGCTAGGTTATTAGTTAGTAGCTTCTTTTCCTATAAATAAGACTTAGATGATCCTTCTCAGAAGGTTGCACGATCTGATGATGTACTTGCATTCTTAGTTTTCAGTAATACAATTACACTGTTCTATTGTACTCATGTTTTCCAATGAATAAAATGAAGATATAAGTCCATGCATCTGAGTTTACATTAGCTTTAGAGGATACTTATCCAAGGGGGTCCACTTGGTGAGCATTTTGTCCTTTGGTTTAGTATTAGTGTAGTTATTACTCTATGTTCAATAATTAGTTAAGAATCTGACATTGACTATTCCTGCAACCACTAGAATTCCATTCTATGACTATTCCTGTAGCCAAAGCAGACAGAGTAGTTTCCTATTTGTTTGCTCAAATTTTCATTTTTGTTATGCATTTCAGCTTATTATAGTTGTTGGTTGATGTTCAGTATTTATATTATTGCTTTCCAAGCAATTTACCTTCAACATTATGTTTTTCTTAGTGGTAGAATGAACATGGCTACTTTGGATCCTCAGTGCACATACTGTGCTAATCCATTTCAAGTTCACATCCCTAGGTTGACAAGTTAAATGCACCTTCATGATGATTGAAATGGCTATTCAATTTAGATGTCCAATCTCTGAATCATAGCTGTAAGGGCTTAGTTGTTAAATTATTGTAGGAGGCCAACACTACCCTTGTGTCCTTTGTTCATAATGTCTCTTGTTTCCTTTATCTTTTATCTTTCTCTCTTCTTTGCTTGAGGTGCCCCTCTCATGTGTGACAATGCGTCTTCTTCAACATTTTGATTTTTAGAAAATGCACTCGTTGGCAATGAATCTTTTCTCGAGAATATTCACAAAATTCTTTTCAAGAATCACATTCTTGAATTGAAATCCTAACTGAACATGTTTCCTTCATCATGGGTTCGTAAAGAAAGAACTTGAAAACCTTCCTCCGAAGTGGGAAAAAAATTGATCTTCCCCTCGCATGGGGGCATATTCTTCCTTTCGAATTCCTTGATGAAGTGAACATCTTTCAAAAGGATTCCTTGATGATGAATCGATTCAAGGAAAAAAAAACTTGCTTTCGAACAACACATCCCTTGAGTGGACCCCTTCTTCACGCCAGGGTTCCCAAGGGGCCCCTTTGAAAGTCTTCCAACTTGTTGATGGTCTGCGAGACTGTCTACCTACTTTCCTACATGGCCACTCTTTGACATGTTCTATCTATAGGTGAACATTTCGCTTTGCAGTTGCGCTTGCGAAACCACTTTTTGACTCTGCGGAGTTCACTTTCCTAGGTTTCCTCCATGTGAGAGATCTTGGGGGATACCTCCCTGCAAGTCTGTAGAACTGTAGGGAACTTCCTTTGAGCTTCCTCGATGTGAGAGATCTTAGGGGTGGCTCCCCTACAATTCTATAGGTCTATAGGGAACTTTTCTTAGATTTCCCTCATGTGAGAGATCTTGAAGGGCACCTTCCCTGTAGGTATGCGGGTTTGTAGGGAGCTTTCCCGGATTTCTCCATTTAAGAGATCTTGGGGGAAACTTCCTTCCAAGTTTGTAGGTTTGTAAGGTGCTTTTCTAGGTATCCTCCATGTGAGAGATCTTGGGGGACACCTTCCTTGTAGGTCTATGGGCCTGTGAGGCGCTTACTTCTCAGGGCTTCCTTCATGTGAGAGATATTGGGGGTTGCCTCTTTGCAGGTCCGGGGGCCTGTAAGACACTTTCATTCTTCAGCTTCATAGTTCTTCAGGGCTATGAAGTCCTTTGCTTGTCCTGCACTCTCGATTTTTTCATATTGTGTTTTGCTTCTTTGACGGTTCATGTATACATTTCTAACTCTCCTACTTCTTTGATCTACTTTACCGAAGCACTCATCAATGTTCATGCTCGCTAAAGTTGGGGAAAAAAGTATAGGAGAAAATTTTCACCCCTTATGCAAATTACCCTTTTTCCTTTCTTCACTTTAGAAAAAAAAATTTGAAGGCTAAATTCCACATAAGCCTGCTACCTTTGTTCCACTTGGTGGTTGTTTTGTGCATCGACAGAGGAATAACTGTTAGGGATGCCCATGCAACGCTTAGACATCTGCACACCACAGTTATGTCCCTGGAAGATTCCTACATCTGGAGCCTACAAAGGAGTTACACTTCCCATTGGAGGTCGATTTGTAACGCCCCATTCAACTAACCAACCCAAATATGATCGATTTCTTCATTCTCTCCTTCAAATTCACTCTTCATTCTTTCATTTCATCTTCTAAGCATTCAGTTCATCTCTTTGCATCCTTTAGCACACTTTCCAAAGCATTCTAGCATTCACTTTCAACCTTCAAGCAACACTTTGCACTCTATAGCAGTAACAACAACAATCTGTCAACTTCGTAGAGCAAGTGTGGAACAAAAACCATTGCAATAGGGGTGTGAGTCCTCTCATTTTCTCCTCCATTAGCTAGTGAGCTCTTGGTGGAGGTGGTAAGGTTTCTACTCCTCTCCTCTATGATTTGGTGGGTAACACCTTACTATTTTTGTAGTGCTTTTGTGTTCTTTACTTCATTTCCTTCTTTATCATATATTTCTCCATTATCACTATCTTGGTTGTTCATGGAGGTGGAAAAACCTAAATGGGGGTCTGACTGAGGCAGGCCCCTATACAACCACCCAACAATTTTCCTCTTTATTGTGTGTAGGTGGACATGCTACTTGGAGCTAGCTGGTGAACGAGTACCTCTGTGAGATTATTCTTGCCACTTTAACTCTTGTGTATTTACTTTATCATATTTGTGCATATCTTTCCTACTTCATAGCTTTGTTTTGGCCCTTTGGAAGTAACTAGCTAGGTTGATAGTCTATTTTCTTGTGTTTAACCTTGTCTCTTTAGTCCTCTGGTTGTATGGACGACAACACACTTAAGAGATGCTAGTGCATCGCGTTGTCGTCCAGAAACTGAAATTTTGTCCTTAGGTAGAGAGCTTCCTAAGGCATAGTGTTGAACCTGAAAACTGGCTTGCCTAGCCCCATTTTGAGTTTCGGGTTTACAGAGTGATCAAAGGGCCTTATAGTCCTCATCATTCTTGTCCCGCATTTCCTAACACCCCTTTAAGTTGAGGTAAGTTAGGGAAGCCTTCCATTCTTGGCTCTCCATGACCTGGGGCCTTGAACATGGTTGTTCCCCCTCTCTTACAGTAACCTCTCAGTTTTTCATATCTCTAATCTATTTTCCCATGGTGGCAAGTTTTTAATTGATGGAAAAAGTGTCAAATGCATGTCGTGTAAAGTTGCAAGCTGGCGTAATATTTGTTATATTCATTGTGCGAGAAAATTGATAGTTTCAACACATTTGGATGGGGAATTTTATGCTAGGAAAGGTCCTTTTATGCACCCTAGCATGCCGAAACATTCTAGGATACATTACACTAGAAATTTCTCTCAAGAGACCAAAGTGCAAAAATAAAATAAAATTGACGATCTCTTTCTTGGAAAACATGGAACTTACAACCATTTTTTTTGCAAATTTACAGGGTCACATAGGGTCCCTCTAGAATAACCTCTCATTTTTTCATATCTCCAATCCATTTTCCTGTGGTGACAAGTTTTTAGTTGATGAAAAAAGAATCAGATGCACGCAGTGTAAAGTTGCAAAGTGGAATAATTTTTGTTCTGTTTATCATGCGACCAAATTGATAGTTACAAAATGTATGGATGGGTAGGTTTATTCTAGGAAAGATCTTGTTTTGCACCCTAGCATGCTGAAACATTCCAGGCTACATTGCACCAGCCAAAAAAATTCTCTTAAGAGACCAAAGTGCAAAAAATGACAAAATTTGATGAGCTCTTTCTCACAAATCATGGCACTTACAACCATTCTTTCTAAAGGTACAAGGTCATGTAGGGTCCCTCTATAATAACATCTCTCAATTTTTCATATCTCCAATCCATTTGCCTGTGGTGACAAGTTTTTAGTTGATGGAAAAAGCATCAAATGCATTGAAAAGAAAGTTGCTAGGTTGTGTAATTTTCATCTTGTTTGTCATTCAACCAAATCGATATCCAACAAGTCTAGATGGGTAGTTTTATGCTAGTAAAGGTCTTGTTTTGCATCCAATCATGCTGGAATGTACCAAGCTACATTGCATTGACAATTTCTCTTAAGAGAATAAAGTGCAAAAAATAAATTGATGAGCTCTTTCTCAAAAACCATGGCACTTAAAACTATTTTGTTCAAAGGTATAGGGTCATGTAGGGCCCCTCTACAGTAACCTCTCTCATTTTTTCATATCTCCAATCAATTTACCCATGGTGACAAGCTTTCAGTTGATGAAGAAAGCGCCAAATGCATGTAGTGTTAAGTTGCAAGGTGGCGTAATTTTTGTTCTATTCATCATGTGACAACTGGTAGTTTCAACACATCTAGATGGGTAGATTTATCCTAGGAAAGGTCTTGTTTCACACCCCAACATTCCAGAACATTCTAGGCTACATTGCACCAATGATTTCTCTTAAGAGACCAAAGTGTGAAAAAGTGGAAAAATTTGATGAGCTCTTTCTCAAAAATAGTGGCACTTAAAACCATTTTTTTTGAAGGTACAAGATCATGTAGGGCCCCTCTATAATAACCTCTTTCAGTTTTACATATCTCCAATCCATTTTCCCATGGTGAAAAGTTTTTAGTTGATGGAAAATGCATCAATTGTATTCAAAAGAAAGTTGCAAGATAGCCTAATTTTTGTTATGTTCGTCATGCAACCAAACTGACAGTTCCAACACATTAAGGTGGGTGGGTTTATGGTAGGCAAGGTATTTTTTCACAGCCTAACATGCTAGATCAATTTGAGCTACATTATACCGTTGCTTTCTCTTAAGAGCCTTAAGTGCCAAAAAGTGGTGAACTTTGACGAGTTGTTACTCATATTCCGTGGCACTTAGAAACATTTTGTCTGAAGGTGTAAGGTCACATAGGGTCTCTCTATGATAAACTCTCAACTTTTCATATATCCAAGCCGTTCCACTATAGCGACAATGTTTCAAATGTTCCAAAAAGTGTTAGTTGCATTTAGTAAAATTTTTCAAGAGACATTGTTTACATTCTTCATCTCATGGAGGTAAATTGACAATTCCAACATGTTGGGGTGGCTACATAATAAATCCACTAAATGATTTTTGGTCAATGTAAGTTTCTTTATACTTGTGATTGAATGATCTACACCAAAGAAGTAGTCTCCTCCATTCATTGAACTCAATGTAGTCATAAACATTTTGGTCAATATAGGAATACATTTTTTTTAGATTAAAGAAAGTGTGGGAATGAAGAATACCTATATAAATTTGAAGCAGTGATTGATCAAATAGAGGATGGGTTCTTGAATGGATGGGTACTTGAATATACTTGAATAAAATTATTGGAAACATAGTGTAAGTTTCTTTTACTTTATCTTGAATAAAACTTGATTCCATAACTATATGCCAAAAATATGGCATCCAAGACCACAAAAACATAGTGGTGTAGGAAATATAATAATTAACCAACAAATATAGGTGAAATGAGTGTGAAGATCGCCATAAAAAAGTTAATAAAAAAGGCCAAACATGAAATACCAATGGGAAAAAAAAGAAGCTAAAGGTACACCATGATAAAAATCTTCACATCCTCATTGTCTTCATTTTATCAATACAACAAAATATTATGATGAATGGATAAAAAATCATATTATTCAACAAAGTGTGATAATGCTTACAAACAATAAAACATAAATCTAAAAATAAGTTATGAAGCATGAAATACACTTGGAAATATTGGAAGTAAACCATCTACAAATATCCATTGAAGCTTTTCATCGTATAATGGAGGCAACATATTATTATCAAAAAATTGAAATCTAAAAATATAATACTTAATTAACTCTTTTCCCTTGTGTTTTCATTACATGCTTGAGAGATAAACATCTTAGCTTGTTTTGAAGCACTTCATTTATTGTAAGGAAATATTTATAGGAACATTTTTGTAAGAAAAGATAGGAATAACATTTCAATCATTTATAGTTAGATCAAATAATTATTCATTTATTTGAATAATCATTTATAATTAAAATATGGACACCATCAATAAAAAAGATATGTATTAACCAAATATTCATATAGGTATACATCAATATATGTCGATATAAGTATAATATATATACAAAAAAGCCATATAGGCTTACAAGAATACCATATGGGCATATAATGCCACGTATATGCAATACATAATATATGCTCAAAAATGCCATATAGGCATACAACAAAGGACCCTAATAAATAGTCATTTCCCTTTAGGTGAAGGAAACAAATCATGAGCAACCTTTGATCATCAAGGGGATTGAGATGTGTGTGATGGTGGTCTGATTTGAATTCATTCATTGGACCTCCTATTTAATTTTTCATGGAGCCGCACCTATTACAATAAAATTATAGACATCAATATATATAGAAATTACATTATATAAAATGAAATATTTAACAAAATAATCACTTATCGCAACCAAATGATATCTCTCCTCATTCACACCAACGACACACTCTTGCTCTAGCATTGTGAATCCTTGTAGTAACCATCCAGATATAAATTAAACTACAAATAAATAATCATTTGATTTTTCAGTAATAAACAACTAAAACAATGAATATAATTTGAAATTTACTAATCTGCCTCATACCTTGGTCAAAGGCATGAAGCTCGCTACTGTTGCAACGACACCATGCTCCACTATCCTATCAATACTAGGAGGAGTGTCTACTTGCATCATTTGCAAATAAAACAACATTATTCAATTACCAAAACTAGAAGAGTGATGTAGGTCATGACTTATAATGTATAACATAGTCAACAAAATTTTGAGTACTTATTGAACTATATATTGCTTCATAGTTTAATAGGTGGTTATTGGACTATTGTGTTATTTTAGTATAGTTATCAATACCATTTAACTATAATGAATATGACATAACAAGGGAGTTTATTAGGATTTATTGTATCATGGCTAGAATAGAGTTTATAATTTACCATTGCATAGTGAATTTAATTACTTGAAAATGTGGTTTTTTTGTATAGGATGATGTTTGTAACTAGAGAAAAAGAAATACCATTTTGAACCTAATAGATTTTAATATGAATGCTATTTTAGTATCACAACTTAAAATTTATGAGCAATATAGGATTATGTAATATTTAGTGTGAGAAGAAGTGTATGTTTTTGGGTATAATCATGTAATCATGAACATGAAATACTATGCACCTTGTTTTGATTGCATGAAAACTTCACAACGTATCTTCACTATTTAATAGTGGTCGAGGGTAAAGAAAGAGTGTTAAAAAATACTTAGCCATAAAATTATTATATATATTTAACACTATATAATACAATGTACTGTTGTAAAGGATAAATAAAGTTCATTGGGATAATGAGGTAAATAAATGTATCAAATTAAACTATATCAAGGAATGGAGAGTCATGTTAGAAATAAAAGTTAATGGATATAAGATAGTTTAGCATTATTAAAAGAGATGAGTGCTGATTTTAATGAAGATAGTGAAGTTGACATGTCTCAGAATGAATGGATGTTCTACATAGTCATGTATGTGGATCAATGTCATATAGGATTTGATTCAATGAATGAACAAAATCATACAAATTCTAGCCCTAGGTATTCATTTGTTTCCTAGAAAATTGATTATGAGTTTTGACAAAGAGTTGCAAATAACATAATCACATAGAACAATTAGGTTTGGTCGATGGAGGTCCCAAGAGGTAATACAATAAAGAGGGCTATAGAAGGTGGATAATTAATTGACACCACTAGCCTATATTTTTGGAGGTCAACAACATGAACAAATGAAATTCATAGATTATTAAGTACATAACAACCTAAAATAAAATTAATTAAAAAGTACAAAGCATACTTACAAACTAATATCTATAGCCAAGTCAAGTCATTAAACATTATTCAATTACAAAATATAATTTTTTATTTTAAAATTAAAAAATACTCTATATTACTTGAGTGAAACTTTGATGACCACCTCGATTGCTAGGTGTTTCCATCAAAGGTCCACACCTATTCAACATCAAAAAATGAGATATAAGAATATCATTCATATAAAATTCAACTATTCACATGTAATATTTATAATTCTTTACTAGTTACATACCTCTATAGTAGATATCGTTGTGTAAAACACGGGTGAAGGACCATTGCAAATAGGGTGAACACTATGACCCTAAAATTTCATTATAATCATTCAACTAATTTAGTTAATCTTACATTTTAAAAATGAAATTTAATAAATTAAATTAAATGAACTTGGTGACATTTATCTGACTATGAAGGCCAAATGTGTCATTAAGGAGGGCATATATCATCACCATCTCATCAACTGTAGATGTACCTTGGTAACATGCATCCTAACTATCCTCAAGATCATAAACATAGAGTGATCCACAAGCCTGACATAAATGAGGTGGAATTCAACTCTTCAAAGACTCACCTGACTCACCATATGCTAGAGGCCTAGTATGCTATATGTGGCTCTGAGTGAGGGAACTAATCAACTGCAATGTACCCACCTCAACACTCGCCTTCACAACAAAAGGGATAGTCACATGCTCATATGCTGGTCTAGCGAGTGGTCTCATTAGCTATTGTCCACTAATACATGCCCCAACCTCTACCCTAGAACTCTCACATGTCAAAATAGTTTGGAATTTTATTGAGGAAAAACTCACAATAGAGTTTTCTCAAAAAATGTTATGGTACCTCATTTTTGTTGCATGGAGGATGGTAAAAAAACCATCCACCACCTTTCCCAAAAAGAGTTATTTATCCCTTGGTGGTTGCACCAATGGATAGAAATCTCTTGCATGCATGATGTAAGGGTTGATTCATTTTAGGGTTCGTGAATAGTGAACACAAGTCATATTTTGTAATTTTTTCATATTTAACTTGTTTATATGATAATTTGTTGGCATAAAATTGTCTAAGCTCTCATCTCTTCTTGGACCAACTATTTATGTGCTTGCTAACTCAATATACATGAGATATTATGGATTGAAGTGATTGAGCAAGTGTGGTTATATGCAAGGTTGTGCCTGAAGGATCTCTCAACCTTGCAATTAACTTCTCAATTTGTTTTTTTATTAGTTTCAATTTGTCCCAATAAATTTTCTTTTGTTCCTAGAGCATGATGAGGAATTGTTGGAGGTATTTGTTGAGGTTGTTTTTAGTAGGGATTTTAGCATGAGGTGAATTAGGATTTTCAAGAGGATTTTGAGGAGGATTTGGGGGTGCATTAAAAATTCTTGAAATTAAATAAATTTACATCAAAAAACATACTCAATCTGCCTATTTAATACCAAATTCTCACAAAAAAGTAACAATAACTCACTCCTTTGACCTCCCTGATGTCATGGCGGTAATTTGACAAAGATGTGGCAAAAAGTTGGAGTAGTTTTTGGCTTCTTGGAACATGAGTGCACCTTGGAGGGTTTGCAAGTTGTGGGAAAACTTTACAATATTAAAGAAATGAAATGAAGTTTGTTTTTTTGATTAAATAAGTAATAGCATGAGCACATTATAATGCACTCATGTTATTGCTCATTAAAGCAATAACACAAATGTATTATAACATTCTCACATTATAACATGCTCGCGTAATAGCTTTGTAGTGACCGAGCCTGAGGCTTGGTCACTCCAAGCCATAACACGAGCACATTATATATTTTTTTAATATTGAAAGTGGGGTCGCCACTTTTTGGCCCCCGTCTTTCTACACTCGCATGCCAACACTATCTAAATTTCTATGACTCCCTAGTTGATAATTTATTGCAAACCTCTTGTAAAAGTTGAACTACTTAGTTAGGGATTCTTTAGTCCTTTGATATGTGTGTATACCTAGCTTAGCACCAAGTTAATTAGACATTAGAGTGGCTCCACAATGTTGGTTGGGATACTCATCCCAACAAAAATAAAAGAGTAATAAGTAAGAAATGTAAATATTGAAATAGGTTCTCACCTTAATAGAAGAAGCACCATTGTATAGAGAAAAAGTGTGGTGATAAAATTAAAACATGATTATAGAACAAAAGTAATCAATATAAGTGAAAGTATGGCTTTAGAATTAGAAGTACAAGTGTACAATGAAAGTATTGATCTATAGGGTAGAAGTACAATTATTGAAGTGGAGATCCACACCTACAAGAAAGGGTTAGATCTCTACAAAAAATGGGTTAACTAACAAATTTTTTTATCCAAGAGCTTAAAAATAAACTAAAAACCCAACAAGATAGAAATCTATAAAAACTAGAACAAAAAAAATATAAAAAAAGACCAATAGTGGAAGCACTAATTTGTAGAGCAAAGGAATCAATTTGCAAAGAAAAAGTATTAATTTGTAGAGTGAAAGAACTAAAAGGTACAAGCATAGATTTGCAGAGTGAAAACACCAATATGTAGAGTGGAAATCTTAATTTGTTGAGAAAAAGCATTTATTTGCAGAGAGGAAGTGCCAAAATGCACAAGTATAGATTTACAAAGTAGAAGTGTTGATTTACAGAGTAGAAGTATTGATTTACAGAGTAGAAGTGTTGATTTACAGAGTAGGAGTGTTGATTTACAGAGTAGAAGCACAAAAACATAGTCAAAAGCACCATTCTAGAAACTACAATAGAAAACTCAAAATAAATTGACAAAAATGTTAGGTTTAGGGATGGGGGTCCCATTGAGTGTGCCAAAATGAAGAAAATAAAATGAGCAAGGTTAACAACATAAAGATTCAATTATGTAAATTATTTTTTTACCTTGTTTATCCTCTTTCTCCTCTTAATGTGCAAGAAGAAGAGTTGCTCTGAACACTCTCTTAATGTTCTCCTTTGATGTATGGAATGTGGTTTATTATACAACTAGTAGCATGATGTTATGACTAAGATTTATGAGAGATCAAATAAATAGTATAAGGATAGGATGATGAAATATTAGGTAGAAAATGGAGTAACACAAGGTTATGGAAGAAGAAGATTCAATAGAAAAATCAATAGCATAAGGTTATGATGGCATTAGATTTCTAAAGTGGGGTGAGAGGTTTCTCATTTATATAATTTCTAGGGGGGAATCAAGGGCCTAGATGGATTTTTTTATGGATGGATAGAATTGATTGAGGATTAAGGTTTAGATCAAATTTGTAGTCATGTGAAAAGTGTCACATGAGGGATAAGGGTTAGGTTTTGGATTTTATTAGAGAAAAACTAGGGCATATCCTTATGTGAATGGTTGAGTTTTAGAGATGTAGTATGAATTGGATGGATAAGATGCAAAGTTATTTTTAATTTTTCATCCTTTCACATGTGAGGATAAAGGTGGGAGGGGTTCTCGTCATATGATGACAAGTTTAGATTGTGATTCATGTGAATGGATTTAATGACTAAGATTAAATGGACAAGGATTGAGGGATAAAATGGAATTAAATATTGGAGGAAAAGGTAATGAAGATTAATTAACCTAAATAAATAAATTAATTGTGCATTAATTAATGATTTAGTTAAAATATTTTGGGATAAGTTTGACTTAATTAAATAAATATAAATTTATGGAGAAAAGGTGATGGATAAATTAGTTAAATAGATAATAAATATTTATTTAGTGGAATGTTGTGATGAAGGGTGGAGATGCCTCTAAGGTCTTGGTTATCTTGGACTCTGCCAAGGTGACCTCCCCTGTGACCAATGCGAATATGAGAAAGGAGAATGTGTCTGCTGATGATACTGCTGCTAGGGGTAAGCTGGTGGATGTGGAGTGTGCTGCTAAGAAAGGTGTTGTGAAAAATAGTGTTTTGAGTGGTGAGGTCAAAATGGGTGGGCTAGGAGCCAAAACTAGAAATAGAATGAAAGCTCAAGCTGGGGCCTCGGGTATTGAGGTGTCTGATACTGTGGATAATGTGCAAAAGTTGGCTGCAAGTGAAATGGAAGTTGTGGAGACTCTGAACAATCTGTAGGGTTGTTGGCTGGGTTCGTTCTTTTTGGCTATATTTTGGCTGTCGTCGGGCTGATTGCTGCTTTATGTTGTTATCTTCTTTTATCAGCTGATTTTTGATGTAAAGGGTTTCAGGCCCCTTCAAAACCCTTTTTTTACCTCGAATCAAAACTAATGGCTAGGATAGGGTAAAGTTAAGTGTGGTCAAGTATAGTGAAATTTTAAATGTCTATATAGTGGCCGCTTAAGAACCCCTTTTGGTCGTAGATTTCCACACACTTACCTACCCTACCAAGTTAAATTTAATTTCCATACTTTTCATGAGTTACATGTTCCAAAGTAGGGATTTTATCGCTTGATGCACAAGTGAAGTTGTAACTTTTGAAATAAATTTTTAATAGAAAAAATCATATACTATATAGGTTATTTTATTTTATTATAGAATTTCATTAATGAAGGATTAAATTATTGGCAATTCCATTGTTCCCAAATAGTGAAATTGATTTAGATGTGCCATGAACCATCAATAATGAAAGAAAAATGAATTATTGAGATAGTTTTCCTTACAAATTCCTAGATAACATGATATTAAAGAATTTATTCCATGACCACTATACCCCACTAAGTGTAAGGGATGTTTTGGAATGCCTTATTATTCTTTCACATGCAATATAGAAATTAAGCACACATGATAATAAGAAACCCTAAGCAACCTTAATAGGTGACTACATTTAAACTAATGGTAGAATGGAGGGTTAGTCATGATACGTTTCCCCTAAGAAATAAAATATTGGATGAGAATCCTATCCCGATATAAGTTTTAAAAGTATAAAAAATACTTTGAAAATTCTCTTGGAGACTTAAATAATACTAGAAATCATAATAGTTTATTTTATTACAAATCAAAATAGTGATAGACTAATATATAAATATTATGTCGTATCGCCATACAAACTTATACTATATTTTGTTCTAGATGTTAGACATTATTTTACATGAAATTTATCCTCACTAGTTATAAGTTATTATCTTATATTAATATTTATTTATTTTATAATTTTATAATTATTTTTCTTTATATTTGGATTTATGTTTGGAATTATTATATTTTTCATGTTATTCTATTTTATATATTAGGATTAATACATTGTCATATGTATTTATTATACTCTTTTCACTCTCTAAATCAATTTTATTGTGATATATACGTTCAACTTGAGGGATACATATTACATTCTTTAAATCACTTTAAATTTTACTTGAATTTATGTATACATAAATTGAGGGGACTACACTAGTTCTAGGTCCTTAATAATCCAGTACATCACGCCTTTTTTCCACACATGTTTGTATAGATTTAGGGGCCTAGACCAATTCATCTTTCCTTTCCTTTCCTTATTATTTTACATGACTGAATATAAGGTCACTTCAAGTATTTTAACCTCATGGATTCATTTTCCAAAAAAAACACATCACATTCTTTTGTTTTTTTTTACAATTGATAGATTTCATGCTTACTAAAATGAATAATGTTGATGAAGGTTTTATTTTATGTTATTGCTATTTTCATAGATACTACTACTAATCTATGTATGTATTATAATTGTGAATAAAAATGGGACATAGGATCAAACAACAAACAAAAAAACCTTCCACACAAGAAAGATGTAAGCAATAATCTGCTGTCATCAACAAGAAAAAAATACAGAATGAACCTTAAGAGTCTTCAAGGACATCGAGAGATAATAAGATGAGGGTGAGTGCTTTATAGGAGAAATTGTAAATGATAAAGGGATTAGATCATGACAAGTGTCAAAACCCTATGTGATGAGATAGAATGATTTAATAATAAGTCACTTTAGTTAACAAAGAAAACAATCCTAAGTTTAGCCTAAGTGCATGAAATAAATTAGACTAATAATCATTTAAAGATTAATTAATTATTAGCTAATACATGATTACTCTAACACCCCCCTTAGTATGAAATTAAGGAGTAGCTAAAAACCCTAAAGAATACATGCATAAAAAGAAAAGAAAGCATGAATGGATTCCAACAATCAAGGCCTAATGAGGTTCCTATACAAATAATCTAATCTCTCACAACTAGAGAAAAAGGAGAAAACCTCATGGGAAAAACTCCTCTCCAAAAGAGAGAAAGGTGAATGAAGGACTAAAAATCCTCCAAACCAATATCCCAAAAGGAATAGGAACATGAAGAACATCATGTATAAGCATGAAGAAGTTGTATAAAACTATCAAATGATCTTCTACAGTGCTAAAATGAAGAACTTGCTCTAAAACAAATGATGATCAGGATCAAGAAGATAATAATCTACATGAGTTCCCCCAACGATACTACTTGAATTAGATGGAAAATGAAGAAAAACATATATAATTTGAAGATATACATGGCATAGGTACAAATAGTCTAAAGAACACTGATCAAGTGAAAATGGAAGGTCGCCTCCAGAAATAAGAATCCAAGAGTGTCCATATGGTAAATGCACTATCTTACTAAAATATATGGGTAACTAGCTATTACATCTGCTTATTATATAGGAATAAGAACTATATACATAGATCATGAGCCAAAAGTGAAACCAAGGAAGCATTAGCACCAATAGTAGAAACCCCCCATAATGCAAAAAGGGAGAGTCAAGACAGGTCCACCGAAATAGTGTGTCAGTAAGAGGTGCATGAAGGAGAACCAAGAACATCTAAAAATACACAAAAGAGTACCTATAAATAAAAGGGTGTGCAAACAAGGAACACACACATGATGAATGAATCATTGAGATTTGATGTTGTTGTGGAAGGAACACTCACTTGACAAAGGTGTGATGGAAAAACAAAGGAACTCACAAACCTTCCATGGTACTTTATAACATAGTGCGAGTACAAAAGGCATAATAGGACGTGTCAAATTCCCAAAAAATAGACACTATCTAATGACACTTTATCTCAATGTATCTATAAAAGAGAAATTGTATGCAAAAGATGCTCAAAATACTCAAATAGGACAAAAAGCTAGAAGTACATGTAGAATAGCCTAAAATAAGTCATCCCACACAAACATGAGGTTTTTATGAGAAAAAATGTCAAAGTAACTCACTAGAATGTAAAAACACAAAAAAATGAATATAATGTAACTAGATAAAAATCTAGAATAATTGTGTGAATGGTTGTAAAGAGCTTTGAAAGATCGTTTCAACACTATTAGAATTGTGAAAAAAATGAGTCAAAAGTTGTGAGCTTGGGAGTGAAACAACATGTATGTTTAACTTTAATAGGTGGTCAAATGTATCGGCAACAAAATTTGAGAAAAATATTAGCACCATTGGATAGTTCTCATAACCAAATTTTTGACAATATCTTGTTTGTTGAATTTTGATAACCAAATCAAAAGTTATGACCCCTGGAAAAAAATACCCAATTAGAGAATTAGAGGAAAAAAAAAGCCTCCTTGGGATTGAGCATTGGTCACCAATAGGACCTAAGACTGGCGCTAGGGTTTAAAAAATGGGCTAGCCAACCCACCATCAATAGACAGGTGGTGGGGGAAATTGCACTACCAACAAATTTGTAGTTGCTAGTTGCTAATAGATGGGCCATTGTCGCTACGGTCTATAGGCCATGACAATTAGTAGCCTATGCCCTAATTGTTAGCACTTAAAATAACACTCAACCTTTTTTTATTTTCTAATAACCTACCATACAACACGACGGTTGGGAGTATGACCTCCTAGCAAAAAAATTGCCTCAAAAGCTCCTGATAGTGAAATAGGAAAAATATATAATCAAAATTTATCAAATTGTCGTCTTGAATGCAATGGTGAGGTCTTTTTCATGCCAAAATGAACCCAAAAATTTCTCAAGTCAAATTTGTAAGAAAAAGCAATGAAGATTCTAGATTTGAAGCCTTATAACCCTAGTTGAAGAAAACCCACAAAAATTAAGAAGGGGTTTTCTGAATCCACACTTTGATACCATATTAGAATTTTAAATAAACATGAGACGTAGGATCGAACAATAAAAAAAAACACCTTCCACAAAAGAGAGATGCAAACAATAATGTGTTATATAATCAACAAAAAAACTTACAAAATGAACCTCAAGAGTCTTGAGGGAGATCAAGAGATAATGCAATGAAGGTGATTGCTTTATAAGAGAAACCCTAAATGATAAAGAGATTAGATCATGACAAATGTCAACATCCTATGTGATGAAATAAAATGATCTAATAATAGCTCACTTCAGTTAACAAAAAACACACTCCTAAATTTAGCTTAAGTGCATGAAATGAATTAGACTAATAATCAATTAAAGATTAATTAATATTAGCTAATGCATGATTACTCTAACAGTATGCAAGTTAGAAGATGTCGCTCTAGAAAAATATGGAGAAAACATGTGGTATCATCCAAATCATGTGTTTTTGAGTTTTTTTCTTATTTTATTTTTTTCTTCATTACATTAGCATGCATGATTCATGTAAGAAAACTGTATATCCCACCCTTTGAACTTTCCATTCTACACACATTTTGACCCTTGCCATAAATACATACCCTAATACTCAATTTATTATATTTCATGCATATGTTGACATAATCATGAATCCTTTCATTCATTAGCCTACCTAGTCCCTAATGATTCAAACAAACGCAAATGACATCCATTTTACATTTGTTAATGAACCATAGGATTGGATCAATCCTTTTGATATAATCATGTGAGTATGAGTTTATCCTCCTAATTGAAACACACTTTCCCACCTCCAAAGCCAACTTTTTTAGATATTCAAGTTGTTTTTCCTCATCTTACACACCAAATATTTTGAATTGTGCACCTAAGATTCATTATTCAAGGACAAGTCTTCGGAGATTATTCATCATCATATTATATTATTAAAGCACATGAAAATCACTATTTCCATTAGCATTAACGTTCATATATAAAAATAAAAACGATTTTCTATAAAACAAAATTTTACAATTTAAATTATTTAATATTGTATCACTGAAATCAATAAAACACTACTATGCATAGTTTAGATAAAATGAAGAGTATATATTTTATCATATATACATTGTAATCAATAAAACACTACTATATAAGATTTAAAATTATTCTAATGTTTAGATAAAATGAATAGACATACGAGATTACACTAAAGAAGGAAGCTCTTGAATGTTGAGTTAGTAGTTTGAAAGATTATAAAAAGATTCATCTTGTAAAAGACTAAATTCCATATGACTAAACTAAACTCTCAATTCCTTTGGATATAAAAATACAAACAGATGAGACGATGGGCACCAATAATTTGGCATTGGAGATGGACATTCCACCCAACTCTTAACTGGCCTTCGCTTTCAGTCTACTCTATTTCATCCAAATTCACACTAATTCCGCTCTCTCCAAAATAATCATTGTTTGGACTTTCGTACGTGTGAAAATATTTTTTTGTTGGGAATCTAATAGACCAGCATTCAGAAAACGACATTCGTAAAGCTAAACCAGATATTTGAGAAAACGCATGCGAAATTTAAAGGCCACTGGAGTATTGAAAGATAGAAAGACAACAGAGAGAATCCAAAAGCAAGTAAAAACGCACCGACTTCCACTGTGCATAGCAGAGAACTATGTTAGAGAAAACAGAATAATTTCTCCCATTCGATGGAGAAAATCAGGAGTGAACTGCTGTTTAAGTTTTGGTTAGTAGACTTCACTGTTTGCATGGCTACAAATAAACTGGTGTTTAGTTTCAGCATTTGCGTCCATAAATTGGGGAATATCACTTTATCAGAGCGAGGTGGATCAAAGTTGCAGAAACAGTTCGTAGACTGAGCAGTTGTTGATGAAGATTTAAACTGCTGTAGCAGATCGGCTTGCAGTCATGGCAATAAATGGTGTTACTCAGGGATATATATTTTTAAAAGAGTGATATATAATTCATAAAAAACAATGGTTGGTAGAAGACAGGGTGGTTTAAATCTGGTGGTCGAATATTGTATTTAATAATTTCCAATTTAAAATATAGTTAAAAATTTGAGAAGATTGTATTGTCTGGAAGGGATAATTTTCTGTAGATCATACAAGTAATAGTATGATATTAAAATATAGGTCCTATAATATATGTTTTTAAAATAAAATATTAAATAAAAAAAAATTGTTTGAAAGAATCTCTCATCGAATTTGAATTGATAGAAAATTTGGATCAAGTTTAAACATCAAAACTAAAACAAAGACAAAATCTAAAAAAGCTAAGTTTAAACAGATTTTACTTTTTTTTTTAATAATAAATATGACAAAAAAAAATGATATTCAAAACATCCTGTTGATGATATTGAAGAAATGATTTTTCTTAAAAAAAAATAGAAACATAAAAAATGAAAGCAAAAGACAAGAGCTAGAAAATAGAAGCTAAACAGATTTTACTGATTTTTCTAAATATGATTAGAAATTTATATAAAAATAATCTCTTGATGATATGGAGGAAACGATTTTACAGAAAAAAATTAGAAACAGTTTATTGATGATTGAAATTATTAGTTATAAAGAGTTTCTAAACAATCTACATACTCAAAGATATTAGATTTCCACAGTCCATATCAATGATAATATGCATTTCCTGATTAAACTTCATATGAACTGTTTGACAATTGATATTATAGAAAGTAGTACAGGAACCTCTCAAAGTCCTCTTCATCAAAGATCTTGCAAATTGTATATCCTCATTGAACCATTGAACTCATAATTTTAATTCATTTGTATTAATGATAAAATAGTGAAAAATAATCTATCAATTTATCAACAATAGAAATATAATTCCCACTCTTAAATCCTTAGGTATTTAAGAATAACTTTTAAAACCAATTGAGAGATTTCATGGAACCAACTGCACAAAAAATTGATACCACAGAGGAGGTCATAAGTGGTCTATAAATTGAAGAGCTTAATTTAGGAGGAACTGATTCTAACGGCCCATATTAACTGATATCACAGTTTTTTTGGTAGGCTTCTTGCGCCTTGACAATTGAGCATAAATATAAGAAACTCTGTTGCAAATGTTTCAATTAGTATTAATTATATAGAACGAATTATACATGATAGCATACTAACTAGCCCTTATCCTTCATCTAGAAGGAAGGAAATTCAACTTGGGAATCAGAAGAAGAGCACTTGTCTTGAGGCAGTACAGGACAGTTCATAAAATTAGATCCAGACGAATCCACACACAAATAAATTTGGTACAATTGTCTGTTTCCCGATTCATCTGTATTGCATTCAACTCCTGCTGTATAACCAGTACCCGCTTTCAATGCATTCTTAATGCTGCTCACACTGTATTGTCCCCCATTTGGATGGATCCCTGCATTCTCTAACGCACCCAGAATATCAACACTATCTTTGAGACTTAGAGCAGCTGCAAAATAATCATGTTCGCTTAAAACTGACTCTGAGCAGGTGCCATGTTTCTCCCATTCGTGTTGCCAAAAATTTTCTCCATTGCTGCTCGGACATGCCAGTGATCCCCATTTCGAGCTGATCTCATTTCTCAGATCACTTATCTGCATCCACAATACCCAATTATTATCTTGCAAAATAAATCTCCATGGGGAGTAACAGAACATGGTGCAATTAATACCTGTGAAGGATCGAAGGGACTGTTGGGATCACAGTTGGAAGGGTAACTGCCGTCCTCATAATTTGGCCATAAACCATGGATTGAAAAATCTGATGCAGGCTTCCCTGTGGATGGATAGCAGCATCCATTGGATGTATCACAATAAGATCCTGGCCACTGTTACAACACAGACAATTTATAAAAACTTCATCATCTAAGTACACAGTAATGCATACATTAGTGTAATTGTTTCTATAACTTATGGTTTCGATAAACATGATTGTTTTTGGATTTGATTGTGTGAGTTGTTTTGTCGATGTTTTGGATCAAACTCCATGATCCATCTTCAGAAATCATGAAACAAAAATATAAAAGAGATTGGATCATATAATTTGATCCCAAATATAAAAAACGATTGAATCATTAAATTTGATCCTAAACATAAAAAACCTCACACAACTAAATCCAAAAACAATTCATACCAATTATCTGACTTTTAAATCACATTCCATAAACAATTCATACCAATTATCTGACTTTTAAATCACATTCCATAAACAATTCATACCAATTATCTGACTTTTAAATCACATTCCATAAGGTAAGAGCTTATACAGCCTATGGGTTGTGGTAACACAGGCTGTTTGCATGAGGAACTGGGGTCTACCCATTGCATAAACTGTTTATGCAAAGGTTGATAGTTCACAATCAAATTGAAAGAAAGATGGCTAGATTGCAGATTCAGCTACTGTATGCATAAATTTGTGTCACTGAGTTTGTTAATAATATTACCTGCTGAACCAGGTAGAAGAAATCAAAATCCTGAGCTTTAGCAGTAAAATTGATACTACTGCAAAGGAAGAACAAAACAGCAAAAACGCTCATTGTTTTGGTAATGGATTCCATCTTGGAGAACATCTATGCCCCCTAAAGCTGGATTTAATTAACTATTATAGACAAGATTTGGCCGATATCGCGTTATACGTCACTATCAAACGCGTTCGGATATTCGGGTAATTTGTTTCGATTTTCTCTCCTTTGATGTTATTATACCCTTGTTGGAATCGCATGGTGTGAAAATAAGACAAATAAATCATGATCATAAATACTGTAGGACAAATAGTTAAAATGCCTCTGTTTCTCGAATTTAAAACGGGGAAAGAAATGATGATTTTCTGCGCATTGAATGGTAAAGCTGGACAGTATATTAATAATTAGAAGATGGGATTATAGTTAGCACTGTTCATAAGAAATTCATGATGGTTACAAACGTCCACAGGAAACTTACGATAAATCGATCAATCAGTATGGTGTGACAGGATGTGGTTGTCTCCACAACATCATCCTGTTTTTACATAATTTGACATGATTCTAGAAACCCCTAAAGAGCTATATTTGAGTAGGATATAGGATTCCATTCCATGTCGGCAACTACGATAAAATGATTAGGACTAACAAGCATATTATATGATCTCTCTGCATAATTGTAAGGAAATATAATAAACTTAAATAAAGTAATTAGAGATGTGGATTTGGAAAATAAATAAAATAATAATAAAAGGAAAATTGAATTTTGAAGCTGGAAAAGAGGAGATTGAAAAGATTGTATTAGATGATTGATTTTTTAATTAATAAATTTTTGGAATTTTGGATTGGCTTGAGTCAATTAAGGTTACAAATAGGGGATCTCATCCCCCACATTAATGTAAGTAGACTAAACTAATGAGTTTAGTGGTCCGACAAGGGTACAAAATTGTAAGCTTAATGATCAAGTGGGGAGTTTGAACCTTACTAACAACAACAACGATGGAAAGTGGTAGAGGATTGTTACTTGAAATATAAAATTGGTTTTAAGATGAATATTGTTGAAAAGAATGTGCTTTGTAAAATTTAAAATTATGTATAAACTTGGGTTGACTTGTATTTACAAATTTAATCCTGATATTTGCAATTTTAGCTCCAAATGGTGTAGTTATGAACTTCTAATGTGGCCTTGAATTTCATCTATAGGTTTATATTTTATTAGGTTATTGATAACACTTGGAAATGCACCCTTGTTGAACCTATTGCCTAGCGTTCCAATGAAACATGGGAATGGTTTCAAGGTGCGGGACCTTACTAATTGAAGACAAACCGCCAGATGAAAGATTGGTTCCCTCTTTAAAATAAGTGTAGAGTATTGATCTAACTCAATATTGTATGCCTATAAACTAATCCTAATCTTACTTACTATATCTTCCAAGAGCAAAGAGAGAGAAAAGAAAACAAAAAATGAAATGTTAATGCAAAAAACTTAGAATGGTTTCTTCCTAACCAAAAAAGTACACACAATCAATAGGAATCATTAGGGATATTTACACAATTTTCTACTATACTATTTTTTGGAGGTATGCATAGATGTTAGGGTTTGATAGGGCACTAAGAGGGAATAGATATCCATAGTTAGCTCTAAAACCCAAAATAACAGAGAATGAATACATAGGAGATGAAAAAATTCACTTGCAATTAGAAGTAATAATATTTACTCAAGATACAAGAGAGAGAAGAGGTGAGAATTGACAAATTCTTATTGATATAGAGGTACAAAGCCAATTTACAATTACAAAAGTATAAAATTACAAGAATATGCTCCCAAAATCAGAAGAAGAACCTATATCAATGAGCACAAATGGATTTTTATTCATCAAAAGGATGTAGGAGAAAGGAAAAGCATGTGGTAGAGGTAAAAACCCTAGCCTTGACCCAAATCAATGAACTGTAGACATGTGTCCATCCAAAATTAAAATGGAGGTGAGAGAAAATGACCCTAACATGCATGCCATGCTTTCACATTGATGAATCCATGGACAAAGTGTAGAAACCCCCACACAATTTGTTGCAAATGTGGCTAGGGATAGCCTTTTGGCAAAAAGGAGGTCTACAATTCATAAATGTAACATGGGTACCATTTTCCCCTCTTAGAATTCATGGAAAAGAATAAAATATCATTTCTAGAGCCTCTACATATTATATTTGGTAGTTGCAAAAGTGGTTGCAACATTAATGACATTTCCTAGGAGTTTTAAAACCATTTCACCCTCTTACAAAAATTTGAGCCTGCTCCAGATATTACTTTTGCCATCATTTTAGTTGAAATGTGAAAAATTGATGGGATACATATATCCCATCATCGGGCTAGGTTTTCTAATATCTCATAAGCTCAATTTTTTTTGCAAAAATTCCTTGGAAATATCTTTCTTTCATTTTGACATCTTGAGTAACTTTGGCCCTAATGTGGATCTTGTGGAACTTTGAACCAAATGTGGATCTTGCAAAAATTTGAACCTAATGTGGATCTTTTGAAACTTTTACCTTTATGTGGATATTCCTCATACCACCAAAACTTCAACAAAATTCACCTCAATGTGGATCTTGTGGAACTTTTACCCTAATATGGATATTACGAAACTTTTACCCTAATGTGAATATATCTTGATGTTATAGCAAATAACCCAGGAAAATCATCTATGAATACATCCTCCACAAAATAGGAGAGAAGCAAACCAGGCTATTTCACTAGAGAATGAAAATATGAGATGAGATGATTATATTACACAATGTATGTAACCTTTTTAAAGAAAAGAAGAAAGGTGACGAGTGTTTAAAACTACCCAACATGGGAAAAAACCACCCAAATGATTAAATACCTAAGTAAAAATTTAACACACTAACACCCCCCCTTAAGTGCAAACTTAGGGAGAATGAAGATGAAAAAATGCAAAAAATGCAATATGGGACTTGGCTACACAACCATGTTAGGTACCCATTTACAATGAAATCTCTCACAACCAGAGAAAAGGAGAAAAACCATGTGGGAAAAAACCCCTCTCAAAAAGAGAAAAAATAAAAAACAAAAAAAGATGCATGGATGGAGGACTCAATCACACCCCCCAAGGACTACATACATCATGTATATACAATAAATTATCACCCCATAGGAAGGAAAAAAAGGAGATATCATATCCCCCCCATAATGAAGAAGCTCTAATGCCGATGAAATATGCCTGAAAACAAAAGATGATCCAATGCCTGCAAGTAACACCTCTTCCCTTAGGAAGAAACAAGTCCACCAGGTGATGAAGAAGCCACTCCATATCCAACTGAAAAAAGGAAGGAAATCTCCAAATTTAGAATAATCCATCACATAATCATGATAAAAAACAACCAAGAAATGTGATGAATCAAATGAAAGTGAGGGATCAACAAAGTCAACCTCCAGGAAAATCCAGATGTATCATCTGCCATACTAAAACTGCCATCAAAGAGGAGAGAAATCCCCTCAAGTATATCTCCCAAATTTGCAAGATGAGACTCCACAAACAAATCTGAGATGCCTGCCAAATACTAATCCAATAAAACAAGATCTGAGGGATCAAAAACATCCTGTTGTGCTGAAGGATCAACCTATTAAGCAATAGGAGATGTATCAACATGAGTCTGAAGAACTCCAAAATTCAACCGACCAATCTCAATCTCTCCAAAGAAATTGTTGTCAACAGTGGCAAAAGGAGTGTGAAGAACATAGTCATCATCATCAACAAAGTGAGAGAAGACCTATATAGATGAGACTCATGATCAAAATTACCAACTACAATGATTTTTCCATTATCAGCCTCTCTGATAAAAATAGAATCTATAGTGAATTCCATACTCTTTGGTACCTCACCATGGGTGATTTGTTAGATGGACAAAATATTTGTGTGCAGCTCGAGTATACACAATACATCCCTGAAACAACCATAACCTATCTCAACATTTCCTACCCCCACAACATACAAAAGCTTATTATCTCCCAACAGAATTTTGGAAGTGTTAGTAGGATGAAGACCCAAAAAAGGATAGGGACTAGAAGCCATGTGGTGAGATGCTCTAAAATCCAAAAACCATCTGTCATGACCAGAATGTATTGAAAAATTCACCGGTGCATGTCCTTTACCCATGTAGTGTTTATCTTCTTTACTACTTGCAAACCTTGCATTTCTAGATTGTGTAGGCTTGGTTGATGATGGAGATGAAGATGTAGAGGCTATAGAAGGAGGATTTACAGATGAGGGCAATGGGATATTGTTTTTCTGAAGAAGATGTGAGAGCTCATCAATCTTCTTCATATAATAATGATGCTCATCATTTATTTTTGTAATCTAAACAACTGAATTTCTCCTTCGTATGCTTTTCCTCTTTTGAAGAGGTGGAAGTCTCATTTGACTCTATTTTAGTTTTAGGCTTCTTCTTCCCTTTACTCTTAGATTCTTGTGCAACCAATGCATGATTTGTAGGGACCCCCTCTAACTGGACAAGTTTGGCTTGCGCCCTTGTCAATC
>VDFB02000363.1:128693268-128726176 GCA_007258455.2 Sequoia sempervirens | reverse complement strand
CGATGATGGGATATATGTATCCCATCAATTTTTCACATTTCAACTAAAATGATGGCAAAAGTAATATCTGGAGCAGGCTCAAATTTTTGCAAGAGGGTGAAATGGTTTTAAAACTCCTAGGAAATGTCATTAATGTTGCAACCACTTTTGCAACTACCAAATATAATATGTAGAGGCTCTAGAAATGATATTTTATTCTTTTCCATGAATTCTAAGAGGGGAAAATGGTACCCATGTTACATTTATGAATTGTAGACCTCCTTTTTGCCAAAAGGCTATCCCTAGCCACATTTGCAACAAATTGTGTGGGGGTTTCTACACTTTGTCCATGGATTCATCAATGTGAAAGCATGGCATGCATGTTAGGGTCATTTTCTCTCACCTCCATTTTAATTTTGGATGGACACATGTCTACAGTTCATTGATTTGGGTCAAGGCTAGGGTTTTTACCTCTACCACATGCTTTTCCTTTCTCCTACATCCTTTTGATGAATAAAAATCCATTTGTGCTCATTGATATAGGTTCTTCTTCTGATTTTGGGAGCATATTCTTGTAATTTTATACTTTTGTAATTGTAAATTGGCTTTGTACCTCTATATCAATAAGAATTTGTCAATTCTCACCTCTTCTCTCTCTTGTATCTTGAGTAAATATTATTACTTCTAATTGCAAGTGAATTTTTTCATCTCCTATGTATTCATTCTCTATTATTTTGGGTTTTAGAGCTAACTATGGATATCTATTCCCTCTTAGTGCCCTATCAAACCCTAACATCTATGCATACCTCCAAAAAATAGTATAGTAGAAAATTGTGTAAATATCCCTAATGATTCCTATTGATTGTGTGTACTTTTTTGGGTAGGAAGAAACCATTCTAAGTTTTTTGCATTAACATTTCATTTTTTGTTTTCTTTTCTCTCTCTTTGCTCTTGGAAGATATAGTAAGTAAGATTAGGATTAGTTTATAGGCATACAATATTGAGTTAGATCAATACTCTACACTTATTTTAAAGAGGGAACCAATCTTTCATCTGGCGGTTTGTCTTCAATTAGTAAGGTCCCGCACCTTGAAACCATTCCCATGTTTCATTGGAACGCTAGGCAATAGGTTCAACAAGGGTGCATTTCCAAGTGTTATCAATAACCTAATAAAATATAAACTTATAGATGAAATTCAAGGCCACATTAGAAGTTCATAACTACACCATTTGGAGCTAAAATTGCAAATATCAGGATTAAATTTGTAAATACAAGTCAACCCAAGTTTATACATAATTTTAAATTTTACAAAGCACATTCTTTTCAACAATATTCATCTTAAAACCAATTTTATATTTCAAGTAACAATCCTCTACCACTTTCCATCGTTGTTGTTGTTAGTAAGGTTCAAACTCCCCACTTGATCATTAAGCTTACAATTTTGTACCCTTGTCGGACCACTAAACTCATTAGTTTAGTCTACTTACATTAATGTGGGGGATGAGATCCCCTATTTGTAACCTTAATTGACTCAAGCCAATCCAAAATTCCAAAAATTTATTAATTAAAAAATCAATCATCTAATACAATCTTTTCAATCTCCTCTTTTCCAGCTTCAAAATTCAATTTTCCTTTTATTATTATTTTATTTATTTTCCAAATCCACATCTCTAATTACTTTATTTAAGTTTATTATATTTCCTTACAATTATGCAGAGAGATCATATAATATGCTTGTTAGTCCTAATCATTTTATCGTAGTTGCCGACATGGAATGGAATCCTATATCCTACTCAAATATAGCTCTTTAGGGGTTTCTAGAATCATGTCAAATTATGTAAAAACAGGATGATGTTGTGGAGACAACCACATCCTGTCACACCATACTGATTGATCGATTTATCGTAAGTTTCCTGTGGACGTTTGTAACCATCATGAATTTCTTATGAACAGTGCTAACTATAATCCCATCTTCTAATTATTAATATACTGTCCAGCTTTACCATTCAATGCGCAGAAAATCATCATTTCTTTCCCCGTTTTAAATTCGAGAAACAGAGGCATTTTAACTATTTGTCCTACAGTATTTATGATCATGATTTATTTGTCTTATTTTCACACCATGCGATTCCAACAAGGGTATAATAACATCAAAGGAGAGAAAATCGAAACAAATTACCCGAATATCCGAACGCGTTTGATAGTGACGTATAACGCGATATCGGCCAAATCTTGTCTATAATAGTTAATTAAATCCAGCTTTAGGGGGCATAGATGTTCTCCAAGATGGAATCCATTACCAAAACAATGAGCGTTTTTGCTGTTTTGTTCTTCCTTTGCAGTAGTATCAATTTTACTGCTAAAGCTCAGGATTTTGATTTCTTCTACCTGGTTCAGCAGGTAATATTATTAACAAACTCAGTGACACAAATTTATGCATACAGTAGCTGAATCTGCAATCTAGCCATCTTTCTTTCAATTTGATTGTGAACTATCAACCTTTGCATAAACAGTTTATGCAATGGGTAGACCCCAGTTCCTCATGCAAACAGCCTGTGTTACCACAACCCATAGGCTGTATAAGCTCTTACCTTATGGAATGTGATTTAAAAGTCAGATAATTGGTATGAATTGTTTATGGAATGTGATTTAAAAGTCAGATAATTGGTATGAATTGTTTTTGGATTTAGTTGTGTGAGGTTTTTTATGTTTAGGATCAAATTTAATGATTCAATCGTTTTTTATATTTGGGATCAAATTATATGATCCAATCTCTTTTATATTTTTGTTTCATGATTTCTGAAGATGGATCATGGAGTTTGATCCAAAACATCGACAAAACAACTCACACAATCAAATCCAAAAACAATCATGTTTATCGAAACCATAAATTATAGAAACAATTACACTAATGTATGCATTACTGTGTACTTAGATGATGAAGTTTTTATAAATTGTCTGTGTTGTAACAGTGGCCAGGATCTTATTGTGATACATCCAATGGATGCTGCTATCCATCCACAGGGAAGCCTGCATCAGATTTTTCAATCCATGGTTTATGGCCAAATTATGAGGACGGCAGTTACCCTTCCAACTGTGATCCCAACAGTCCCTTCGATCCTTCACAGGTATTAATTGCACCATGTTCTGTTACTCCCCATGGAGATTTATTTTGCAAGATAATAATTGGGTATTGTGGATGCAGATAAGTGATCTGAGAAATGAGATGAGCTCGAAATGGGGATCACTGGCATGTCCGAGCAGCAATGGAGAAAATTTTTGGCAACACGAATGGGAGAAACATGGCACCTGCTCAGAGTCAGTTTTAAGCGAACATGATTATTTTGCAGCTGCTCTAAGTCTCAAAGATAGTGTTGATATTCTGGGTGCGTTAGAGAATGCAGGGATCCATCCAAATGGGGGACAATACAGTGTGAGCAGCATTAAGAATGCATTGAAAGCGGGTACTGGTTATACAGCAGGAGTTGAATGCAATACAGATGAATCGGGAAACAGACAATTGTACCAAATTTATTTGTGTGTGGATTCGTCTGGATCTAATTTTATGAACTGTCCTGTACTGCCTCAAGACAAGTGCTCTTCTTCTGATTCCCAAGTTGAATTTCCTTCCTTCTAGATGAAGGATAAGGGCTAGTTAGTATGCTATCATGTATAATTCGTTCTATATAATTAATACTAATTGAAACATTTGCAACAGAGTTTCTTATATTTATGCTCAATTGTCAAGGCGCAAGAAGCCTACCAAAAAAACTGTGATATCAGTTAATATGGGCCGTTAGAATCAGTTCCTCCTAAATTAAGCTCTTCAATTTATAGACCACTTATGACCTCCTCTGTGGTATCAATTTTTTGTGCAGTTGGTTCCATGAAATCTCTCAATTGGTTTTAAAAGTTATTCTTAAATACCTAAGGATTTAAGAGTGGGAATTATATTTCTATTGTTGATAAATTGATAGATTATTTTTCACTATTTTATCATTAATACAAATGAATTAAAATTATGAGTTCAATGGTTCAATGAGGATATACAATTTGCAAGATCTTTGATGAAGAGGACTTTGAGAGGTTCCTGTACTACTTTCTATAATATCAATTGTCAAACAGTTCATATGAAGTTTAATCAGGAAATGCATATTATCATTGATATGGACTGTGGAAATCTAATATCTTTGAGTATGTAGATTGTTTAGAAACTCTTTATAACTAATAATTTCAATCATCAATAAACTGTTTCTAATTTTTTTCTGTAAAATCGTTTCCTCCATATCATCAAGAGATTATTTTTATATAAATTTCTAATCATATTTAGAAAAATCAGTAAAATCTGTTTAGCTTCTATTTTCTAGCTCTTGTCTTTTGCTTTCATTTTTTATGTTTCTATTTTTTTTTAAGAAAAATCATTTCTTCAATATCATCAACAGGATGTTTTGAATATCATTTTTTTTTGTCATATTTATTATTAAAAAAAAAAGTAAAATCTGTTTAAACTTAGCTTTTTTAGATTTTGTCTTTGTTTTAGTTTTGATGTTTAAACTTGATCCAAATTTTCTATCAATTCAAATTCGATGAGAGATTCTTTCAAACAATTTTTTTTTATTTAATATTTTATTTTAAAAACATATATCATAGGACCTATATTTTAATATCATACTATTACTTGTATGATCTACAGAAAATTATCCCTTCCAGACAATACAATCTTCTCAAATTTTTAACTATATTTTAAATTGGAAATTATTAAATACAATATTCGACCACCAGATTTAAACCACCCTGTCTTCTACCAACCATTGTTTTTTATGAATTATATATCACTCTTTTAAAAATATATATCCCTGAGTAACACCATTTATTGCCATGACTGCAAGCCGATCTGCTACAGCAGTTTAAATCTTCATCAACAACTGCTCAGTCTACGAACTGTTTCTGCAACTTTGATCCACCTCGCTCTGATACCAATTTGATGGGGAGGCAGAGCAAACAACACAAAGTATAACCAAAATAATTGCTACAGAACAACTCAGATTTTTACTTATCTTCAACTTTATGATTTCATCGGTTACATGAGCCTCTCTAAATAGAGGACTTTGGGCAAATCGAACAGCAGATAAAAAGCAGAAAACTGAAAGTGATATTCCCAAATGCTGAAACTAAACACCAGTTTATTTGTAGCCATGCAAACAGTGAAGTCTACTAACCAAAACTTAAACTGCAGTTCACTCCTGATTTTCTCCATCGAATGGGAGAAATTATTCTGTTTTCTCTGACATAGTTCTCTGCTATGCACAGTGGAAGTCGGTGCGTTTTTACTTGCTTTTGGATTCTCTCTGTTGTCTTTCAGATCTTTCAATACTCCAGTGGCCTTTAAATTTCGCATGCGTTTTCTCAAATATCTGGTTTAGCTTTACGAATGTCGTTTTCTGAATGCTGGTTTATTAGATTCCCAACAAAAAAATATTTTCACACGTACCAAAGTCCAAACAACGATTATTTTGGAGAGAGCGGAATTAGTGTGAATTTGGATGAAATAGAGTAGGCTGAAAGCGAAGGCCAGTTAAGAGTTGGGTGGAATGTCCATCTCCAATGCCAAATTATTGTTGCCCATCCTCTCATCTGTTTGTATTTTTATATCCAAAGGAATTGAGAGTTTAGTTTAGTCATATGGAATTTAGTCTTTTACAAGACGAATCTTTTTATAATCTTTCAAACTACTAACTCAACATTCAAGAGCTTCCTTCTTTAGTGTAATCTCGTATGTCTACTCATTTTATCTAAACATTAGAATAATTTTAAATCTTATATAGTAGTGTTTTATTGATTACAATGTATATATGATAAAATATATACTCTTCATTTTATCTAAACTATGCATAGTAGTGTTTTATTGATTTCAGTGATACAATATTATATGATTTAAATTTTTAAAAAAATTTAATAGAAAATTGTTTTTATTTTTTATATATGAACATTGATGCTAATGGAAATAATGGTTTTCATGTGCTTTAATAATATAATATGATGATGAATAATCTCTGAAGACTTGTCCTTGAATAATAAATCTTAGGTGCACAATTCAAAATATTTGGTGTGTAAGATGAGGAGAAACAACTTGAATATCTAAAAAAGTTGGCTTTGGAGGTGGGAAAGTGTGTTTCAATTAGGAGGATAAACTCATACTCACATGATTATATCAAAAGGATTGATCCAATCCTATGGTTCATTAACAGATGTAAAATGGATGTCATTTGGGTTGTTTGAATCATTAGGGACTAGGCAGGCTAATGAATGAAAGGATTCGTGATTATGTCAACATATGCATGAAATACAATAAATTGAGTATTAGGGTATGTATTTATGACAAGGGTCAAAATGTGTGTAGAATGGAAAGTTCAAAGGGTGGGATAGACAGTTTTCTTACATGAATCATGCATGCTAATGTAATGAAGAAAAAAATAAAATAAGAAAAAAACTCAAAAACACATGATTTGGATGATACCACATGTTTTCTCCATATTTTTCTACAGCGACATCTTCTAACTTGCATGTACTGTTAGAGTAATCATGCATTAGCTAATATTAATTAATCTTTAATTGATTATTAGTCTAATTCATTTCATGCACTTAAGCTAAATTTAGGAGTGTTTTTTTTTGTTAACTAAAGTGAGCTATTATTAAAGATCATTTTATTTCATCACATAGGATGTTGACATTTGTCATGATCTAATCTCTTTATCATTTAGGGTTTCTCTTATAAAGCAATCACCTTCATTGCATTATCTCTTGATCTCCTTCAAGACTCTTGAGGTTCATTTTGTAAGTTTTTTTTGTTGATTATATAACACATTATTGTTTGCATCTCTCTTGCGTGGAAGGTGTCTTTTTTTATTGTTCGATCCTACATCTCATGTTTATTTAAAATTCTAATATGGTATCAAAGTGTAGATTCAGAAAACCCCTTCTTAATTTTTGAGGGTTTTCTTCAACTAGGGTTATAAGGCTTCAAATCTAGAATCTTCATTGCTTTTTTTTACAAATTTGACTTGAGCAATTTTTGGGTTCATTTTGGCATGAAAAAGACCTCACCATTGCATTCAAGAGGCCAATTTGATAAATTTTGATTATATATTTTCCCTATTTCACTATCAAGAGCTTTTGAGGCAATTTTTTTGCTAGGAGGTCATACTCCCAACCGTCGTGTTGTACGATAGGTTATCAGAAAATAAAAAAAGGTTGTGTTATTTTAAGTGCTAACAATTAGGGCATAGGCTGCTAATTGTCATGGCCTATAGACCGTAGCGACAATGGCCCATCTGCTAGCAACTAGCGGCTAGAAATTTGTTGGTGGTGCAATTTCCCCCACCACCCGTCTATTGATGGTGGGTTGGCTAGCCCATTTTTTAAACCCTAGCGCCAGTCTTAGGTCCTATTGGTGACCAATGCTCAATCCCCAGGAGGCTTTTTTTTTCCTCTAATGCCCTAATTGGGTAATTTTTTCCAGGGGTCATAACTTTTGATTTGGTTATCAAAATTCAACAAACAAGATATTTTCAAAAATTTGGTTATGAGAACTATCCAATGGTGCTAATATTTTTCTCAAATTTTGTTGTTGATACATTTGACCACCTATTAAAGTTAAACATACATGTTGTTTTCACTCCCAAGCTCACAACTTTTGACTCATTTTTTTCACAATTCTAATAGTGTTGAAACGATCTTTCAAAGCTCTTTACAACCATTCATGCAATTATTATAGATTTTTATCTAGTTACATTATATTCATTTTTTTGTGTTTTCACATTCTAGTGAGTTACTTAGACATTTTTTCTCATAAAAACCTCTTGTTTGTGTGGGATGACTTATTTTAGGCTATTCTACATGTACTTCTAGCTTTTTGTCCTATTTGAGTATTTTGAGCATCTTTTGCATACAATTTCTCTTTTATAGATACATTGAGATAAAGTGTCATTAGATAGTGTCTATTTTTTAGGAATTTGACACATCCTATTATGCCTTTTGTACTCGCACTATGTTATAAAGTACCATAGAAGGTTTGTGAGTTCCTTTGTTTTTCCATCACACCTTTGTCAAGTGAGTGTTCCTTCCACAACAACATCAAATCTCAATGATTCATTCATCATGTGTGTGTTCCTTGTTTGCACACCCTTTTATTTATAGGTACTCTTTTGTGTATGTTTAGATGTTCTTGGTTCTCCTTCATGCACCTCTTACTGACACGCTATTTCGGTGGACCTGTCTTGACTCTCCCTTTCTGCATTATGGGGTGTTTCTACTATTGGTGCTAATGCTTCCTTGGTTTCACTTTTGGCTCATGATCTATGTATATAGTTCTTATTCCTATATAATAAGCGGATGTAACAACTAGTTACCCATATATTTTAGTAAGATAGTGCATTTACCATATGGACACTCTTGGATTCTTATTTCTGGAGGCGACCTTCCATTTTCACTTGATCAGTGTTCTTTAGACTATTCATACCTATGCCATGTATATCTTCAAATTATATATGTTTTTCTTCATTTTCCATCTAATTCGAGTAGTATTGTTGGGGGAACTCATGCAGATTATTGTCTTCTTGATCCCGATCATCATTTGTTTTAGAGCAAGTTCTTCATTTTAGCACTGTAGAAGATCATTCAATAGTTTTATACAACTTCTTCATGCTTGTGTGATGTTCTTCATGTTCCTATTCCTTTTGGGATATTGGTTTGGAGGCTTTTTAGTCCTTCAGTCACCTTCTCTCTTTTGGAGAGGAGTTTTTCCCATGAGGTTTTCTCCTTTTTCTCTAGTTGTGAGAGATTAGATTATTTGTATAGGAACCTCATCAAGCCTTGATTGTTGGAACCCATTCATGCTTTCTTTTCTTTTTATGCATGTATTCTTTAGGGTTTTTAGCTACTCCTTAATTTCATATTAAGTGGGGTGTTAGCGTAATCATGTATTAGCTAATAATTAATTAATCTTTAAATGTTTATTAGTCTAATTCATTTCATGCACTTAGGCTAAACTTAGGAGTGTTTTCTTTGTTAACTAAAGTGATTTATTATTAAATCATTCTATCTCATCACATAGGATTTTGACACTTGTCATGATCTAATCCCTTTATCATTTACTATTTCTCCTATAAAGCACTCACCCTCATCTTATTATCTCTCAATGTCCTTGAAGACTCTTAAGGTTCATTTTGTATTTTTTTCTTGTTGATGACATAGTAGATTATTGCTTGCATCTTTCTTGTGTGGAAGGTTTTTTGTTCGTTGTTTGATCCTATGTCCCATTTTTATTCACAATTATAATACATACATAGATTAGTAGTAGTATCTATGAAAATATCAATAACATAAAATAAAACCTTCATCAACATTATTCATTTTAGTAAGCATGAAATCTATCAATTGTAAAAAAAACAAAAGAATGTGATGTGTGTTTTTTGGAAAATGAATCAATGAGGTTAAAATACTTGAAGTGACCTTATATTCAATCATGTAAAATAATAAGGAAAGGAAAGGCATGATGAATTGGTCTAGGCCCCTAAATCTATACAAACATGTGTGGAAAAAAGGCATGATGTATAGGATTATTAAGGACCTAGAACTAGTGTAGTCCCCTCAATTTATGTATACATAAATTCAAGTAAAATTTAAAGTGATTTAAAGAATGTAATATGTATCCCTCAAGTTGAACGTATATATCATGCAATAAAATTGATTTAGAGAGTGAAAAGAGTATTATAAATACATATGACAATGTATTAATCCTAATATATAAAATAGAATAACATGAAAAATATAATAATTCCAAACGTAAATCCAAATATAAAGAAAAATAATTATAAAATTATAAAATAAATAAATATTAATATAAGATAATAACTTATAACTAGTGAGGATAAATTTCATGTAAAATAATGTCTAACATCTAGAACAAAATATAGTATAAGTTTGTATAGCGATACGATATAATATTTATATATTAGTCTATCACTATTTTGATTTGTAATAAAATAAACTATTATGATTTCTAGTATTATTTAAGTCTCCAAGAGAATTTTCAAACTATTTTTTATACCTAAAACTTATATCGGGATAGGATTCTCATCCAATAATTTATTTCTTAGGGGAAACATATCATGACTAACCCTCCATTCTACCATTAGTTTAAATGTAGTCACCTATTAAGGTTACTTAAGGTTTCTTATTATCATGTGTGCTTAATTTCTATATTGCATGTGAAAGAATAATAAGGCATTCCAAAACATCCCTTACACTTAGTGGGGTATAGTGGTCATGGAATAAATTCTTTAATATCATGTTATCTAGGAATTTGTAAGGAAAACTATCTCAATAATTCATTTTTCTTTCATTATTGATGGTTCATGGCACATCTAAATCAATTTTACTATTTGGGAACAATGGAATTGCCAATAATTTAATCCTTCATTAATGAAATTCTATAATAAAATAAAATAACCTATATAGTATATGATTTTTTCTATTCAACATTTATTTCAAAAGTTACAACTTCACTTGTGCATCAAGCGATAAAATCCCTACTTTGGAACATGTAACTCATGAAAAGTATGAAAAATAGATTTAACTTGGTAGGGTAGGCAAGTGCATGGAAATCTACGACCAAAAGGGGGTCTTAAGTGGCCACTATATAGACCTTAAGATTTCACTATACTTGACCACACTTAACTTTACCCTATCCTAGCCATTAGTTTTGATTTGAGGTAAAAAAATGGGTTTTGAAGGGGCCTAAAACCCTTTACATCAAAAAGAAGCTGATAAAAGAAGATAAAAACATAAAGAAACAATCAGCTCGACAACAGCCAAAAGGAAGGAACCCAGCCAACAACCCTACAAATTGTTCAGAGTCTCCACAACTTCCATTTCACTTGCAGCCAACTTCTGCACATTATCCACAGTATCAGACACCTCAATACCCGAGGCCCCAGCCTAAGCTTTCATTTTGTTTCTAGTTTTGGCTCTCGACCCACCCATTTTAACCTCACCACTCAAAACACTATTTTTCACAGCACCTTTCTCAGCAGCACACTCCACATCCACCAGCTTACCCCTAGCAGCAGTATCATCAGCAGACACATTATCCTTTCTCTTATTCGCATTGGTCACAGGGGAGGTCACCTTGGCAGAGTCCAAGATAACCAAGACCTTAGAGGCATCTCCACCTTTCATCACAACATTCCACTAAATAAATATTTATTATCTATTTAACTAATTTATCCATCACCTTTTCTCCATAAATTTATATTTATTTAATTAAGTCAAACTTATCCCAAAATATTTTAACTAAATCATTAATTAATGCACAATTAATAAATTTATTTAGGCTAATTAATCTTCATTGCCTTTTTCCTCCAATATTTAATTCCATTTTATCCCTCAATCCTTGTCCATTTAATCTTAGTCATTAAATCCATTCACATGAATCGCAATCTAAACTTGTCATCATATGACAAGAATCCCTCCCACCTTTATCCTCACATGTGAAAGGATGAAAACTTAAAAATAACTTTGCATCTCATCCATCCAATTCATACTACATCTCTAAAACTCAACCATTCGCATAAGGATATGCCCTAGTTTTTCTCTAATAAAATCCAAAACCTAACCCTTATCCCTCATGTGACACTTTTCACATGACTACAAATTTGATCCAAACCTTAATCCTCAATCAATTCTATCCATCCATAAAAAAATCCATCTAGGCCCTTGATTCCCCCCTAGAAATTATATAAATGAGAAGCCTCTCACCCCACTTTGAAAATCTAATGTCATCATAACCTTATGCTATTGATTTTTCTATCGAATCTTCTTCCATAACCTTGTGTTACTCCATTTTCTACCTAATATTTCATCATCCTATCCTTATACTATTTATTTGATCTCTCATAAATCTTAGTCATAACATCATGCTACTAGCTGTATAATAAACCACATTCCATACATCAAAGGAGAACATTAAGAGAGTGTTTAGAGCAACTCTTCTTCTTGCACATTACTTAGAGGAGAAAGAGGATAAACAAGGTAAAAAAATAATTTACATAATTGAATCTTTATGTTGTTAACCTTGCTCATTTTATTTTCTTCATTTTGGCACACTCAATGGGACCCCCATCCCTAAACCTAACGTTTTTGTCAATTTATTTTGAGTTTTCTATTGTAGGTTCTAGAATGGTGCTTTTGACTATGTTTTGGTGCTTCTACTCTGTAAATCAACACTTCTACTCTATAAATCAACACTTCTACTTTGCAAATCTATACTTGTGCATTTTGGCACTTCCTCTTTGCAAATAAATGCTTTTTCTCAACAAATCAAGATTTCCACTCTACATATTGGTGTTTTCACTCTGCAAATCTGTGCTTGTGCCTTTTAGTTCTTTCACTCTACAAATTAACACTTTTTCTTTACAAATTGATTCCTTTGCTCTACAAATTAGTGCTTCCACTATTGGTCTTTTTTTATATTTTTTTGTTCTAGTTTTTATAGATTTCTATCTTGTTGGGTTTTTAGTTTATTTTTAAGCTCTTGGATAAATTTTTTTGTTAGTTAACCCATTTTTTGTAGAGATCTAACCCTTTCTCATAGGTGTGGATCTCCACTTCAATAATTGTACTTCTACCCTATAGATCAATACTTTCATTGTACACTTGTACTTCTAATTCTAAAGCCATACTTTCACTTATATTGATTACTTTTGTTCTATAATCATGTTTTGATTTTATCACCACACTTTTTCTCTATAGAATGGTGCTTCTTCTATTAAGGTGAGAACCTATTTCAATATTTTCATTTCTTACTTATTACTCTTTTATTTTTGTTGGGATGAGTATCCCAACCAACATTGTGGAGCCACTCTAATGTCTAATTAACTTGGTGCTAAGCTAGGTATACACACATATCAAAGGACTAAAGAATCCCTAACTAAGTAGTTCAACTTTTACAAGAGGTTTTATAATAAATTATCAACTAGGGAGTCATAGAAATTTAGATAGTGTTGGTAGGCGAGTGTAGAAAGATGGGGGCCAAAAAGTGGCGACCCCACTTTCAATATTAAAAAGAGATATAATGTGCTCGCATTATGGCTTGGACTGACCAAGCCCTAGGCTTGGTCACTACAAAGATATAACACAAGCATGTTATAATGTGAGAATGTTATAACACGTTCATGTTATTGCTTTAATGAGCAATAACACGAGCGCATTATAACGTGCTCATGCTATTACTTATTTAATCAAAAAACAAACTTCATTTCATTTCTTTAATATTATAAAGTTTTCCCATGGTCTGCAAACCCTCCAAGGTGCACTCATGTTCCAAGAAGCCAAAAACTACTCCAGCTTTTTGCCACATCTTTGTCAAATTACCGCCATGACATCAGGGAGGTCAAAGGAGTGAGTTATTGTTACTTTTTTGTGAGAATTTGGTATTAAATAGGCAGATTGAGTATGTTTTTTTATGTAAATTTATTTAATTTTCAAGAATTTTTAATGCACCCCCAAATCCTCCTCAAAATCCTCTTGAAAATCCTAATTCACCTCATGCTAAAATCCCTACTAAAAACAACCTCAACAAATACCTGCAACAATTCCTCATCATGCTCTAGGAACAAAAGAAAATTTATTGGGACAAATTGAAAATAATAAAAAAACAAATTGAGAAGTTAATTGCAAGGTTGAGAGATCCTTAGGCACAACCTTGCATAGAACCACACTTGCTCAATCACTTCAATCCATAATATCTCATGTATATTGAGTTAGCGAGCACATAAATAGTTGGTCCAAGAAGAGATGAGAGCTTAGACAATTTTATGCCAACAAATTATCGTATAAACAAGTTAAGTATGAAAAAATTACAAAATATGACTTGTGTTCACTATTCACAAACTCTAAAATGAATCAACCCTTACATCATGCATGCAAGAGATTTCTATCCATTGGTGCAGCCACCAAGGGATAAATAACTATTTTTGGGAAAGGTGGTGGATGGTTTTTTTACCATCCTCAATGCAACAACAATGAGGTACCATAATATTCTTTGAGAAAACTCTATTGTGAGTTTTTTCTCAATAAAATTCCAAACTATTTTGACATGTGAGAGTTCTAGGGTAGAGGTGGGGGCATGTATTAGTGGACAATAGCTAACGAGACCACTCGCTAGACCAGCATATGAGCATGTGACTATCCCTTTTGTTGTGAAGGCGAGTGTTGAGGTGGGTACATTGTCGTTGATTAGTTCCCTCACTCAGAGCCACATATAGCATACTAGACCTCTAGCATATGGTGAGTCAGGTGAGTCTTTGAGGAGTTGAATTCCACCTCATTTATGTCAGGCTTGTGAATCACTCTATATTTATGATCCTGAGGATAGTTAGGATGCATGTTACCAAGGTACATCTACAGTTGATGAGATGGTGATGATAGATGCCCTCCTTAATGACACATTTGGCCTTCATAGTCAGATAAATGTCACCAAGTTCATTTAATTTAATTTATTAAATTTAATTTTTTAAATGCAAGATTAACCAAATTAGTTGAATGATTATAATGAAATTTTAGGGTCATAGTGTTCACCCTATTTGCAACGGTCCTTCACCCATGTTTTACACAACAATATCTACTGTAGAGGTATGTAACTAGTAAATAATTATAAATATTACATGTGAATAGTTGAATTTTATATGAATGATATTCTTATATCTCATTTTTGATGCTGAATAGGTGTGGACCTTTGATGGCAACACCTAGCAATGGAGGTGGTCATCAAAGTTTCACTCAAGTAATATAGAGTATTTTTTAATTTTAAAATAAAAAAATTTATTTTGTAATTGAATAATGTTTAATGACTTGACTTGGTTGTAGATATTAGTTTGTAAGTATGCTTTGTACTTTTTAATTAATTTTATTTTAGGTTGTTATGTACTTCATAATCTATGAATTTCATTTGTTCATGTTGTTGACCTCCAAAAATATAGGCTATTGGTGTCAATTAATTATCCACCTTCTATAGCCCTCTTTATTGTATTACCTCTTGGGACCTCCATCGACCAAACCTAATTGTTCTATGTGATTATGTTATTTGCAACTCTTTGTCAAAACTCATAATCAATTGTCTAGGAAACAAATGAATACCTAGGGCTAGAATTTGTATGATTTTGTTCACTCATTGAATCCAATCCTATATGACATTGATCCACATACATGACTATGTAGAACATCCATTCATTCTGAGACATGTCAACTTCACTATCTTCATTAAAATCAACACTCATCTCTTTTAATAATGCTAAACTATCTATATCCATTAACTTTTATTTCTAACATGACTCTCCATTCCTTGATATAGTTTAATTCGATACATTTATTTACCTCATTATCCCAATGAACTTTATTTATCCTTTACAACAGTACACTGTATTATATAGTGTTAAATATATATAATAATTTTATGGCTAAGTATTTTTTAACACTCTTTCTTTACCCTCGGCCACTATTAAATAGTGAAGATATGTTGTGAAGTTTTCATGCGATCAAAACAAGGTGCATAGTATTTCATGTTCATGATTACATGATTATACCCCAAAACATACACTACTTCTCACACTAAATATTACATAATCCTATATTGCTCATAAATTTTAAGTTGTGATACTGAAATGGAATTCATATGAAAATCTATTAGGTTCAAAATGGTATTTATTTTTCTCTAGTTACAAACATCATCCTATACAAAAAAAATCACATTGTCAAGTAATTAAATTCACTATGCAATGGTAAAATATAAAATCTATTCTAGTCACATGTGATACAATAAATCCTAATAAATTCCCTTGTTATGTCATATTCATTATAGTTAAATGGTATTGATAACTATACTAAAACTAACACAATAGTCCAATAACCACCTATTAAACTATGAAGCAATATATAGTTCAATAAGTACTCAAAATTTTGTTGACTATGTCATACATTATAAGCCATGACCTACATCACTCTTCTAGTTTTGGTAATTGAATAATGTTGTTTTATTTTCAGATGATGCAAGTAGACACTCCTCCTGGTATTGATAGGACAATGGAGCATGGTGTCATTGCAACAGTAGCAAGCTTGATGCCTTTGACCGAGGTATGAGGAAGATTAGTAAATTTCAAATTATATTCATTGTTTTAGTTGTTTATTACTGAAAAATCAAATGATTATTCATTTGTAGTTTAATTTATAGCTGGATGGTTACTACAAGGCTTCACAATGCTAGAGCGTGAGTGTGTCCTTGGTATGAATGAGGAGAGATATCATTTGGTTGCGATAAGTGATTATTTTGTTAAATATTTCATTTTATATAATGTAATTTCTATATATATTGATGTCTATAATTTTATTGTAATAGGTGTGGCTCCATGAAAAATTAAACAGGAGGTCCAATGAATGAATTCAAATTAGACCACCATCACACACATCTCCATCCCCCTGATGATCAAAGGTTGCTCATGATTTGTTTCCTTCACCTAAAGGGAAATGATTATTTATTAGGGTCCTTTGTTGTATGCCTATATGGCATTTTTGAACATATATTATGTATTGCATATGTGTGGCATTATATGCCCATATGGTATTCTTGTAAGCCTATATGTCTTTTTTGTATATATATTATACTTATATCGACATATATTGATGTATACCTATATGAATATTTGGTTAATACATATCTTTTTTATTGATGGTGTCCATATTTTAATTATAAATGATTATTCAAATAAATGAATAATTATTTGATCTAACTATAAATGATTGAAATGTTATTCCTATCTTTTCTTACAAAAAATGTTCCTATAAATATTTCCTTACAATAAATGAAGTGCTTCAAAATAAGCTAAGATGTTTATCTCTCAAGCATGTAATGAAAACACAAGGAAAAAGAGTTAATTAAGTATTATATTTTTAGATTTCAATTTTTTGATAATAATATGTTGCCTCCATTATACAATGACAAGCTTCAATGGATATTTGTAGATGGTTTACTTCCAATATTTAAAATCCAAATGTATTTCATGCTTCATAACTTATTTTTAGATTTATGTATTATTGTTTGTAAGCATTATCACACTTTGTTGAATAATATGATTTTTTATCCATTCATCATAATATTTTGTTGTATTGATAAAATGAAGACAATGAGGATGTGAATATTTTTATCATGGTGTACCTTTAGCTTTTTTAGTTTCCCACTGGTATTTCATGTTTGGCCTTTTTTATTAACTTTTTTATGGTGATCTTCACACTCATTTCACCTATATTTGTTGGTTAATTATTATCTTTCCTACACCACTATGTTTTTGTGGTCTTGGATGCTATATTTTTGGAATATAGTTATGGAATCAAGTTTTATTCAAGATAAAGTAAAAGCAACTTACACTATGTTTCCAATAATTTTATTCAAGTATATTCAAGTACCCATCCATTCAAGAACCCATCCTCTATTTGATCAATCACTGCTTCAAATTTATATAAGTATTCTTCATTCCCACACTTTCTTTAATCTAAAAAAAATGTATTCCTATATTGACCAAAATGTTTATGACTACATTGAGTTCAATGAATGGAGGAGACTACTTCTTTTGTGTAGATCATTCAATCACAAGAGTATAAAGAAACTTACATTGACCAAAAATCATTTAGTGGACTTATTGTGTAGCCACCCCAACATGTTGGAATTGTCAATTTATCTCCATGAGATGAAGAATGTAAACAATGTCTCTCGACAACTTTTACTAAATGCAACTAACACTTTTTGGAACATTTGAAACATTGTCACCATAGTGGAACAACTTGGATATATGAAAAGTTGAGATTTTATTGTAGAGAGACCCTGTGTGACCTTACACCTTCAGACAAAATGTTTCTAAGTGCCACAGAATCTGAGTAACAACTCGTCAAAGTTCACCACTTTTTGGCACTTAAGGCTCTTAAGAGAAAGCAACAGTATAATGTAGCTCAAATTGATCTGGCATGTTAGGCTATGAAAAAAATACCTTGCCTACCATAAACCCACCCACCTTAATTTGTTGGAAATTTCAGTTTGGTTGCATGATGAACATAACAAAAATTAGGCTATCTTGCAACTTTCTTTTGAATACAACTGATGCATTTTCCATCAACTAAAAACTTCTCACCACGGGCAAATGGATTGGAGATATGTAAAACTAGAAGAGGTTATTATAGAGGGGCCCTACATGATCTTGTACCTTCAAAAAAAATGGTTTTAAGTGCCACTATTTTTGAGAAAGAGCTCATCAAATTTTTCCACTTTTTCACACTTTGGTCTCTTAAGAGAAATCGTTGGTGCAATGTAGCCTAGAATGTTCTGGAATGTTGGGGTGTGAAACAATACCTTGCTTAGGATAAATATACTCATCTATATGTGTTGAAACTATCAGTTGTCACATGATGAATAGAACAAAAATTACGCCACCTTGCAACTTAACACTACATGCATCTGACGCTTTTTTCATCAACTGAAAGCTTGTCACCATGGGTAAATTGATTGGAGATATGAAAAAATGAGAGAGGTTACTGTAGAGGGGTCCTACATGACCCTATACCTTTGAAAAAAAGAGTTTTAAGTGTCATGGTTTTTGAGAAAGAGCTCATCAATTATTTTTTTGCACTTTATTCTCTTAAGAGAAATTGTCAATGCAATGTAGCTTGGAACGTTCCAGCATGATTGGGTGAAAAAAAAGACCTTTCGTAGCATAAAACTACCCATCTAGACTTGTTGGAACTATCGATTTGGTTGAACGACAAACAAGATGAAAATTACACCACCTGGAAACTTTCTTTTCAATGCATTTGACGCTTTTTCCATCAACTAAAAACTTGTCACCACAGGAAAATGGATTGGAGATATGAAAAATTGAGAGAGATTATTATAGAGGGACCCTACATGACCTTGTACCTTTAGAAAGAATGGTTGTAAGTGTCATGATTTATGAGAAAGAGCTCATCAAATTTTTTCATTTTTTTTCACTTTGGTCTCTTAAGAGATTTTTTGGCTGGTGCAATGTAGCCTAGGATGTTTCGGCATGCTAGGGTGCAAAACAAGATCTTTCCTAGCATAAACCTACCCATCCATACATTTTGTAACTGTCAATTTGGTCGCATGATAAACAAAACAACAATTATGCCACTTTGCAACTTTACACTGCGTGCATCTGATTCTTTTTTCATCAACTAAAAACTTGTCACCACGAGCAAATGGATTGGAGATATGAAAAACTGAGAGAGGTTATTCTAGAGGGACCCTATGTGACCCTGTAACTGCAAACAAAATGGTTGTAAGTTCCATGTTTTCCAAGAAAGAGATCGTTAATTTTTTTGTTTTTTCGCACTTTGGTCTCTTGAGAGAAATTGCCAGTGTAATGTATCCTAGAATGTTTTGGCATGCTAGGGTGCATAAAAGGACCTTTCCTAGCATAAAATTTCCCATCCAAATGTGTTGAAACTATCAATTTTCTCACACAATGAATAGAACAAATATTATCCCACCTTGCAACTTTACACGACATGCATTTGATGCTTTTTCCATCAACTAAAAACTTGCCACCATGGGAAAATAGATTGGAGATATGAAAAACTGAGAGGTTACTGTAAGAGAGGGGGAACAACCACGTTCAAGGCCCTAGGTCATGGAGAGGCAAGATTGGAAGCTTCCCTAACTTACCTCAGCTTAAAGGGGTGTTAGGAAATGCGAGACAAGAATGATGAGGACTATAAGTCCCTTCGATCACTTTGCAAACCCAAAACTCAGAATGGGGCTAGGCAAGCCAGTTTTCAAGTTCAACACTATGCCTTAGGAGGCTCTCTGCTTGAGGAAAAAAAAGTGGTTTCAGGATGACAATGTGATGCACTGGCATCTCTTAGGTGTGTTGTCGTCCGTACAACCAGAGGACTAAATAGACAAGGTTAAACACAAGAAAATAGACTAACAACCTAGCTAGTTACTTCCAAAGGGCCAAAACAAAGCTATGAAGTAGGAAAGATATGCACGAATATGATAAAGTAAATACACAAGAGTTAAAGTGGCAAGAATAATCTCACAAAGGTACTCGTTAGCCAGTTAGCTCCAAGTAGCATGTCCACCTACACACAATAAAGAGGAAAATTGTTGGGTGATTGTATAGGGGCTTGCCTCAATCAGACCCCCATTTAGGTTTTTCCACCTCCACGAACAACTAAGATAGCGATAATGGAGAAATATATGATAAAGAAGGAAATGAAGTAAAGAACACAAAAGCACTACAAAAATAGTAAGGTGCTACCCACCAAATCGTAGAGGAGAGGAGTAGAAACCTTACCACCTCCACCAAGAGCTCACTAGCTAATGGAGGAGAAAATGAGAGGACTCACACCCCTATTGCAATGGTTTTTGTTCCACACTTGCTCTACGGAGTTGAAAGAGTATTGTTGTTGCTGCTATGGAGTGCAAAGTGTTGCTTGAAGGCTAAAAGTGAATGCTAGAATGCTTTGGAAAGTGTGCTAAAGGATGCAAAGAGATGAACTGAATGCTTAGAAGATGAAATGAAAGAATGAAGAGTGAATTTGAAGGAGAGAATGAAGAAATCGGTCATATTCGGGTCAGTTAGTTGAATGGGGCATTACAAATCGACCTCCAATGGGAAGTGTAACTCCTTTGTAGGCTCCAGATGCAGGAATCTTCTAGGGACATAAGCGCATCATGCAGATGTCTAAGCATTGTGTGGGAATCCCTAAAAATTATTCCTCTGCCAACACACAAAACAACCACCAAGTGGAACAAAGGTAGCCGGCTTATGTGAAATTTAGCCTTCAAATTTTTTTTTCTAAAGTGAAGAAAGGAAAAAGGGTAATTTGCATAAGGGGTGAAAATTCGCTCCTATACTTTTTTCCCCCACTTTAGTGAGCATGAACATTGATGAGTGCTTCGGTAAAGTAGATCGGAGAAGTAGGAGAGTTAGAAATGTATACATGAACCGTCGAGGAAGCATAACGCAATATGAAAAACTCGAGAGTGCAAGACAAGCAAAGGACTTCATAGCCATGAAGAACTATGAAGCTAAAGAATGAAAGTGTCTTACAGGCCTGCGGACCTGCAAAGAGGCAACCCCCAAGATCTCTCGCATGAAGGAAGCCCCGAGAAGTAAGCGCCTCATAGGCCCATAGACCTGCAAGGAAGGTGTCCCCCAAGATCTCTCACATGGAGGATACCCAGAAAAACACCTTACAGACCTGCAAACCTACAAGGAAGTGTCCCCCAAGATCTCTTAAATGGAGAAATTCAGGAAAGTTCCCTACAAACCCGTAGACCTATAGGGAAGGTGTCCTTCGAGATCTCTCACACAAAGGAAATCTAAGAAAAGCGCCCTACAGACCTACAGACTTGTAGGGGAGCTACCCCTAAGATATCTCGCATCAAGGAAGCTCAAAGGAAGTTCCCTATAGGTCTACAGACCTACAGTGAGGTATCCCCCAAGATTTCTCACATGGAGGAAACCCAAGAAAGCAAACCTCACAGATTCAAAAAGTGGTTTCGCAAGCGCACTTGCAAAGCGACGTGTTCACCTATAGATAGAACATGTCAAAGAGTGGACACATAGGAAAGTAGGTAGACATTCTTGCAAACCATCAAAAAGTTGGAATACTTTCAAAGGGGCGCCTTGGGAACCCTAGCGTGAAGAAGGGGTCCACTCAAGGGACGTGTTGTTCGAAAGAAAGTTTTTTTTTCCTCTAATCGATTCATCATCAAGGAATCATTTTGAAAGATGTTCACTTCATCAAGGAATTCGAAAGGAAGAATATGCCCCCATGCGAGGGGAAGATCAAAGTTTTTCCCACTTTAGAGGAAGGTTTTCAAGTTCTTTCTTTACGAACCCATGATGAAGGAAACATGTTCAGTTAGGATTTCAAGTCGAGAATGTGATTCTTGAAAAGAAGTTTCTGAAGATTCTCGAGAAAAGATTCATTGGCAACGAATGCATTTTCTAAAAATCAAAATGTTGAAGAAGAGGCATTGTCACACATGAGAGGGACACCTCAAGCAAATAAGAGAGAAAGATGAAATAAAAAGGAAAAAAGAGACATTACGAACAAAGGACACAAGGGTAGTGTTGGCCTCCTACAATGATTTAACAACTAAGCCCTTACAACTGTGATTCAAAGATTGGACATCTAAATTGAATAGCCATTTCAATCATCATGAAGGTGCATTTAACCTATCAACCTAGGGATGTGAACTTGAAATGGATCATCTCAGTATGTGCACTAAGGATCCAAAGTAGCCATGTTCATTCTACCACTAAGAAAAACATAATTTTGAAGGTAAATTGCTTGGAAAGGAATAATATAAATACTGAACATCAACCAACAACTATAATAAGTTGAAATGCATAACATAAACAAAAATCTGAGCAAACAAACAAGAAACTACTCTGTCTAATTTGGCTACAGGAACAGTCATAGAATGGAATTCTAGTGGCTATAGGAACAATCAGTGTCAAATTCTTAACTAATTACTGAACATAGAGTAATAACTACACTAATACTAAACTAAAGGACATAATTCTCACCAAGTGGGCCCCCTTGCATGAGTATCCTCTAAAACTAATGTAAACTCAAATGCACGGACTTATATCTTCATTTTATTCATTGGAAAACATGAGTACAATAGAACAGTGTAATTGTATTACTAAAAACTAAGAATGCAAGTACATCATCAGATCATGCAACCTTCTGAGAAGGAGCATTTGAGTCTTATTTATAGGAAAAGAAGCTACTAACTAGTCACCTAGCAAGGTGGTCAACTCCAATAGATTAGGAGGATGCCATTTTAGGGAAATCATGAAAAGTGGAGAGGTGCTTACGCATGTGTGGAATCTGATCAGACATGCTTGCCTCAACGCAGATTTAGCACAACAATAATTCCTATATTCACTCAACAGCAATAAATACCATTTACAAGGTAGTTACAACTCGATTTGCATGAGGAATCTCCCGTCGTCGATAGTCTTCCCTTCATTGACCTTTGCATGACCACTTTGTTGAATGTTATGGTGAATGACCAGTTGGCAGAATCTTCTCGATTTAGTGGCCTCTAATCATATCTGCATGGCAATATTAGTATGCACAATAATCTAATATCTGTAACTATCTTAAAGAACATTAATTAATCCACATGTAGAATTAACACATAAATTCCATATAACATGTCAATGTCATTAAATATTTGTAGAGATAAAATTAGGCCCAATGTCTATGGTTTTGAGGAAATATCAATATTCAAACATCAAGGTCCATGAAAACTTCAACAAATAGATCATAAATTCTACCAAAATTAAACCATAAACTAGACTCTTCATTCCCCCCCAACCTAAGGTTTTGTTGGTCCTCTAGCAGGGGAAGGGTTGTTCTTCTGCTTAGTCAATGCCCTGAAATTGGCAACCGCCAACTATCCTACATCAGTTTTTGTTGTGCATGAATCAGGATCCCAATAGAACCCTTGATGTCTGTCCAATATGTTCCATCTTTGCCTCTCTGCAGCAATATCATAGTGGTAAAACCTAAAATTTGGCACGGGCCACATCAGAATAGGTGGTTGAAAAGTCAGTGGAAGCTAGAATCATCCCTTTTTCCTTCCAATCTGTATATATCTTTCAATTCTTTTAAGTGTTGCAGCATAGTTCTGTAGACTAGAGTGGGGCTCAGCTTGTTTTAGCTCATCAATTAGGTTGTTCCATCTTTGAGACAGGTATCTCTTCATAGTTTCGTCTTTTACTTTTTCCACCACCTCATATGCACTATAAACTGCTTCTATCCAAGGCATGATCCTCTTACCATAGCTAGGTATGAAAATAATTCTATGCAAATCCCTGTAAATGTCCCTTGGGTTTCTTGATTCAGCCCTAATGGGCAGAGGGATGTTGGATTCCATTTGTTTGTACGCCCTATATTCTTGTCCCCAACTGATCTCATTTTGTACCCAGAACATAAATGCCCTTAATTGGACATCCCCAACATACAACAATGGATTTCAATCATGTTCTTGAGTCACAACATAATTGTGCAAACAAAATTCACACAACAAATTCTTCATCTCAGGGGAAGCAATCCGATGAGCATTGAAAAATTCAATAGGAGTCTCAATGGAAGGGTTCAAACCTGAGACAATCCTTTCCAGCTTAAAAGAAAGATATTTCTCCTTCAAATGCTGAGCATAGACCCTTGGAGGGGTCCTGCATTCTAAAATCTGCAGTAATAAGGCTATCATATCGTCCACCTTCTTCTTTAAAGTAGCAATTTTTGCATCCTTGTCTTCAATCTCCTCATCTCTCTTTTGAATTTCCTTCTTCAGCCTGCATTTCTCCTCCTTCCATTCTTCTTCCCTTGTTTTCATCTCTTTCCATAGATTCAAAATTGTTGTGTACTGTAAAATTAGGGGGGTTATGTATTCCTACCAATATTTTTCCTGGTACTAATGCTTGCTCTTCATATGGTACCAGCTGCATGGATTCAGGTTGTTCAATCAATTCTGGCTACAGGGTACTGATTGTTCTCCTAGTTTTGGTTGTAGAGCCTCTTGTTCTTCCTCTTGCTCATGCTACAAGAACTCTTCCTGCATGGTCTCTTGCTATAGGAAATCCTGATTTTCCTCATACCCTTGATTCTCAACTTGTTCTACAATATCAGCAAGATCTGCCATGTGTTATGTTTGTTGCTTTCTCAAATATATCCTCTTCCTCGACAGTCACCTGCACCATTGGAGATTTTGTGTCCCCCCATGGTGTTTCTCTAGGCTTAGGGATTTCCTACGGAGGCATATCAAAGGCTATCCCAGCTAGTCTTGATTTCCTAGGAGGGCTATCAAGTTTTTCTTTCGTTATAGGATGAACAGTGTCATCCTTCCGCTTCTTAGAGCTTGGTACTTCTTTTTCTGTTGGTTGCTTTTTAGCTTTTCCTTTTCTTATTTCTACTTCTCTCTTTTGTGTCCTAGTTCTCATTAGGATGCCAAGAGGAACATCATCATCAAAATCTAGAGAGGAACTTTCTTTGTCTGAGTGCTCTGTCTCAGAAGAACTAATCTCTATGGTTTGTTCTACTACAGGAGGGTTTACACTAGGGCCTGTGCTAGAGGTTGAAGCACCAAGAGTGGCTTTAGCCGTGCTCAATCTCCTGCTAGTCCTACGAGGTTGAGGTAAAGTCCTAGGTCACAAATGCTCTGGTCTAATTTGATCAATATTTATGAATTCTTCCCAAGTCATCTCAGATACATCATGCAGAGACTTCTCAACTAACAATTTAATCAAAGAATGGTGGGAAACAGAATTTTCCCTACCTTTCTAAGTCTTGGTTGCCATGATTGAAAGAAGGTGGTATAGCACGTTTGGCACATTCATCCTCCTCCCATGCCTCATGTGATTCAAGAGTTTGAAGTGCACGGAATGTAGATTTGACTGGTGACCTTCATAGGTGATATATTTTATAACATGAAAAACTACTTGTTTCCATGGCTTGGATAGAGAGGTTCTTTTCACACCTTATTTTTCCACACTCAATGGAGGATCACTAGGTTCTATAAATTCAGCCCTAGATGACTTGGCATCTCTGGAAGCAAGGTAATTCTCACCTTTGGCAGGCAACCCTGTAACTTCTGCAATTCTTTCTTTAGTAGCCAATACTTCCATCCCTTTTACCACAGCTTTTCCCTCAAATAATGTTTGGGAAAATTATAATGCAATGTCTTCATTAAAACCATTCAGCTTCATGAAATAGTCTAACCACCCACAGTTTCTGAATTCGGCCTATGAAAGTGCATCCTGTAGTAATACATCATGAACCATGGGTTCATTCCTGATTAACCCACCTCCCATTGTTTAGTTGCATGCAATCAAACACTCGCTCTACAAAGTTTCTCTCCCTGCAACACTACCAAATTTCCAACACCAATGTCGTCTTAATTTTCCCTTTCTATTTTACCTTTTGGCGACTTAAGATTATGACATGATCAATAATAGCAATAAAGGAGTAATAAAGGAAGGTTATGATGGAGAAAATGGCAGCGAAAGTTGGTGTCACCTCACACATACGAGTTGCCGTCTCACTCAAAATTCAATTTGTCTTGTTTTAAACTTTGATGACGTAGACTAGCATGGATTGACACGTGGGAAAAGTACTCATATCTTCCCCCCCAACCTAAATTTGAGCATGTTTCCTCACATGCGAGGTGGTAATCATAATTTGACAAGGTCAGGGAATAATGAAATGCTATGGTGAACGTTCATATTAATTCATAGCAATTAAATCAATGCGCTAAAGATAATTAAGAGATAGCAATTAATGTGCACATACCTAGATTTGTGGAATATTTGTTTGCAAAGATTGTGGAGAAAGTATCAGTCGCCTTTTAGGAAATAAGTTGAGAAATTAATGAAAATGAGGTGGAATGAGGTGAAGTGGAATGAAGTGAAGTGATGGAAGAGAGAGAAAGGTGGAGATGGATGGGCGGATGGGTGGATGGGTGAAGAAGTGGACTCCCACAAGAGTGGAAGTCTTTATTCTGACAAGGTACATACCTTAGTTAGCTAGAAGGAGGGACACTAGGTACACTTCCCTCGGCTGCAAGAAGCTCAGTTATTGCATGTTGAGTGAATTACTGTAGGAACTCCTCTTTGGAAGTTGGCTTGTGATACAATCTAAGGCGATGACCATTGACGAGCAACTTAAATCTAACTGGATCAATAGTAGTGAGTTGAACAGCACCATTGGGGAATACTTTAGCAACCTCATATGGTTCTAGCCACCTTGTCTGCAATTTTCCTGCATTATCCTCATACCTTGAGTAATAGAACAGGGCCCAATCTCCTGGTTGGAATTTCTTGTCCTTGATGAATTTATCACGCCACTTGATTATCTTATTCTACACTACCTATGTGTGATGCAAGGCTACTCTCCTCATCTCATCCAAAGCATTAAGTTGCATGATTCTTTCTCTTTGTGCCTCAGAGATATCCATCCCCAAGTCTACTGCAGTCCTAAGAGTCTTATGTTCAAATTCAATGGGAATCATAGTTGTCTTTCCATACAACAACTCAAATGGAGTGAAGCATGTAGTTATTTTCCAGGTAGTTATGTAGGCCCAACTAGCTTCTGGTAGCCTGTTGGCCCAATATTTTTTATGAATAGCCACTATTTTGGTCAATATGGCTTCAATCTCTTGGTTGGTCACCTCAACTTGGCCATTGGCCTGAGGGTGATAAGGAGTGGACTTCATGTGTCTTATGTTGTACTCATTGGCTAGTGTTGCAACAAGGGTTGATGTGAATTGAGCCCCTTGATCAGTCACTATCTCTCTTGGAACTCCATACCTTGTGAAAATCTCCTCATAAAGAAATTCAACAACCTTATTATCTATTGCATGCTTCATGGCCTTAACTTCTACCCACCTAGTTACAAAATCAGTGCAAACTAAGCTATAAGACTTACCATTTAATGGAGGGTCAATGGGTCCTACAAAATCTAGTCCCCATTTGTCAAATGGAGTGATTACTACCTGATGGAAAAGTGGCATCTCATTAGATTTGGTTGGCCAGCCCATTCTCTGGCATCTATCACATTTTTTTGTATACCTTCCTGCATCTTTGTGGATCGTGGGCCAATAGTATCTTGTGTTCAAAATATTCATTGATGTCCTCTTGGCTGCAAAATGTCCTCCACATGGTTCATTGTGGAATGCATGCAAAATATCATATGTCTCATCTTCTCTCACACATCTCCTCATGACACAGTCTGGTCCAGTGTAAAACAAACATCCTGCAATCCATGAAAAAGGAAATGATTTTTCAATGAGCACCCTTCTCTCTTTTGGAGAGAAGTGGGGAGGAACTCTCCTTGTGACCAGATAGTTAGCTATGTCAACATACCAAGGTGTTTGCACACTGATGGAGAATAGATGCTCAGCAGGAAAAGAGTCATCTATGACCTGATTGTCTTCTGATGTAGTCAGCCTTGAAAGAAAATCTGCAACAACATTGGCCTTCCCTGGTTTATCTACAATGGTTATGTCAAACTTCTACATCAACAATAACCATCTTGTCATCCTACCTATGATCAGGGGTTTATTCATGAGGTATCTAATGGTTTCATGATCGATGTGCACAAAGATTTGATAGCCTATTATGTAGTGCCTAAATTTTTTTAGGGCATAGATTACTGCCAACATTTATTTTTTGTCACTGTATAGTTGAATTCAGCTCCCTACAATTTTTTGTTGACAAAATAAATAGCATTTTCAATAGCTCATTTCTGCCCTAAGACTTCTCCTATAGAATAGTCTGATGCATCTGTATGGATGTGAAAAAGAAGCTACCAATTAGGTTCTTTGAGTTCAGGAGCATGAGTCAAAGTTGTCTTCAAATCAGAAAATGCTTTGTCATAGTCTTATTTCCATTGAAATTTAGCATCTTTGGTGAGAAGAGTATACAATGGTGTTTCTATTTTGCTAAAATCCTTGATGAAACACCTATAATAGACTGCATGGCCCAAGAAACTCCTAACATCTTTTTTTTTTGTAAGTGTGGGAAGATTTGTGATCACCTCAATCTTTGCAGGGTCTACTTGAATTCCTTTGTGAGAGATGTAGTGGCCAAGAACTACACCTTCCTGCATCATCATGAAACACTTTTCACTATTTAGAGATAGATTGTGGTCTTCACATATTTGTAGGACTCTCTTGAGATTTTCCAATGCTTCATTGAAATCAATACCATAGGTGGTAAAGTCATCCATGTAATTTTTTATGCAATCATGAGAAATGTCTGAAAATATGCTAATGGCTTCCCTCTAAAAGTTGCATGTGCATTGCATAAGCCAAATGGAAGTACTGAGTATGCATAGGTTTCCCATGGATAGGTTAAGGTGGTCTTCTCCTGATCCTAAGGTGCAATTTGGATCTGATTGTAGCTGTTGAATTCATCTAGAAAAGAAAAGTACTACTTTCCTGCAAGTGAGTCCAAAACTTGATCTATGAAGGGTAAGGGAAAATGGTCCTTTTTGGTGGCAACATTGAGTTCCCTGTAATCAAAACAAACTCGCTACTTCCTTCCTTTCTTGGGAATAATCACCAATGGAGACACCCATTGGATATCCAAGATGGGGTAGATAAATCCTACATCTAGCAATTTTTGTGGTTCCCCTTTTACAATTTCTCTTAGTGCAGGGTTAATTCTTCTTTGCGGTGCAATCATCTCTAATGTAAATTCTATAGTGCAAAGCTTAAGGTTCAATCCCTTCATATCATGATAGTCCCACGCAAATGCATGCTAGTGAGTCTTGAGTAAGGCTTTTAATGACAACTGTTGTTCTTCACTCAATTTGTTGTTGATGTGCAGATGTTTTCCTTCTGCCACTTGCACTTGTGAAGTTATCTATATCATGATTGCTTCACTAATGCTTGGTAGTTTGAGTTCATGCGGCAACAATGTATGAGACATACCTATTGCTTTAGGAAGTTTGGCTATAGGAAGAGTGTATGTAGGAAGAGCGGTTGCAGGAAGAGCAGGAAAAAGTGTCTTGATTGGAACAACAAAATGAGAAGATGATGCTTCCTCCACTTCACAATGATTCTGAATGATGTTGGCCAATACTTCATCTTCATCTTGAAGCTGCATGAAAGAGCTTCTGCCTAACATCATAAGCTGCACCATAGAATTAACTTCCTCGGCCTCTTCACCAACATGTGGCCATATAGAGTTATCCATATAATGGGATGGCTAAGCAGGAGGGTAGAGAGCAAGCTTTTTGGTGCTATTTCCATTAGAAATGGTCATGTCTCTTGTCCTGCATCCAATATATGCATCTGTTGTTTCTAACCATGGTCTTCCTAGAATGATAGGGTACCTGTCGAGTGTGGCTTTAGGAGAAAGAATCATGAAATATGTTGTTGGGTACTCCCATGAGTCCAGAGTAACCACAAGGTCCTCCACTTCACCATCGGTTGAACTATCAGCAAGTTGCAGGACAGTAGGAGTAGGTCTCATGCTTGCAACATTTAGTTGTTGCAGGATATCTTTGGTCATTACATTTATTGTTGCTCCCAAGTCAATCAGAGCATTCTTTATTTGGATCCCATTTATAACAACTCCTACCACAAGACTCCCTAGATTATTATATTTGGGAACAATGACTTTCCCAAGCATGATATCAGCTAGTTGTCCCACCACATGAACCGTAGTTGGGTCTTTCTTCTTCCTACCTGGCTTCTTAAGGCGTGCTTCCTTAATTGCCTTGCCATCGATTGGAACATCTTTTATGGCCTGAAATAGGGGTATTTGGACACATATATGCTTCAACTAATCTATAATGTCAAAAGTTGTGTCCTTTTCTTCCTTTTCCTGCATAGTTTCCAACCTTTTAGGAAATAGGGGTGTTTTTGAAGTCTGCTTGACTAGAACCAGTTCGGGATTCTTAAGTGCACTGGGTTGAATAGGGGTATTCAGAGGCTCCTCTTCTTCCACAGGAAGCTTAGTGATAATGGGTGTGGAAGGAGCTAGAAAAGTAGTTCTTGAATGCAAGTGGATGTCACTTACACTCACATCATATGCAAGGAATTTATTTGGATCAGTAGAGTATACCGGCTACTGCTATGGTTTTTTATTTGGATTGGGTGTGGGCTGAGTTGGAAGCTGAGTAGGTTTAGGTGCATTTGAACTTGAACTAGCAAGAGGAGGAATTATCACAGGTTGTTGGGGCTGAGAAGGTGGTTGCATGTAACTATTTGGTTGGTTTGGCCATTGTTGGGTATGTGCAGGATCATCATGAAAAAAACAGGCCCTTAAGTGGCAATGAAAATTCAGAAAAATCAGAGTTAGACAACTTGACATAAAAATTTGAATAAGTTATCTATATTATTTCAAAAATATGTAAGAATAGAATATGTGGCAAATTGAATTTAGTTTCTAAACTACTAAGTTTATTTAATTTTTTTAAAATTCTATTTGGTGAAAATTTGAAATTTCAATGTAGTAGTACTTAAATTTTAGGGAAAAAATAAGAAGTTGGTGTCTGTCTGACCACCCTAACCACAATAAAATGATAATATTTTTTTATAATATTTTAGATATAAGTAGAGGACTCATGTCCGCATGTGACATATTTTTTGTAATTTTTTTCCAAGTAAATAATTAATTATGAATTTTTTATTACAACTTTTAAAAAATATAAAACTTGTATGTCCTGACCACCTTAACTTAGTCAAAACTTCATGAAATTCAATTTTTTTAATCCTATAGTATTCAAAGCATAGAATGTGACGCATGTTTTGGATTCAAAAAATATGATACCGTTTGAAAGTTATAGATGTTTTTCAATTAGCTATCAATTAGGACTTTAGTCATAATTCTAATAGAAAATGAATAATAATAATTTATTAAATTCAAAGTAAAGAATAATTTATATTGGTGGAAAGTTGAGAGTTTCCTCTACAAACCCTTTTCGTTTCATCAATTTTGGCTAAAAATAAAGTCGTTAGCCACATGGACGAAGTCTAGAAAAACAAGGTAAGTTGTCAAACACATTTTTTGCGTTGACTTCTTAGGATTGGCATGTCCAAGCCAAATACCAAAGCAAGCCCGAGGCTAATCCCTAGGCAATAAATTCTGTGTCAGAAATATTGGATATCTATTTCAAATCGGATATTCATTTCAAATTGGATATTCATTTTGAATCGGATATCTGATTTGGTTTATATATGAGTTTAAAAAATGTTATACACTTTATAATATATGATTTAGAAAATGCAATAAATATTTTATAGTTTATTTTAATATATATCTAGTTTATAATATACAATATAGTTTATAATTTAATATATAATATATTATATTATTATGTATAATATTTAAATATTATTTCTATATTTTAGTTAATGTATATATATATTACTAATATATAAAATATTATATAACTAATTAATATTACTAACATATAAAATATTTAAATATTATCTCTTTCCCTCTTTCTCTCTCCTCCTATGTCTCTCCACTCTAACCCTTAGCCCTCTGCCCTTAAACCTTAAATCCTTAAACTCTTAAGCCTCTACCCTCTATCTCTCCTCCTCCCCTCTCTCTCTCTCTCTCTCAGGCTCTCCCTCCTTGCCCCCTCTCTCCCTCTCTTGGGTCTCTCTCACTCCCGCTCCCTCTATCTCCTCTCCTCTACCTTAACCCTAAACCGCCGACATAACCCTTGAACCCTCTACCCTCTGCTTAACCCTTTGCCTATATCTCAAAGCCTCCTCCCTCCCTCCTCTCTCTCAGTCTCACCCCTCCCTACCCCTCCTCCTCTCACCGGGTCTCTCTCTCTCACTCTATCTCTCTACCCTCTACCCTCTATCTTTCTCCCACTCCCTCCTCCTCTCTCCATTCCCTCTCTCCCTCTGCCCACACCCAACCCGCAACCTAAACCCTAAACCCTAAACCCTTAAGCCCCAAACCCTTAAAACCCTCCCCTCTACCCTCTCTCTCTCTCTCAAGACTCTTTAGTCCCTGCCTCCCTCTCCCTCTCTTAGGTCTCATCTCTGCTCACTCTCTATCTCTACCATAGCCCTAGGCATGAGCCCTTAACCCTAGCTCCTAGCCCAGCAAACCTACAATCTCTCTCCCACTCCCTCCACTCCCTCCCTCTCCTCAAGTCTCTCCTCTCACAGCCTCTCCTCTCAGGTCTCTATCTCTCTCACTCACTCCTATCTTTGTCCCCTCTACCCTCTATCTCTCTCCCACTCCCTCCCTCTCTCTCTCACTGAATCCCTCTATCTCTCTCCCCTCTACCCATAACCTTAAAACCTAAACC